>CM076574.1:871389293-871808430 GCA_034641835.2 Pinus albicaulis | reverse complement strand
TTGGTTTGGGTCACAATCCAAAAGACATTAAAGGTATTGAGGCATTGGTAAAGAAGAAAGAGGATGATATAGCTGCACTCAGAAAACAGCTAAAACTACCAGCCTCAAGGCACCCTCAGACACAGGAAGTTATAAAAGGAAATTCACAGGAAGAAATGATGGAGTTGCTCTTGAATATGACTGAGCGACTAAATGAAACAGAGAAGGAATTGGAAAAAGCATTGCGAACGGGGGGGTATCGAGACGGACATCGACGCGGGTACTACAACGGCGGGAGGCGGCGGATACGGCCATCTCGGGTGAACACTTCGCTTGAAGTTAGAGGACTTAATAAAGAAATGGAGAGTTTACAGCGAAAGGTCACAGAACCAAGAAAAAAAAATTGCAATTAACAAAAATTGGAGGAAAAATATGACACATCTAAAAAGGCATTTGGCGAGGAAGTAACACCGGAGAGATAAAAAGATTGGAAAAATTGGTTGAGGCTTTTTGGAAAAAGATCTTTCTTTGGGAAAAGCCTCTGAAAATAAATAGGCATTCTTTGGAGTAACATCATAGAGTTAATAAAGGTCATATGGCCCTCCATTGAAGCCATCTTTGAACAAAATGAGGTGGTTAAAATTGCCCAAAGAAATAAAAACGAGGACCGGAGAAATGAATTAAGAGCGGTACAAACTGAGCCAATCGACTCATTCAATTCTTGAATTCCAGAACAAAACAACAGCTTGCATTGTTAGGAATTGATGACAGGACAGGTGCAGTTTTGGAAGCAAAGAGAGTTTTCACCAAGAGGACTTTCATGCAAAATTTAGAAAGAAAGTGTACAGACATTTTGGTTGATATCAACGTTTTCAGAGAGAAATTTCAAGCTTTTCTGGATAGTGGGTTACCAAGTCCCATGCTCACAGAAGATCAAATAGTAGACTTAGACACCTATGAGAAGAGAATAAAGGCTCATGCTAAAAACACAGCTGATTGTTCTACTAGCTCGTCGGAATCAACATTACCAACCGGGAAAAGTATCTATGATAAAGTAAGGAATTTATTTCATCTGGAACATGAAATAAAATATCTATTTTCGAATGAGCCCACCTTTTATAAACTTACTGAAGCAGATGAAACTTTAAGGAAGCTCAGAAGAACTATGATACCAGATGATCAATGGTGGAAGGAAATGTTGGAAATTCTGTAAAAGTTGTTTTCAGGATGAGATTTTATCCTTACTATCAAGTAAATGGTAAAAACAGGAAGACAGATAAAAGAGTATCAGGTGAAAAGGTTAAAGAGTATCCGTAAGAATAAAGAGTGTCCAACAAGCCAAAGAAATACTGCAAGGGACAGCGCAGAGCCCTATTTTAGCACTTACCTCCAGCACGTCCACGAAGAAAGGAACAGCACATCGGCAGTTACACATTATTCTATCCACGAGACCATTTGTCTCTTGTTTTTTTGTAAATAATGCTTTAAGTCAGCCTAGGTTATTGGCTAAGTTAGTGGAAGATTGTTTTAGATTATTTTGTGTATAAATAAACCCTCAAAGAGAGTGTTGAGGGTGGATTCTATTACTCTGCTGTAACATTGAGAGTTTCGGAATAAAAGCTTTTGGAGAAATTTACTTGTGGCTTGCTGGATGACGATTTGAAAGCACTGGACTTGTTGCAGGATTCATGTGTTGGACTACAGTTCAATAAGTGTTTCTACCTTTTATCTGAAATTTTATATTAGTTTTTAATACCATCATATCCATTTCTGAATAATTTACATAAAAGATTGAAACAGAATTTGCTTAATTGTACTCTGTTTTCAAATGTGATTGTTCTTAATGTTTTCTTCTAAATTAGCTATAAGCATGAATTCTTAAATGCTCCTGCTTTGCTAATTTAAACATTGTTGATTAATATAATAAAGAATCCTTCATTGCTCTTTGTTTGTAGTCATTTCACTTCTTTCTTCTGAACATGGTGAAAGATTCTTAGTTGCCTTTCATCCCTTCAGGATCATCCCATCCACTTTAAAATTTAAGGATTGTTCTCTGTCTAGCTATCTTGCCCTGTAATACCATCTTGTGTTTAGAATAGAAATCCAGTAAAGCCATCCTTTGACTCCATAGCCCAATGGACTGAAAGCTCTCAACCTTGCCCTTAGTTTGTGGATTCCACCATTTTCCCAAAACAAACTTTGAATCTATAACTAGCCTAAAACCTTTCGAGAACAAAGATAAATCATAAAGAGAGAGCCCTCTCTGGATGCAGATTGGCTAGATTCTGCATCTAAAAGGTTGGTTTGTGGTTACCTCGGGTATACTTTCCTCTTACACAACTTCTAGGAAAACCTGAGTGATAACAGGTGGGAGGCCCCAGCCTGGTGGTCAAAACGGCCTTGGAAACTAAAATGTCCAGCAAATACTAGGCTTTTCTTCTAGTGCATCCTTCAGAAAAAAGTGCCAACATGGGATTTCCTTCAAAGAAGGGGGAAAATAGGCCCAGGCTGGTGCTCACTTTGTAAATAAAATGAGGAATCTTCTCTGCATATATTTCTCACTTGCCCTTTTAATGTCAGTCTCTGGGCTGAATCCTTAAGACTCATAAATTCTCCCCTCAGATGGGAAGGAGATAGCATTCATCAAGCTTGAACCCGGTGGTGGCAGGAGGTCCCTGACGATAAATTTCGAACGATCCCCCTCTTGATAGCTTGGGGTACCTGGCTAGCAAGGAACTAAGTAATTTTCAAAGATCACCTGTTCCCAATTGGTAAATTGGCTGCGGAGGGTGCAGCCATCTATGACAGCATTCCGAACCCAGCTGGCCCTGCCCATCCTCGTTCTTTTCAGCCGGAACTTATCAAGGACTCAGTTCCTTGGGCCTACTTCGATGGGGCTTCAAACATCAATGGGAGGTGTGGAGCTGGGCTGGTCATTCACTTATCCCCTGAAAAGTCTTTAAGCACATCAATTGGTCTAGGGCAAGGGACGAATAACTTTGCTGAACTTAAAGCTTTACATCACCTTCTCTGCTGGCTATCCTTCAGACAATTGAGGAAGATTCAGATATTTGGAGATTCTATGAATATTTTGAAAAGGTTCAATGGGACTCAACAATGCAGGAATTATATTATGTTGCCTTTGCTTAATGATATTTCTCGCATCAAATGTTTTTTCTCTGAGATCACTATTTGCCACATTTACAGGGAACAGAACCAAGATGCAGACCGCTTATCTAAAGAAGGTACTGAACAAGCTATGGGGACCTGGACAGTGACAGAGATGAAAAATGGGGTTGTTCATCCCATTGAACAGTCGGTTTTTGGATGAAAGATCATTCCTCTTCTTTTCTGTTTATCTATACTGATGTTATATTTTTATGTTATTTTATGAACAAACTTCTTAAATTCTGTAACAAACTCGTGGTGAGTCCCCGGGCTATTTCCCTCAATGAGGAGGCCTGGGGACTCTGTTGAACATTTTTTTTTACTTATTTGGGAGACCGGGATAGTGTTTACTGCCGGTTTCCTCAGCTTTTGATGGAATATCTGGTATTTTAAGGCACCCTTCCTATTCTATCAAAAATATCTGTTTCAGTTTAATACCGGGAGATGTGACAGAATGGAAGTGCTATTTTTATGCTTATTTTGGACAGGCTTCTCTAGGGATACTTATCAAGTATTCAAGGCAGCTGAGACTACTTTTCTTCCTCGTTCTGAAGGAGAATTGGAGTTGATCAGAAATGCTATACATATGCTATGTGACTCTCTATTATTAATAGAAGGTTCGATTTTTTTCTGTGGAAAAAAAATAGCTAACACCACCATTGTGATGTTTTTCCACCATATGGTATACTTTGGAATATGATTTGCCACCATAATTAAACCTTGGAAATTTGGGTTAATATATATAATGTGTGGAATTATATAATAAGGTTTGGATTAAATACGAATATATCTATATATATATTGCAACAGTTCGAAGCAAATGTCGTTAATGCATTAATATTTCATTCAAACATTTTTGTATATGGTTTTAAATTATTTCTATGTAAAAATATATATAAAAAATTATGTATCTAAAAATACTCCATATTTTTTAAACTATAATTCAAACACATACATATAATTAGCTCAAATTTTAATTTAAAATGCAAATTATTTTAATATAATTTCACATTTAAATATATTTTTTATCATTAATATATAAATATAAATTTCTTTTTACATATAATGTTATAATATAGTTTCATAGAGAAGAATAAACACTTCGTGATTTACGGGTGTTGTCTTCTCATGCGCGGGAGCCTCCCTGCGCGCTCCTAGACCTAGCAGCCGACTGCTGGTCTGCCCCTGCTGCGCGAGGCCTCTGGCCTCTGGCCTTCATGGCCACTCCGTCCCCTGTCTCGGAGGGCCCTTTCGTTATGCCCAGCGCTGATGCTAGTCACGCTGTTCATCCCAACGCAGAAGCTAGCTCCTTTTCTCAGCCCAACGCAGATGCAAACAACCAGTCAGATGTTGATGCTTTCTCAGCCTTAGTCAGATCTCTTCAACCTCAAAGATCTCGTCCTGCTTTGTCCAAATTTGTCAAAAAATTGGATGGGCTTCAAGAAGTCGACCTTCCTCCCACATTACCTCGAATGGCGGCACTCTCCTTAGCAGAGCGGGGGCTCATCGGTCAGTTCACTGGCCTATGGCCCTCCCCAAAAACTGTTCAAAGGTGGATCGCAAGAAACTGGGCAGATAAATTCAATGGCAAAATATCCATTCGTTTCTGTGGGAAAGGCTATTACACTTTCCATTTCGAATCCAGAGCAGACAAGGATCTAATTTTCAGAAATGGGCCGTACTTCATGGATTCGCGGGGTTTGTATCTGAATAAATGGACTCCAGACTTTGACCCCGAGCTGGATGTCCCCAATGCTGTTCCAGTTTGGGTTCGTCTTCCGCATCTCCCGCTCCACTGCTGGGGAGATGACTCGGTTCGAGCCATCGGCAACGCTGTTGGAAAATACATCGACCGGTGTGAGCCAAAGGACAATATGCAGGCTTGTGCACGGATATGCGTTGAAGTTGACCTCGGCAAGGGCCTTCCAGAAGCAATCAAACTGAAGGTGGACGACTGGACGCATATACAGCAACTAGACTACGAACAAATTCCTTTCAAATGCAAGGTATGTCACGAATACGGCCATTTTGCCAATCGATGCTCTAAAATTGTTAATGTTGAATCAGCCCAACCAGAAGAACAATGGGAAACTGTAAAGAAAAAGAAGACTGCCCCTGGAATAAAAGTAACCCCTGAAGAGGCTCCCCCCAAATCTGCCCCTACCAAACCTTTCCCCCCTTCAGCTCCGCCCAATGCCTCCTCATCAGCTGTCCTTCCCCCCTCCTCCCCTCTGGGTCCACCCATCCTCCCCACCTCGGGACCTTCCACTGACTCTCCCCTGATCTCCTCAAACCCCTTTGGCGCCCTTTCTCTCCCTGATAATGACCCTCTGATCTCCCTTGAAAATGACCCTCCCATCCTCTTTTCCCTTTCCCAATCCTCCCCCTCCCATTCCCTTGCCCCTCCCCCACCCCGAGCTACTAGAAGCACCTCGAAAGAGCACGGAATCAATCAAGAACCCCAAAAAAAAGGACCTGGCAGGAAATCAAGCAAACAGCAAAGGAACGAAAATGCTCAAAAAGACATAGCCTTGGGAACTCAGAATCCCATAGAAACTTATATTTTGGGGCAAAACAGCAAGGAAACAACACATAAGGAGCAAGGGGGACGAGCATCCCTCCGAAATCCAAATGCTCAATGATGAAAGTTGTATCATGGAACTGTAGGGGACTAGGGCACCCCTCAAAAATTGCTGCCCTGAAAGACCTCATAGATCATGAGAAAGTTGGAATTGTAATGATTCAGGAAACAAAGCAAAGACTGCAAGAGATGACAAAAATTATAGAACAGTTCAGGCATTATGAGGGACAAATATGTGAAGCAAGAGGAGCTTCCGGAGGTATCACCACAATGTGGAATAAAAATATTTGGAAATGCATCTCTAAAACTACCAATTCACATTGGATCAAAGTCACACTAGAAAAACATGCAGAGGATAAGCAAATAGTCATTTACAACATTTATGCTCCGAACCATTTCAGAGATAAAGATCAATGCTGGGACACACTACAAGAAGACATACAAGCTGAAGACAATAGAAATATCATAGTAGGGGGAGATTTAAATCTTATATTACACTCCAATGAAAAAAGAGGAGGCAATTTCCTGCATGATCCTTATAGAGCAAAGCTGGAAACCATCATGCAAGAGTGTGACTTAGTAGATATCATCCCAAAAAATAGGAGGTATACTTGGAACAATCGCAGGCTGGGCAGAGATAACATTCTGGAGCGCCTTGACAGAATCTTAGTAAATACTTCTTTCCTTTCCGAGTTTTCCAATGCTCATGCTGATATTCTGCCATATACAGCTTCTGACCATTACCCCACTAGCATTGTTCTTGAAGAACAGTGCCCTTTGGGACCTTTGCCTTTCAAATACAACTCCCTTTGGCGTAACAATCCTACTGTGGATCAGATTGTCCAAACAGCCTGGCATCTTCATATAGAAGGATCACCGGGATATATTTGGGAATGCAAGCTGAAAAATACAAAACACGCCCTGAAGGATTGGGTGAAGTAGAACTACAAAGAACCAGAAGATGCCAAAGTTGAGCTAAAAAACAAATTGAAAGAAGTTCATAAGAAAATCGAGGAAAATGGGTTGTCCCAAGAGGACAAAGCATTAGAAAGAGATATATATTATCAGCTGTACCGGGTTAATCGAGAAGAAGAGCAGAAATGGAGAATTAAGTCAAGGCAGCTTTGGCTTCATGGAGGAGATAAAAATACAGCCTTCTTCCATAAGCAAGCAACAATCCGGAAAGTTAGAAACAATGTCACTCTGATCAACAATGAGGAAGGATGTCCCCAAAAAACCCAAGAAGCTATTAAACACACTGCCACAGCTTATTACAGCTCTCTCTTAACAGAGACTAAGGAAGCGAAGGACTATTCCGATCTCTTACAGCATTTATCTCTTACAGCATTTTCCCAAAGGTATCAATGAGGAAATTAATGCAAAATTGACTAAGGAGATCAACGAAGAAGAAATACTTGCTGCCATATGGGCTCTTCAGCCAGATAAAGCACCCGGTCCGGATGGCTTTTCCATCTGCTTCTATAGAACATACTGGGGATTGATAAAAAAAGATCTTGTCAAAATGATAAGATGGATCCAACGGAAATGTAAAGTTGGAGGATTCACCAATGCAACCCATCTTGCCCTTATCCCTAAAGAACATCGACCTTTGACTTTCTCTCGCTTCCGCCCAATCTCTTTGTGTAATTCATCTTATAAAATTTTGACAAAAATCTTGGCTACTCGCCTAAAACCCATCCTCCCCACTATCATATCAGAAAACCAAGGGGGTTTTTTGGCCAATAGACAAATTTCGGACTCCATACTTCTCGTCCAAGAGGCTATTCACTCTAGTCAAACTCGAAATGAGAAAGGCTTCATCTTAAAGTTAGACTCTGCCAATGCATTCGACCGAGTCAGACATTCATTTCTATTTGTTGTGCTTGGAAAAATGGGATTTACTGAATCCTTCATCAGCCTTATCAAAGCTTGTATTACAGGGCCTTGGATCTCCCCTCTCCTTAATGGCAGACCTGGACCTTCATTCCAATCCTCTCGAGGCCTCAGACAAGGCTGCCCTCTCTCACCTTACCTCTTTATTTTAATGGCTAAATCTTTTAGTAGAGCTCTGGATTACAATCGCCGCATGGGCCTCATCACCGGGATCAAATTTGAAAATGGAGTGAAGAACATCAATCATTCTCAGTTCGCCGACGACACTCTTCTAATGGGGGGAGCTTCAAATATAATAGCCCGTCGTTTTAAAACTCTCCTAGACAAATATATGAACTACTCTGGAGGTCTGATAAATTATCTTAAGAGCTGTATTTATGGGTGGAATACTTCGGCACAAGTTCTCCAAAGGATTGCTCGCACCCTTGAGGTTCCTTATAAACTGAATTGGGAGCAATTTACATATCTGGGAATGCCTGTGAGTGCTAGTAAGCTGAAAGCTACAGCTTGGGAAGTTATTATTGACAAAATGAAAAGGAAGATACAGCATTGGGGCACCTCCTGGCTTAACCCTGCAGGGCGCACAATCCTTTTGAAAGCAGGCCTCTCCTCCCTGCCCTTGTACTGTTTTACACTTTTACAAGCCCCTGCCAACCTTCATCACAAAATGGATGCTCTCCTTCGTCATTTTCTTTGGCGAGGAGGGAGGAATGAAAAGAAAAAATATAACTTGGTAAATTGGAAGCAGGTTACCCAGCCGTGTGAGAATGGAGGACTGGGAATAAGATCATCTA
This sequence comes from Pinus albicaulis, assembly GCA_034641835.2. Lineage (NCBI taxonomy): Eukaryota > Viridiplantae > Streptophyta > Pinopsida > Pinales > Pinaceae > Pinus > Pinus albicaulis. The sequence continues at coordinate 871,800,015 of CM076574.1, read as the reverse complement.
AACCCCTCAACCTAGCCTTTGCTGGCAAGCTAGTTTGGAGACTTATAACTGGAAAAGATGCTTGGTGGAAATCTGTTCTTGAAAAGAAATACCTTAGTCACCCAAGGCACCAGCTCTTGGACCATGAGCTCCCCAACAGAGCTTGCTCAAAAATCTGGAGAATGTGCAAGAAAGCTATAGCGTTTCTTGACCAACACACTTCCAAAGTGCCTAAAGGAGGAAGTCATATTAGAATTGGAGAGGACAAAATAATGGGGCAACGTCCCATAAGCCAACAGCCTGGTACTCAGCAGATTCTAGCACTTTTCAGCAGCGAAGGTATCCACACTCTGGACCAGATTTCACAATGGGAAGCCCACTCCCACACCTGGAAAGGTTGGACCTTTCCTCATATTCCAGCTGTCGCAGAAAACAGCTTCAACAAACTGAAAACTCATCTTCATGGTTTAGCGCCCTCCAAACGCTACCTTGCTGATGATTTTCGGTGGGATCCCTCAGGCACTAGCTACACTATTAAGGCAGCTTACCAACAGATCTGCAACAACGAATATCCCATGGCAATCTAGGCTCATTGGAAACTTGTCTGGAAGGCAGAAACTCTCCCAAAAATCAAATTTTTTTTATGGATCCTCTTAAAAGGGAAAGCCCTCACTGCTGAGAACCTCAGAAAGCGAGGAATAATTGGACCCTCTCGCTGCCCAAACTGCCAAAATGAAGAAGAGACAACTCAGCATCTTTTTATAGACTGCCCTTTTGCATCAGCCTGCTGGAAGGAAGCCTACCGGAATCACAATCCACCTTGGGTGCCTGGCACAAGTATATTTGAAGTGATGCACATATGGAAAAAGAGCTACCCATGGGGAAGAAAAGCAAACAATATAGCCCGAAGGGTATGGAATGCCCTGCCCTGCACAATTCTCTGGAACATCTGGCTAGCAAGGAACATAATAGTCTTCAAAAGTATTGAAACTAATGTCAGCAAGCTTTACAATAAAGCCTGGAATCTCAACTTGGAAGCTTTAACCACAAAATGCCATGGGAATTTGAAGGTTTTGGATCTAACAGTTGAAGAAAGGAATTATATAAGGCAGGTTCTGGACAGAAGCAGCATAGAACAAAAGAGAAGTGATCCCAACAGCAGAGACAGTCCCAGATGCAGCTGGAAAATAAGAATGAAAGATGAAGAATTTGTCCAGTGGCTCAGGAACAGCAACTCCCATTATCTTTTTTTCGATGGAGCCTCCAAGTCCAACCCAGGAGTGGCTGGGGCTGGAGGTTTCATTTGCAACAGCAACGGAGATGTGCTATCTGAATATGAGTGGGGTCTAGGTCATGCCTCAAACAACAGGGCTGAAGCCCTCGCTCTTCTTCAAGGTCTGCTACAGCTTCAAAAGCTAGGCATTTCTAAGGCCACCATAATCGGAGATTCTGCCATTATCATTGGATTGATGGTAAGCAACAGAAAACCCCAAAATCTGAGTCTGCTGCAGATTATTGAACGATGTCATTTGCTTGACCAGCAATTGAAAGGCAATCTCTTCTACCACGTTCTCCGATCACAAAACAAAACTGCAGACAATCTGGCAAATAAGGCATGTCTTCATCCGGTTGGTAACCTTCGGTGCAATGGCACCGATCACTTCACTTTCTTACCATGATTAGGCCTAACCTTCTCTGCAGATCCACCTCACAGAAGCTTTGCAGATCCACCTCACAGAATTTTTCTGGTTGTAGAGTTCGAACATCTCTGTCCCGCCCCTCCACAAAGGACCAAATGTCTGCTTCCTACCCTTTGACTTTGACCTCCACTGCTGTAATACCCTCAACACCAAACTCTGCCTCCTATTGGATCTCTCCCCTTATCCCCTTAAAGATCTGCGCTATCAGTAAACCCATCCTTCTGCGCTCTCTCAATTGCTCTTCCACTCCTGGTAACCCCACTCCACCTTCCGTGGTTTGGTCAAAGGCGCACTTTGCACATGGTCTTTTGAAAGCAGCTCCTCTGCCTGCCCAGACAGAGTGCCTCCGCCCCAATCTCCATCCCACTGCTACCTCATTTTTGCTTGGGTACGCTTCACAAGAGATATGGAAAATGCAAACAAGACCAAGCACTTCAAACATCAATCTTCTGGAGCTGAACGACCGGCGCAATCACCATCTCTGTGGGCGGCCAGCTTGACACATCTGCAAAATTTATAAATGCAATGTAAAATCAGCTTTCTTCTTTCACAGTTCATCAGAACCTATACAGTATCTCGCTTCATAACAGCAACGGAAGCACATTGTAATGATGAAGCTAGTTTCATTTGCTGTTGGCGTTACATACCCCAGCAACGCTCTGTAATTCTGGAGATTCATCTCCCGCCTCTTTTCTTTTAAATATAACTAGCAACCGAACTTGTAACAAAAAAAAAATGTTATAATATAGTTTCAAAATAAACATCACATTAATAATTTCACATTCAAATATATTTTTTGAATAGAGTTTTAACTTACTTTTATATATAAATATAAAACAGAATAAAAATTTTGAAAAATAAATATCTAAAATTATTATAGAATTCACACTGCATTTCAATAATATTAACAATTATATTTTAAATATATTTTTTTATATAGTTCTGAAATAAGTTATTAGATTGGTGAATAAAATTAATTACATTAGAATTTTGTCTAATTTCTTTTTTGGTAAATTAATTTCATGAGATTCACATGAAATCTCAAGTCAAATTTAAACTAGCTAAACAAAAACTCTAATAATTTCATGAAAAACATCTAAAAAATTATTGAAATATCAAACTTGACAGTAGACCAATATGGGTTAAGTTAGTTTTATGAGGATCATGTTGGAAGTTATGTGGTTAATTTTCAAAATCAAACTAGTCGTTATCCTAACGACTAGTTTAGCCAATTCTTAAAAAAAAAAAATTAAAGTATATATATATATATATATATTAATTAATTAATTAAATAAGAATATATATATATATATATATTCTTATTTATTTAATTTATATATATATATATTAATTAAATAAATAAGGAATATATATATATATATATATATATATATATATATATATATATATATATATTATCACAATTAATTAATTACTTAATTAAATAAAGCTAGCCGTTATTATTCGATTTTAATTTTCAAAGTCTAACTAGCCGTTATCCTAACAACTAGTTTAGCCATAAAATATTCCAAGCTATTAGATCTAGATCTTGGTTAATAATATTTTATTATGCACTATTATTAAAGATAACTCAATATTTTGTTATAAATAAGATCAAGGTTTTCTATTCGTTATTTACCTTTGATCATTTTATCATGGTCAAACTTTGATCACTTTTATTTTCTTTTTGCTTATTGAGCTCCCATTGAGTTCAACACGTCTTGGGTTTTCTACACCATTGAGAGAGATAATTGCTAAATATAATTATTATTTTCTTTATAGGATAATTTGCATCAATGGAAGAAAACATTGGAGGTGAAAAAAATTCAAAAAGGGTGAAATTGATGGTAGAGTTTATTACCCTTGCAAAAAATGTTGTATGAGAAATAATGTTAGAGTTTTAATAGCAACGCAATGCATTGTAGGAAATATGGGCACATTGATGGTGGATCGAATGACTATCATCCCATGGTAATTAATTATCTATCTTCATTTTGATTATATCGTAAAATTTTATATTATTTTAATATTTTTTATAAATGTACTAATGTTTACTAATTGTTTGTAATTTTCATAAAGGCACAGTTGCCCCCCAAATTTTTGTAGATGATCAACCAGCTTCCACAGCTAAATAGTATTTGATTAGATGATGTTGCACCAATACAAGAGAATATCGCAGCAAATATTAGTATTGGAAATGATGTTGTACAAGGTGAATAACATGAAGCGAATGATGAAGATAATATTAATGATCCCATGGAGGTAGATCATGATGACAATAATGAGACAGTTCACATTAATGATGGGACAAATCAAATGCTCCAAGACTTGTATGGTGAGTCAGATGATGATGGTGGAGATAGTGACGGTATTTATGATGTACCTCGATTGAAAGGTCAAGTGAACTACTTTTGAACACTCAAATGCAACTCTTCTCTCTGCTAAATTGTTGCTAGTGAACTTAAAGGTTATGAATAATTTGTTGAACGGTATGTATGACATAGATCCCAGGTATGCAATATGTATATATGATCACATATATGTAAATGATAATTATTTTCCCTTTTTTTAGTTGTAATAAATGTGTAAAATAATAATTCAATAACATATATATATATATATATATATATATATATATATATATATATATATATATATATATATGATTAATAATCTTTACATTAACTAGTTTTTGTCTATGTTGTAGATTATTGGGTGAATATTTGTTACCACCGCCAAATGCTTTACCTCGAACATATCGAGATCTACGTGCTATTATGAAAGACTTTGGAATGGAATATAACACTATAGATGCATGTCCTAAAGATGATATTATATATTACGGAGAACATGCGTCGAAAATAGAATGTCTGAAATGTGGTATCAGTAGATATCGAATAGATAAACTAACAAAAAAGGTGCCTCAAAAGGTTCTTCATCATATTCCCATAATTCCACGTTTACAGCAAATGTTCAGGTGTAAGAGCTAACGTCGGACTTGCAACGGTATTAACGTAGGAAAAAGATGATATCGATCAAGAAGAAGATGATGCAATGGCAGATGAGCAGGAATATGCATTGACAGACGAAGAAGATATATTAGAAGATGAACCAGGTGTAGGAGACGAGGCAACAATTATTGATGATGATGTCGATGAGGATATTATTGAAAATGACATAATTGATGATGATGATGACATGGTTGATCATTTCAACACCATTTCCGAATCAGATGTTGGTATAGATGTCGATCAGTTGGATGAAGATCAAGAAGATACAGAAGAAGAATATTGATACAGATGTTATGTTTGAGTATGAGCTGGTATGTTATAACTTTATATTTTAATATGTAGGAATTATTGTCTTTAAATAATTTACTAATTATGTGGGTTTATTGCATGTTGTTTATTATTTCAAACCAGTAAATAATGGCCTTACTATTGTATAGGCTAATCTAAAATTATGTATTTATACAAACACATATTGAAAATTTTGTTTACGAACTTAATTAATTTTTGGTTTGTTCGTATTCGATTTCATAGATTGGGTATTGGGAAAATGAGAGTGATGTGAGGGGGATGGGAGGGGCCATATGAGCTTCCACCTTCATGTGGTTGGCCCTATTCAGTACAGAATAAATTATTTTGAAACCAAGAGAATCTCATTCATCTTTATTTAATTTTCATTATCGTAAATGTCATCATTCTTGTCTGATTATTGCATTGTCAAAATTGTTGAAATTGTTAGAAAACATTAAAAGTGAATTTCTTTTAGGAATTATCCAACGAGGCCATAATAATTTTGTCTAGATGACCATTTTCTTGCGTCCATGTTGTTTCGTTTTAGGGCAACCACCCAAACGCGTTCGGGTTGGGTCGTTTCATTTAAGGGCGCCTGCCCAAACCCGTTCATGTCAAGTCGTTTTGTTTGAGGGCGGTCGTATCAAATTTTCTAAGTTGTGGCCGCATGGGTGCCTTGTGCACGTTCGTGTGGGCTGTTTGCCATTTCGTTTGAGGGCACCTGCCCAAACTTGTTTGGTTCAGGTAGTTTCAGTTGAGGGCACCTACCCAAACTCGTTCAAGTCGGATCGTTCCAGTTGATCAGGGCGCCCGCCCAAATGCGTTTGGGTCGGGTCGTTTAATTTCAGTTGAGGGTGTTCGTATCAAATTTGCTAAGTTGTGACCACATTGTTGCCTTGTGCATGTTCGTGCAGCGTGTTTTCCATTTGCTCTCTTGTGCCTTTGTTCGATTGGGCATGTTGTGTGATCAGGGTGCCCACCCAAACGCGTTTGGGTCGGGTCGGGTCGTTTCGTTTGAGGGAAGACGTATCAAATTTGCTAATTTGTGACCGCGTGAGTGCCTTATGCACGTTCGTGTGGCCTGTTTTTTGTTTTCTCACTTGTGCCTTTGTTCGTTTGGGCACGTCGTGTCGTTTCGTTTGAGGGCACCTGCCCAAACCCATTCGGGTCGGGTCATTTCATTTTAGGGCAGCCGTATCAAATTTCCTAGGTTGTGACCGCATGGGTGCCTTATGCACATTTGTGCAGCCCGTTTGCCATTTCGTTTGACGGCATCCACCCAAACCCGTTCTGGTCGGGTCGTTTTGGTTAAGGGCGCCTACCCAAACGCGTTCGGGTCGGGTCGTTTCAGTTGAGGACGCCTGCCACAAACGCATTTGGGTCGGGTCATTTCGGTTGAGGGTGGGCGTATCAAATTTGCTAAGTTGTGACTGCATTGGTGCCTTGTGCATGTTCATCCAGCCCATTTTCCGTTTGCTATTTTGTGCCTTCGTTCGGTCGGGTGCGTTGTGTGATCAGGGCACCCTCCCACACACGTTTGGGTCGATTCGGGTCATTTCATTTGAGGGCGGCCATATCAAATTTCCTAAGTTGTGACTGCACGAGTGCCTTGTGCATGTTCATGCAACTCGATTATCATTTGATCGCTTGTGCCTTTGACGTTCGGTCGGGCGCACTGTGTCGTTTCGTTTGAGGGCGCCTGCCCAAACCCGTTCAGGGCAGGTTGTTTTGTTTGAGGGAGGCCATATCAAATTTGCTAAGTTGTGACCGCATGGGTGCCTTTTGCACATTTGTGTAACCCGTTTGTCATTTCGTTTGAGGGCACCCGCCCAAAACCGTTCGGATCAGGTCATTTTGGTTGAGGGTGCCTGCCCAAACGCGTTCGGGTCAGGTCGTTTCGGTTGAGGGCGCCCGCCCAAACGCGTTTGGGTTGGGTCGTTTCGATTGAGGGTGGCCGTATAAAATTTGCTAATTTGTGACTGCATTGGTGCCTTGTGCATTTTTTTGCAGCCTATTTTCCATTTTCTCTATTGTGCCTTCATTCGGTCGGGCGCACTGTGTGATCAGGGTGCCCGAGAAAACGTGTTCGGGTCGGGTTAGGTCGTTTCGTTTGAGGGCGGTCGTTTCAAATTTTCTAATTTGTGACCGCACGAGTGCCTTGTGCACTTTCATGCAACCCGTTTTTCGTTTTATCGCTTGTGCCTTCGTTCGGTTGGGTGCGCCGTGTCGTTTCGTTTGACGGCGCCCACCCAAACCCTTTCGAGTCAGGTCGTTTCGTTTAAGGGCGGTTGTATCAAATTTTCTATGTTGTGACCGCATGGGTGCCTTGTGCACATTCGTGCAGCCCGTTTGTCATTTTTTTTGAGGGTGCCCACCCAAACCCATTTGGATCAGGTCGTTTCGGTTGAGGGTGCCCACCCAAACGCGTTTGGGTCGGGTCGTTTCGGTTGAGGGCACCCGCCCAAACACGTTTAGGTCAGGTCGTTTCAGTTGAGGGCGGCCATATCAAATTTGCTAAGTTGTGCCCGCATGGGTGCCTTGTACATGTTCGTGTGGCCTGTTTGTCGTTTTCTCCCTTGTGCCTTCGTTCGGTCGGGCGCGTCGTGTGAGGACGCCCGCCCAAACGCGTTCGGGTCGGGTCAGGTCGTTTTGTCTGAGGGCAGCCGTATCAAATTTGCTAAGTTGTGACCGCACGAGTGCCTTGTGCACATTTGTGCAGCCCATTTTTCGTTGGCTCGCTTGTGCCTTTGTTCGGTTGGGCGCGCCGTGTCGTTTCGTTTGAGGGCACCCGCCCAAACCCATTATATGACGAAATTTGCATGTTTATTTTTTTTCCTTCATGAAGGATGCACTTGGTTTTTATGACCAATTTGGGAAAACTTCACCCTTCCACGAAATTATTCACTTCTATCACATTCGTAATGTTAAATTCCTCTGATACTACTCCTAGAACTCTGAATCTGCTCTATAACTAGAATAATTTAATGGAATAAAAACTTATCATTATGACATATTGTACTTCATAAGAGACTACTAAGAAGCTTAAGTATGGTAAATCCACCTTCACCTGTCATTTGAACATAGAGCATAGAGTTATCTTAATCGTCAATTTTATGGATAAGAGACATTTGAGCCCTTGTTAACCCTTGGGGATGATTAATTAAATATTTATGAATCTTAATATTTATAAATTATTTAATTTTCACTTCAAAATTTTATTATGAAAACCATTTTAAATTAATTTTTTTTCTTTTATTGTTTGTTCATTTAATCTTTTAAAAAAAAAATTGTTCATTTAATCTTTTGAAAAGTTTGTTTGTTCCGTAGAGTCCGTTCGTGCTTCGAACCTCCGACCACAGCCACTTGGTTGCTTTGACACCATTGATCTTGTAACATCTAATCCTATGGTGCAGAGAGGCCGACGGATAAGAAGGGTTTCTTCCCGGCCATCTCTTTTGGCATTTTGCGTTATTCCACTCAGTTGAATGTCGAGGGTTCTGGAGCTGGTACAGGAGGGTTGCTTCTGCGGTTGGTTTAACTAGCTTAGTCATGGCCTTCCCTATTTCTGAACTCATTACTGTGAAGCTCATGTCACATTTTGCCTAAATTTTCCTATCTTTCAATGAGGGTTTACAAGACAGGGTCCCCCTCAGTTTTCTGGTATCTCAATTCCTCCTTCCATTGGAGTACTTCTACGACAACTTCAACAACCTACAGTAACTCAGCATGGTAGGAACATTTAATCCACTTAGATGTCTCTTATTACCAACCATTATTTTTTAGCCATTGTGTTTTCTTTTTATTCTGATTAGATGGGTAACTCCAGGTGGTTATATACTCTTTGCAGGATTTGGGGAATTTGCAGACTTCAGGCAGCCACAAGCAAGTTGAAAGGATGCGAATGAAGTTAGCTTTCCCAGGATGCACGATGGAATTCCCTGGCAACAGGTACTCATAAAATTACTACAGAGCTTCTGATTCTGTGGATAATTCCTTCCGGCGATAGTTTATTATACTTCACGGTTTAAGGGTTTTTAGTGTCGCAGATGAATTGGGCTCGTTTAAATGATATTTCCAGTTTTTCGTTTTAGTCTGCTATCGAGGAAAGTCTTTCTTCCTACATGATATTGCCAGCTCTTTCAGGCAGAAAATTTGATTAACTATTGTTCATACGATGTTCTTTGATTTTTATTTCGCAGTATTGTTGATTAGGATTTTAGGTATATATATAAATAAATATGGAGCTCCACCAGCATGCGAGTAATATCAGTTCTCTCCCATAGTATTAAGGGTTAGGATGAAATATGGAATCTTCCTATGAATTTATCGAAATGCCTTATTCCTTGCTCCTAGACATTTTAACTGCAGTCTAGAGAAAACCTTGTGTCATAATATTCTGTATCTCCAAAACCGATTCGGATCAGAGACTGATATCTCCAGGTTTTTCAAAGTGTGATCAAACTCTTCGAGGGAGGTAGTGAGGAAGAAGAAATACTCAACCTGAAAATTCCCTAATTGAGTGCTGCCCCTGCTGCATACCTGTAACAACCACTGCAATACCTTCCTTCCTTGTATACGATTTTCAATAACTTCCGCCATTTGTTATCTATATCCCCCAATTCTAATGGTGGCCCCACAACTGCACAAACAAATCTATAATCCAATGTATGTTTTGATCATAAACACAGATTCCCATTGATCTCAATATCTTTGGTTTTTTGGGTGGCTCTGTATATATATCATAAGCAGGAGCAGGAGATGAAAATGAAGATAGTGGGTAGCAGTAGATGCATATGAATTATCTTCTTGTGGGTGTTTTTCCTCTCCCATTTTCATTCTTCAGCAGTAGTGGCGGTTAGCCAAGAGGAACAGTACCCATGGCCAAAATGCACATGGAATGTAAAGGTAGTTCTTGCATATCAATATCCAAATTTGAAATGCAGCTAGACGTTGCTGATGCATATAGGCTAGAAATTGAATCTGCACCAGTTCTAGATCAATTTTTCATAAGACAATTTTAAAGTTATTCATTTATATTATGTGTTATCTAGGTTGTTTTGCCATAGCATATAATTTCCAACATATGTTGATATTTATACCAATGTGAAGGCAGCAATAAAGAAGTGGTATCTCTGATTTGTTGCAGCCCTACCCTCTATTTCCTTCCATTTCGTGCTTGAAAGTACAGGTAATAAAAATCATCTTCTTATCTAATTCATAGTTTCAGCCAAACATTCATGGACAAGGTTGTAAAGCATGTGATTCTCCTCAACTTCATTAGATAACACACAGAAACCCGGTCTATTTTCTTCCATCTTTGCCTTGACTGTACAATAAAACAGATAAAATCTCATCCTGTTTTCTAATTGAGAATTTTCATATGGAATTTGTACATAAGGTAGTAAAGCATTGAATTATCCTCATCTCCATTTGATAGTGCACAGATCCCTGATTCATGGTCTATTTTCTTCCATCTTCCTCCATGTCAATAAACCAGGGAAAATCACATCCTCCTGTCTAATTGAGCATTTCAATATGAAATCTGTACATAAGACTGTAAAGCATGTGATTCTCTTCAACTTCATTACATAGCACACACAGGCCTCTTTCATGGTTTATTTAGTTATTTTATTTTATCCTCTTGTTTGACAGCAGCCTCTATGCACCCCTGAGAAATCTTGTTGGAACATTGAAGTGACAGGTTCCTGCCTAGTTTCAGGCAGGAAACCTATCACCTCAGGTATGCTTCCTGTGATAATACTTTTTAAAGACTCGCCCATGTTTGACTGCAAAATAAGCTCGCTGATTTGATGAATATTTGAAGGATTTTTTTGTTACTCTGTCTAGGTGATCATTAGACTTGTTCAGGTGATAATTGATTTATAATACTTTAATTTTGTTTTCTGGTTCATTCTTTAGATTCTTTGGAGGAGATCATTGAAATCACTATTCTACGTTGGTGATTTTTGAATTAATGTTTTCAGAGAATTTTACTTCATTTCTAGGTTTTAATTTCTTGGTTTTCTACTGCTTTTATCATTTCCACTTTGTTTCCAAAAACATATCTGGGGATAAATAAATTTCTTCAATCCCCCTTTCTTAATTCCCTCGATATTTTTCCAATGGAAAACCATGCTTTTATTATTGAAATCATTGTTAGGTGATTTTTGAAGTAATAATTTCGTAGAATTTTATTTTATTTCTAAGTTCTTTAAATTTTCTATAATTATTTTCACTGTGTTTAAAGCCCTAGGGAGGCCTCCTTATCCTTAAAAGGATGAGGAAAAGAAGCGAAGTAGAGGTGAAAATAAAGATGATTCGTTGAGTTAGGGGTGAATGCCAAGGATTTAGGACCTGTGTCTAGCTATTGGGAGAACTGGAGTCAAAAATATCTTGATTTGATAAATTTTCTCTTCAAGCAGTCCTAGAGGCATCTTCGGTAGCCCTAATGAGACAACTACAATAAAACTACACGGCAACTCTAGAATTTTATACTTCGTTTGGAAATAATTAATGGAATTTTAAGGATGCAATATGCAAAATAACCTCTTGGAATATTCATTCATTATCCTATCCTTGAATAACACATGCAAAATTTCAAATAAATTCAATGCTCTACCAAAATTTCATTAATTAAGGCACATTACAAACCATAAGACAATATTCCATGCATTAGACATTCAGTAGATTAGAAATATAGCATTAAAAAGCACTTACAAGATATTGAAGAATATATCCATCCACATAAATGCAGCAAGAAGCTCAAGAGCGATAACGGAATTTTCAAAATTCAAGTTCCTCAATCTGGGGAGGTAATACATTAATCCTGGTTTTAGATGGGTTTGTTTGATGTGTCAATCATTGCATCAACCAATTGCACTATTACACAAAATTGTTGCCAATACAATCTAACACATTAAAAATCCAAGGCTGACAATGCCAATGAATTTTCAATTGCACTAGCATAGGTTTTTCATGGTCGTTTCACCAGACAAAATTCCTTTACTCTTTGCTAGTCTTTTTGCATAAACAACTTCTACTGCATCTGATTCATTATCAGCTCCATTGGGAACAGTAGCACCATCTGTCATTTGGAAATCGTCATATGTATCCATTGCAACAGGTGTTTGACCCAAAGCATTGTTTCCATTATTAGAAACATCACCCAGAACAGCTGAAGATTTTCTGGCATGTGCACTTCTAGTGCCCTTCTACTTCGGCTTAGGAAGTTGGTTTCTAATATTTATCAGGAAAGCCTGAAAAAAATCAGCATACTCTTAAAAGCTACAACATTGGAAGAAGATACAACTTTAGTGTGTGGAATGTTTCCTTTCTTGGGTATCCAGCTAGGGCTATCTTGCCATACACTCAGGCTCTAGAGAAGTTTGCACTGCACATCTAGCAGCTTAGCATGGAGAGTAATGGGAAGGGAGTTTCTATTGATGGTGTGCCCCTCAATTTTGAGGCTGGTGAAATAGATTTTGGAGAACCTGGTAAAAATGGCTAGCACATCTTTTACCAGTTAATTCATCAGGGTCGTGTAATTCCTTGTGATTTTATTGGCATCATCAAGAGCCAGCAGCCCATTTATTTACAAGGGCAAGTTGTGAGTAACCACGATGAGCTCATGTCTAAATTTTTTTCACAGCCGGATGTTCTTGCTTGTGGGAAGACTCCTGAGGAGTTGAGGAATGAGAAATTTTTTTATCATCTTATTGCACACAAGACATTCTCTGGGAATCGACCATCACTAAGCATCTTACTACCATCATTGACAACATATAATGTAGGCCAGTTGTTAGCAATGTATGAACACAGGATTGCAGTTGAGGGTTTCGTTTGGGGCATTAATTCCATTGACCAATGGGGCATGGAGCTTGGCAAGTCATTGGCATCTCGTGTACGAGCTCAGCTGAACTTGTCTCGCACTGAAGGGAAGCCAGTTGAAGGCTTTAACCCCAGCACCACAATGTTGATAAAACGATACTTGAAGGTAATCAGATACTAAAATATATTGTTCCCTTTTTCAAGTCTGGAGAAAATGTGCATTCTAAGGGGTTATATTAAATTTATAGTTACAACTGCGCTTTTTAGAACTTTCCATTGAAATACATTCATATCATACCAACAAACCACCTGATCTAATCAATGTTCATTTACAGGAAAATGCTCTAATTACTGTGGACTTTCTCTGCTCAAAATCATAGTACATTCTTTTCTATTTGTTGAGCACTAGTCAGTCTTTTGATTTTGAATGGCAGTCCTTATTTTGTATTTGAATTAGAGAGCTTCACTTATGTAGAAAGCTTTCTGTTAAAGTGGAGGCACTTTTGATGATCAAGAATCGATATTTTTTTTTATAAACCGGGAACCTAGCGTTTGTTATAAACTGGGAACCATTGAAAGGCTTTCAATTGCGAGGAGTAACCCTCTAATGTTGGAAGTGAGAGGGGGTGTTTGCACTCATACTTAAACCTAATCCTTGGGCATAATTATGGTCCTCTCCTTTGTTACTTTTTATTATAGAGTAAAGGACTGAAATTGTTGATTGTGTTAGTGAGAGTTCTACGAGGACACCTGAATCAAATCAGATTTTTTTCTCTATGCATTCTTGTATGGATATTTATATAGATTTTTTAGTTCATTTGATGAAAAATGAGGTTCAAGTATGTAGATTTTCAGAACCATTTAATATTGTAACTTATTAGAGTTTTTTGGGGAAATAAACTGTACTCACAGATTTGAAACTTATAATCAATTTAATTGGGCGTTTATATGTTATGGTCTAGTTTTGAATTAGCAACAAACTTTAAATTCAGGGGAAGGGACTAAAATTTGATTCTTCATCGCCCATATATATTTCACCATATAAATATATATATAGAATTTCCTTCTGGCTATACTCGATGGTCTATTATATTGATGTATTGTGCCTTATTTCTTCAATTAAATATATGTTTTGTTTAAACCTTAGTCCAAGGGTTTGTAGCTGGTACTTGTAGATATTTCAATGGTTTTGAATGTACTCTATTTTAGCCCATGGTGAATTTAAGTAATTTCTAATTTTTATTACCAGCAAATTATGCGGCCCTCTATCATACATTATAGTTTAATTTTTAATGTAAATAATCACCTTGACACAGTTTTATTCTCCTTTCTTGTTGTTTCACTTCATTACAATGACGTTTATTTATTGATTTCAATTTTTTGTCTAGCATTTAAAATTCTTCTACAGAATGTCCCATTGGGTCCTTATACCCACTCGTATTTCTTATAATTATTACCAGTGTTGGGTCTTATACCCACTTTTATTTCTTATAATTATTACCAGTGTTGGGTCTTTATACCCACTCATATTTCTTATAGTTATTAATAGTGTTGGTCTTCCTATGGGACTTTGGGACTTTCTACTCGCCCTTATAAAACACATAATTATATATGGATTTACAAAAACATGAATTGTTCCAATAATGAACTTATATTTATTAAGTTGGAACTAACATGTTTCAATATTCACCTTATATTCTTAAGCAGAATTAACTATCATATAACAGTGTGATAACAACATTCTTTTTTTTTTAATATTTCCTTTCCCTCGGAATACCGATGCTTTAGTCGGTTGTATATACGTTGGAATTGCGATGGTGTAAACATCGGAAGAGCTAACGTCGGACTTGCGACGGTATTAACGTAGGAAGAGAGTTTCTATATAACGTCGGAAGAGTGACACTAAAGCCATTGGAAGAGAGACGCTTTAAACTTTAGACGAGCGACGTTTAATGACGTTTAATATTTTTAATGTTTGTCGGAAGAGCAACGTTTAGGCTCGGTCATAAGAGTGATGGTTAATTTTTGTTGGAGAAGCGACATTTTCTTTCGTCAATAGAGTGATGTTTTTTTCCGTCGATAGAGCAATGTTTTTTTTTCTGTCGGTAGAGCGACGTTTTGTTTTCGTCGGAAGAGTGACGTTGTGTTTACGTCGGAAGAGTGACGGATTGGATAACGTCGAAAGAGCGACAACGTTCTAGAAACGTCCGAAATATTGTCACGCTTCCAACACTTTTTTGAAGTGTCGAAATTGCGACGTAATGGCTAACCACGTTTTACCCCGCCTCAAACTGTCGCTCTTGCGACACCTATGTGTCGGAATAGCGAAGAATTGGTCATCGGAAATTGGGCCAAATGTGCTAGTGACATTAGCCCAAGTTGCCTCAATGTCTTTTTCACTGCTTGATGCCTCGGTATCATGATGTGATGATGGTGAAGGATTACGGAAATGTGAAGAGGTAGGATCAACATGGGGTAAATGGATTTGACTAGGTGATGATGTATGAACAGTAGGCTGAGATGGAGAAGTGGATATGGGAGGATGAGATGATGAAGGGATACTCTGCTCATTATGACTATGTGGGGTAGTGAAAACTTAATTTCCAATGAATGTATCCCATGGGATGTTCTTCTACTCAAGCTGATGCATGACTATCATCTTGATGAGGGAATGGTGAAAAACACTTTGCATTTTATGACTATAATCCCTCCTTTGTACAATGTATGCCATATTGTTAATGATTTGGGAGAGATAGTAGGGTATGTGAAGCATTCTAACTCAATTGAAGTGCATGAGGAGTCGGATATGGTATGAATAGAGTTGATAAAACCTCCCCTCACAAGTGAAGTACTTCATGATTATTTTCATCATGGGGACATACTGGTCAAGGAGATGAGAAAAAGGGAAAATGGTTTTCTTGTCATCCTTATATCTAGGTTTGAGATATAGTTCATAATAACTCAGATCAAGGTTTCCCTTTTTAAACCATTTTTATCCCACATTAGGGATCCCTGTAGCAGCTGGAATGGCATTAGTGGACATGGTAAAAGTGACCCCAACAAGAGTAACCTACCTATCATGAATATTTGTGATTAACAACCTTGTCAACAGAGGGTGATATTTAATCTGCTGCACTTTCTCACAAAACTCAAAACAACCAACATGTTTAAAACAAGACATAGTGAGAGGAGAAGCCATGAGCTCCTTTGTGGTTATTGGTTCATCTGTTAATTTTCCCTCCTTTGTGGTCACTTATCCTTGGTATTTTTTCCTCACTAACACCTATTTCATCCTCTTCAGACATCTTGAACTTGAAGGCTTTGAAACCCTAGGGTAAATGGAATGAGATGAGGGGAAAGAGAGATGAGATGGCTAGCTTTGGCAAATGGAGGGAATGAATGTAAATGGAAACCTAGGTCTAGGAAGTGGGGATAGGTCTTGTAAAAATTAGGGAGATGGGGGCGGGGGTTATTGAACTTAGGGAGGTGATAGGGGATCAAAATGTTTAAGAGATTGGGAATTACAATTTTATTACAGCGTTGATAGGGTTGCCTAGGAAATTGAGATGCCTAGGACTTATGGTTTAGGGGAAAAGGGATTTAGGGAAAGGGTATGCTGTTATAGGGAAATTAATAGGGTTTATAATGATGTAGGAAGGGAATGTGAGGTTTATGGGTACCAAGTTGGGAATAAAGAGTGAATTTAGGGTTTGTAACTAGACAAACTTCCAAACTTGAATAGAAACCAAAAACACCATGAAATTTATCTTAAATACTACAAGCAGGTGGAAATTAGATGTTACTTACTTTTCCAAGAGGTGTTGAGAGTTTTTGTTGAAGGTTTGAAGTAATTTGGATGAGTTTCGAAGCTTGTAGAGAAAACTAGGCAAAAGCGGAGCTCCGTGCACAAAAGCACAGTGCCAAGACAAAAGTGCAGCTCCACTCTGCAAAATCACAGTGCAAACGTAATATTCTCTATGTTTTTTGAGAAAAATCCAAGCGCTAGGACAAAAGCGCAGCGCCAAGCTGTAAAAACGCAGCACCTTGAAATTTTGACCCAAACTTCTCAGAAAACTCGAAATTTCTCCTTTGCTGAAAACTCTTGATGGCTAAATGGAAAAAATAACTTGTTTTGAGGTGTTGTATAGGCTTTACAACTTTAGTTTAATTGAAATTTGATTTAAATTACCTACTTTTCTAATGTTCACTTTTCCTTTGGCACTGATACTCTTTTAATTTTCTGACTTTTTGGCATTGTAGGTTGATCAAACGTGGAGCTTGGATTTCTTTGCTACACTTAGGTGGGATGATTGCATTTGATAGCTCGGGATTGAATTTATTACATATGAAAACATGAAATTACATTTGGAAAAATAAAAATAAATTACATATTGAATTTTATATCAAAATCACATTTTGAAATAAAAATCATT
Organism: Pinus albicaulis; assembly: GCA_034641835.2. NCBI lineage: Eukaryota > Viridiplantae > Streptophyta > Pinopsida > Pinales > Pinaceae > Pinus > Pinus albicaulis. The sequence continues at coordinate 871,782,777 of CM076574.1, read as the reverse complement.
AAACTAAAAAAAATACAACTTTGAAAGTATAATAATTACATCATGATGATCTTATTTAATGCCCCTCATATATGTGTTGACCTCATCTGAAATTAAGGAGTGATCTTGAGAAATATAAAACCCTAATGACCTAATGGGACTGCTTTAGTCCTGGTTTTCAGGAATGAGATTTTGACTTACAAGACTTCCAAGTGAACAAAGCATTTCCATAGGTGTTGTTATGCTCAAGGAGACATGAGAATGAGTCAGCCAATATGATATTCTGAGGGAGAATGAACCTTATTTGACAAGGACAACCACCAGTGGAACAATTTTATGTCATGACCTAATGGAATGATGAAAAATTTATTCAGAATGGGACACCTAAGATGCACATGCGAATGTGTTTTGATCCCTGGTGGAAGTATGCAAATACTGACACTAACAAGAGGGAAATATAGGTTGCACTAACTGGATCTTTCAGGATTTTAAATGAGTAATGAAATGGAAGAAAGTTAAATTTTAGTAGAAATTAACAGGCAATGAAGTATTCCTCAATTTGACTTCAGCAGAAAACATGTAAAATACAAACAACCAAAATAGGGTGCTCTTTATAACATATCCTATTCGTCACAGTTTCTGTTATGTAATTAAGATTTTCAAAAATTACAGAGAAAGAAAAACAATGAATAACACATTAACATGAGAAAAACATCACCAATTGGTACACCACATGAATCTTGTGAAGAATGTCCTTGTATTATTGATGCTTCCAACAACCAAAAAAATTACAATGCTTAGCAGAAATTATACTCAAAAATAAACCCCTAATACTTCAAACTGTGAAGTATATATCACTAAATTAAAAATTATTTACAAAATCGATGTCCCAATTGATAGTGTATTATTGGCATTATCTCAAACAATAAACTCGATCATTTACAAAATAATAGGTAAGGTGTACAACAGTGTGGAAAGATGGATCTATTTTGGAGTTAGTTTTGAAATAGGCCTATTCATGTGTTGCACTGGTTGATGTGTTGGCTAATGTGTTGGCTTGTGCTGACTTGTGCTAACTGCATCTGAATTACTGCTCAATCTTGTAACTCGCAGAGTTTACCCCACCTATCTTCGTCTGGAATGCTTAATTTTATTACCTTACAGTAAATCTCATCAACCTCGGTATATCTGGAAAAAGTTGGTTTTACAACAAAAATATGATTTAATTCATGATGGATGAAGAAATCATTACCCATAGCTTCCAAAAATGCTCTGCTTGTCATGTTTCCTTTAATGCTTGAAAATTTGGAGTTGTCTATGGCTACTCTTTCATCTTTCTAACATAGTATTCATAAGTAATTAACTTATCATTAAATACAAATAAAGAAGGTAAACCCTTCTGAGCTAAGGGCTCAATTATGGAAAAAAATATATTAACTGTCATCTCCAAACTGTGACACTTCTCCTCTAGCTGAAGAACCAGATTATTTTTGGTGAGAAACCTCTTCACTTCCATAAAAAAAAATTTCATGTTATCAACTCCTAAATCATCTAATTCATATTTTTTTTTAGATTTTAGGAATTTGATGATGTTTGTTTTTGTTGCAGGAATTTCTCCAATTCTTTCTTGATCTCTGTTATAGCCTTTGTTGCTCTTTTTACCAATTCTTTCTGCTCAAAGATGATTTGAATGCAGGGCCATATTTTAGCAATTGAGTTCATAATGTCTATCCAAATTATTTTCGTGGCTTGGGCCAAGGTCTATCCTATTGTTGACTCCCTTTCATATTTCCACAATCTTTCAATCAACTTCTGAGCTCTTTGTGATTTAGTTGAGTGAGAAGCCTCACTCCTTGTCTTTTGGTCCTATAAATTTTTGACATGGTCCTGCAATTTCTTTATTTCCTCTATTTGAATTAAGAGATTTTAAACTGCTTTAGTTAATTTTTCAGCACCATCTGTTGTCTGTCTAGTAGAATTTGTAGGCGTTGTTGTAGGAATGGTTGTACTAGGTACAACATCTAATGGAATCATAGAAAAATTTTCATTTTGCTCTCTTTATTTGATCATCTTCTCCATATTAGTTTCCATATGCCTTATCTATGCATTATGTTCCATGATGAGCTTCATCATGACAGTCTTCTGGATCTATGTCTCCTCAATGTCCTTGGTAAGGGGATCTTAAGTGGCTGACAGCTTTAATTGCTTCCTCAATGCTGTTATGTCAACATTATTTTTCTTGATTATTTCCTCTGCGGATTTCATATTTGCGGGGTCATATCCCATCTTAACCACTAAATATTCTAAGGATTTAATCCTTGTATCCTTTGCAAGAGAGGAAATTTCTCCATTTTCAACTGTGACTATATATTTGATAAGAAAACATGCAATTTAGAAAGATTCATGGTAGTATTAGTTAAAGTTGAGGAAATCATTTCACCTGTCTGCTTATGCATCTCCATTTGGTCAATGGGATGAATATACTTTATGTCAAATTCAAATGTTGTCTTCTTGTAATCATGTGCTTATTTTTGCCATGTAATTTGGGCCTCAAGAAAGGCCATTTGCACCCTATCCTTATTTGAATAAAACACTAAAAGTAAACTGCTTTGAGAGCTGGAATTCTGCTTCCAGAATTGGGCATAGGTGTTGTTCTTAAGAATCTCATTCTTAAGCTTTATCTCCCTCAACCTATCAAATTTTTTCTTCTCCTTCTCTCCTTGGATAACCTTAGTTGTTTGGACAGTTTCCTGTTGGTCATGAGATACTGAAGATGTTGTAGGAGAAGCAGTGAATTGACCACCTACTTGAGAGGAGGAAGGTGTTTCTTTTATCACCATAGCTAATTCTTGCTCTAAATTTTATATTTTTCAACCTTGGGATTTAGCTTTTTTCTTTTCCTATACATGATTTTAAATTCTTTACCTACAGTATCAGTCACTGAAGATGACTCTTCTTCTCTTTGTATTTTACTGCTTTCTCCTGTTGGACAGGAGTCTGTGATGTTGACGTAGATACTAGTTGCTCCTCAACTTCTTGTAGTGTATTTTCATCCCATATTAATTGGTTTATATATCTTTCTATCTTAGGCCTCTGGGTATGAATGTGAGTATTTTTTTTTCTACTCTCAACTTGGAAATTATACCCAAAGGGTCATAGGACTAGGTGAAATTCAGGCTGAACTTCATCTCTTTCAAAATTTTATCTGCCTCCTCCCTTGTCGACATTTTATTGTAAATAAAAGACCCAATCTGTGTCTTGATTCTAATTTGGGACTTATTCTTGGCTGATACAAAATGAATTTCATCTAAATTCAGCATATGTCTGATATATTCGAGAGAAAAAATCTTCATTGGGAGGAATTTTGGGAGCTTATAAGGTGCAAGCTTGGATCCATAGACTCTGATCTTGGTGTAATTCTGGTACAAGTACCAGTCTCATGTCTTAGCCTGATCTTTCAAATGTATAATTATTTTGATGTCTTCAGTTATCCTGGGTTCTGTTGTACTGCTTAAGAGACTCATAGCTGGGTGAACAAACTACTCAATGAACTGTCTGTAAGAGAATTATTGTTGTTATTTCATCACTAAAGATGTCCAGAATATCATTGATTGTTGTTTTCCTTCTTCATCAAGCTTCTGCATTGAAAATTTGAACCTGTCTTCCTAATAATATAAAAACATGAATACCAAAATTGAAGAGTATTTAAATAATTCTTCAATCTGAAACTTAAGCAACTTCTCATGGATGTTGTAAACCAAGAATTGGATGAAATTAAAAATAATTGATGGCTTTCTATCTATGGAAAAAATAGAAAGGAACCCTAAAATGGGTTCATCTACCCACTGGTCAAAATAATAACAAAGGATGTATGGAATTATTGTTCTTATCTTCTTAGTTTGATTAGGGAAGATAGAGGAATGGTATGGAGGTTTTTTCTTTGGAAATTGGGTATTTTCTGGTAAAAATATGTCAAATATCTTGACTCTTTTAACAAAATCAAGTTTTTTGGTAAATTTCATTGAGGGATTCTAAAGCGAAAGGAGTGTTATTTTCCACAGAGGGAGCTTGCATCATCTGGTCAATTGACTGGGCAGTGATGGTGAAAAGGATTTCACCAATAGGGGAAATAATGGCTCTTTGATTGGGAATGTAGCATGTTTTTAATTTTCTAATAAATTCAAGGGCATGGAAGGTGTGAGGGAAGATGTAGTGTGGGATATTGGACTCCCAGAGTCCAATCTCATTTTATTTATCAATATATTTATCTTCCATCTAGCAATATAGTTCAAACAATTCAAATTCATATTGTGTTTCATTTATCTTATAATCTCTATCTGCTAAAGGAATATTATCTAAGTTTATGGGAGGATGGAATAAAGGATTCAAAGGATCCTCCTAGTTTTTCTTTTTAGCAAGCATGATTAATTATGAATCATTTGATTGGAATTGGGAGGAACAAGGTTACCAGGAAGGTGTAGCAGCTATGTGAATGGTTGAAGGAGAAAGGCAAGGTATTGTCACTTGATTTGCAGACTAATCAGTTGATAAATACTGGTGCACTGTAAAACCTGTGAAAAATTTGATTTTTAGAGATAATGTAACAATGAAGGTTGTAGAAGATGGATTGCATGGTTTATATAACGAATACAGGTTTTCCATTGCAAATGGTGTGGGTCCGTTGAATTAATGGTTATCCAATGGAAATTAATTTCTCAACAGATAACCTGGGAAGTGATTTGATTTGAAACGGCTCAGCAACATGGAAACACGGTAGTAGTGAAGGTGGCGGGTAGGGACAATGGTAATAGAACAAGGGAGGAATGGTTTTTGGGGGGGAGTAGTTGGTGGTTAGTGGTTTAGGTGGGGGGTGCGAAGCACGGAGGGGAGGCCACGTGGAAGTGGGACCGGGCGGAAAAACAACTTTTTTTGGACCCCCCCCCCTCCCCTCCCCTCCCCTCGGCCGTAAAGCGAGGATGGAGAGGGGGGCTGAAATTCAATAAGGGTTGTCGATTTTTGGAGTGGGGAGATCATAAGGTGGACAGTTGTGAGTTTTTTAGCCACATACGACAAATAAAATTTTTCGGGTTATGACTTTTTACTTTGGATCAAAAACTTAGGATAAAGGCATTTTATATCACATATCCCTTTTTGTGCCTTATGCATAATGAACCTAAAAAACTTAGGATCATTTTTAATCCTTTTCAAAGAAAAAAACTTCTACTTACCCTTTCAAACTTAAATTATTTTTTTCTAAACTAACATTTTTTATTTCTTTTAGGAGTGCATTTAGACTAGCAACCCATTTTTCCTTTTTTTATGAAAAATAATTCTATCCTATCACTTATTTATCCTATTGATTCAGATTAAACAGTTGAATCAATGTCATTTTATACCTAACTATTGATTTACCAATATTAGACTATTTGGAAAATCTTTATTCTCTAACCTGATTTACAAAAATTCAAAATTGTTTAACCATGATTAAGTTGTATGACTTAAACAAATATCTAGTCATTATGGCATTCTTAACGAGCTGCACACAACCTTATTTCATTTGACCGAAATGGCATTTGAATTTGCAACACTTTCAATGTTATTTTGTTTTGTTTTTCTTTTGTGGGGTTCTGAATTCATTTTTTTATTTTTTCATTTTTTTCTTTCTTTTCTTATTTTTCTCTTTATTCATTTTTTTTTTAGATATACCCTCCTTTCATTTTCTTTTATATATTTTTTGGAAATCATTTGCAAATTGAAAATTATTTACAATATAATATTACTGAGATAAAATAATCAATCACCTTTAGATCTTATAAATTATAGGACCCTAACAGTGGCTCCAACTGGGAATGGCACTTCTCCATGTGAGGTGCTAGGAACATTTGATCAATAGCCTTGAGTGTTCCATTTCAACAGAGTCTGCACTTGATTTATTTTTGTTGTTGGAGTAATTATGGTAGAAAATCAATCAAAATATTAGGGCCTTCTCTACGTCCTTCAACCTCTGTCAATAGGCTACCCAATAAAAATAATAAAGGAAATGATATTTACAATGATTTCATGTAAGAAAAATCTCTACTGCTAAGAGAAGTAATGCTTCAACATTCTTCCATTCATAGGAATTTATGTTCCATCTAGGTCATTAAGAAACAATGCAATGTGTCCTCTGAAATAATAAATGATGTAAGGTCCTTTCCAAAGATTGTCAAATTTCCCATGTTTTCCTTTTTCCTCTCTTATGGAATTCCACTTTAAAACTCTATCACCCAAATTGAAATCATCTACTTTAGTTCTTCTGTCAATTTTTTTTTTGACATTCTCCTGGATAACTTGTCTTTTATTATAGATTTCTTCCCTTGATTGTTGAAATTGAATAGTCTGATTAATCCTCCTCTGAGTGTCATATGGCTCAACCTAAAATTCCTGAATTATCTTCATAACTGGAACTCCTAGAGAGGATGGAAAAACAGCATCCATCCCATACATCAATTGGTATGGTGACATGCCAATTTATTTATTTGTAGTAATTCTATCAGCCCAAATTACATTAATTAACTTGTTGTGCCATGAATTTTTGTTGTCTTCTAACAAATTTTTTATGATTTTGACCAAACTCTTATTTGAGGATTCAGCTAACCCATTACCCTAAGGGTAATAAGCTGTGAATTTCCCAAAGTAATATGATATTTTGTAATATTCCTTTTTCGGGAATTTTTGAAATGTGGTCCTCAAGGACGTTGTATAAGGAAGCTGATGCAAAAATAAGCAAGAAGGGGGCTTGGATCCCATTTTTAACTCATTAAACACTTCTCTTCCAAAATTTGAGCCCAAATAAATGAGCCTAGAGGGGTTATTCATACCTCCCCAAACTAGGTCCCTTAGGAAACTTCTCAAATAGAGAGCCTACAGCAATATATGAACACAACCATAAAACTCTGCAAATCTGAATATGTCATAAGATGGAATATTATGCAGCCAACATTATATTATTATATCAGCAATAATATACAAGAAAATCATGAGGGACAAGCCACTCAAGCTATGAGAACCAATCTCCGATGATCAAGCAACGAAATACAAGAGTTGTTGCAATTGCACAGAATGCCAGAAAGTAGTGACTACGTTGTCTCTATGAAAGTATTAGTTGTTGAATGTATATAAAACGATAATATGGCTGATACATACAAAGAAATGCCTGAGAGTAGGAAAAAGGGCTCCAATACAAGATTTCTAGCCAATCTAGGAGAGATTGCTAGAAATGTCGGAAAATGTACAATGTGACAAATGACTTATCACTGCAACTGAAAAAAAATAAGAATGAGGCTATGGAAGATCTGAAATACTCATGCCCTCCTCTGTTAATTTTCTTAAGCAAAGGGCTGACCCCTTTCACTCAAAAACACTCCTCTTGACAAGCTCCAATGGCTCTCCCAGCAACTGCCTACATAAATAATGCAACTTCTGCCCTTGACTATGTTGTGAGAGATGGTGAGTGATTGGCCTGGTGCCAAAGATCTAAAATTAAGCCCAGGAGTCTTCTCTGTTGCTCCTCCAAAGAATGTGCAAGAACTCCTCTGAAGAACAAGCCAAAGATTGACTCTATGAGTTCCTCTGTTGTTGCTCCCAACAACACAACGTTAATCTGCTGCAGAAATAACGTTGTAGTTGCAGAGATAAGCTTGGCCAAATGCCGGAATGAGTAAATGAAGTCCAAACCCTCTCCTTCCTTGAGGATGAGGTAGGGATTCCTGACCGGGAACACCCTTGGCTTCAAGAACACTACAACCCTGCTAAACAGCCCGTGGATGCAAATCTTTGTAGACCTTACGAAAATAATAAGCCAATTCATAATGAAAATGGACTGCCATCTCCTCCTTATAAAGCAAATGAACTCTTCTCACCATGGGCCTCTTTCACACTTGCCTCTACCTCATGCAAGTGGATCCTCCACTAAAATTGTGTTGTCCAAGAAGGTTCAATGTATCTAGATAGTTTTACTTGACTTGGTCAAAATGACTAGATCAAGCATGATCCAATCCTGTTCACACCATGTGGTGCTCAATTCAGCCGCTTTATTATTCCTCCTTTCACACAAGGAGTGTTATTTCTCCATCAAAAGGGGTTAAGGGGTATCCTTACCCATTTTATTCAACAAAATAAAAATATGCTAACTATAATGTTCCATTTAGCTTGAGGCTAAAAATTGGGAACATTACATATTTACTGCAGAAATCTATCATCTTCTTGGATTTAAAGGCTGCAACATTATCTGTAATGAGTTTGTTTGGATAGCAAAATCTAGAGAGGATATTGGTTTCCAGACACTAGTACATATTGTTAATTTTCCGACACTTTAGTTCAGGAATTTTTTACGTATTGTCAGAAAATTCCCCATTTTTTCTCAATTTTTTTAATCCCGCCAACTAGCGTCGCTCTAACGACATTTAGGGGTATCGTAGGAATATTGATGGTTAGGGGTATCGTCGAAATAGTGACGTTTTGAGACAAAGAGTTGGATGTGCGACGTTTAGGAGCAAAGTGTCAGAAGTGCGATGTTTAGGACAAAAGCGTTGGAAGTGCGACTTTTAGGCAAAGCGTTAGAATTCCAAAGTTTAGGAACAAAGCGTCGGAATAGTGAAATTTTCACGTGATTGTGCCCAAGTAAACATGTTCAGGTTAGGTCGGGTCGGGTCATGTGATGGAGCCCAAGGAATGCGTCCGGGTCGGGTCGTTGTTGGTGAAAAAGGAGGTATTTGGGCAAGGCCCAGGTTTAGGCTCAGGGCCAGCAAGATTCCGTTGTAGTCTAGGACAACGCCAGCATTTTCACCTTGCCCAAGAGAGCAAGGAGCCTCACCCGAGGCATGTCGTGACCTTACTAAGATTAAAATCTAGACTATTAATACCGAAGAGAGATCATTAAAAATGATTCATCCATTAAATTACACAGAGCATATTAATCATATGTGATTTGAGATACAAGTTATCATTTAGCCACAAATAATACGAACATCATTAAATTTAAAATAGTTGAACATAAATCTATCAACTACTGTCATACATATCATATCTCACAACATTGTATCAGTTTGATTCTATTAATTCAGGCAACCATTACATAACATACTCCACAGAGTTCAAAACAGCACAACACAGTACATACAAGCTTCGTGGAGCTCCCTCAATACTCAGAACTCTCCTCTTCCAACTCACTCTTTCCTTGCTTATCTACTCCTGCCAACTAACACTATCAGTCTTTGCCCCTTCTTCACTCAGCTATTCCCTTGCACTCCACTGCTTCTCGTCTCTTTTCCGTAATTGACTCTGCTTCTGGGAGTCCTTCTGTCTCTTCATTGTCTCTCGTTCCTGCCATTTGTGTTGTCACATGCTTGTACTCCGCCATCTATCTGCAGGTTCTTTGTGACCGCAATGGCTCCTTTCCTTCCTTGAATTCACTCTTCCACCTATTATTTCTGATCCTAGCCTCCTGTAACTCAAAAATGTGTTGTTCAAAATAAACGCCCCAACAGGCCCGACCACACACTATTGACTCATCCTGAGTCAATATTTTTCCCTTGTTATGGTCCCCAGTTGACCCTCGGCTTCTATTTATAGCTGAGTTTCCTCGGTTGCCTCCCTTTCTAGCTTCTCTTGTTCAGATTTCCGCTCCTTTAACAAAGGCCCCAACTCTAGAACCTTGCTCATAGCCTCTTTCCTAAGTTGTGTGAACTTAGTGATTGCCTCTTGTCATTCTTTCGTCATGGGTTCTGTCTCAGTGACCACCTTGTCGGCATGAGTTGCGTCCATTACTTGTGGCAGGTCTTTAAACATCTCTCTAAATTTGGGGTCTGCTTCAGATGTCAGCTACTGAATGGTTTCTACTTTCTGTTTTACTGGTTGTCTTAGGTCCCTGAGGAGTTGTTTTGTTCTTTCCAATCTCTCTTCCATTATATGAATCTATAGCTGAAGTGCGTCGGCTTGATCATAGAGTTGAGTGCAGCTAATTAGATCTATTTGTTCCTCTGATATCGAGAAAAATCTTCTACAATTGTTTGGAGACGGGTTTCTCATTCATTGTAAGTGATTTGGATCACTCATGGAGTTGCTCCATTAGGTTGTATGAATGTATGACCGTCATTCCCAGCGTTTCCTTCATGTCCTGCATCTAATTTTGCCTTTGTGCTACCTTTTCTGCATATACCATAGAAGGGTGTGGTAGCACTGGTCTTGCTGCAAGTGCCTCTCTTAATTCTTGATTTTCATTGCTCAAGTTGGCACATGCTACCCTTACATGTAGGGAACGCTCAACCACCGATCATGCTAAAATGTATGTTGGTGTGCTTTTGTCTACACTGGTGATTGTTGGCCATAGTTCCTTGAAATTCTCTTTGACTTTATCAAGTTGCTGCTAAAGGGTATTCCTCTCATGTTGGATTTGATTGCGCTCATCAATAAGTGTGATGACTTGTTTTTGTTGTTGTTCATACCTTTGTAGAAGATCATTGTGTAGGTTCTCTTCCTTTCGTGTTGTTGTTTGTATAAAATTGAAGAGTTGTTCGGGTCCCCAATTCTTCATATCGCCACTGCTTGTCATTTTTGGGCTTGGATTCTGCTCTCTGAGTGGTTTCCCACTGGAAATAGAACGTTCTGAGTGGCCTTGGGGGGATGTGGGCTGACTTGGCAGGATGGCTTGTGATCCCGAAATGTGATGACTTGTGGATGGTGGTTTGGGTACGAATGGTTGTAGCAATAGCATGGATTTTTGAAATGGGTTAAGTGAAGCCTCAATGAGTGATGTATTGGAAATGGGTGACCCAGTGTAGATTAATAGATCTAAAAAGGTACTCTACCCTAACATGGTTGAGTTAACCATGGTTAATTATGTTGTACCCAAGTTAACCTCCACTTCAGCATCAATGACCATTAAGGTGCCTGCTAGTATTTCATTGGAGATGGTCGTGAAAGTTGATGGAGTATGTGTTGAATGGTCCTTCGATGCAAACGATGTATGTGGTGATGAATTTTGTACATTGGGTGGTGACGAAATTGGTACATTGTGTGATGATGATGGGTTAAATTGTGGTAATATAGAGGTGGTTTGAGTGCCTGCCTCTAGTTCTTCTTCAATTAGAATTCCAGTGACTAATGGTTGTGTTGATCCTCACCTGTGAGGTCGACTACTTGATCAGATTTCATGGTCCGATCTCTTTTCCCTTTCGATGCTGGGATGGGAGGCTTGGTAGGCTTGGTTTTACGGAATAGAGTGATGGTTGGTTGTGGATGTGAGTGGAATCTGGTGGAGGGTAATGCGGTGAGGACAGGGGTTGTTGTCGAAGGAGATGCAAAATTAAGTGTTTGAAACTTAGAAAATGATGAAATATAGTAGTTTTTTCTCTAAGGGTTCCCATTACCTTATTAAAATCCTCCACTCAGGTGTCCATCTGGTCTAGGAGCGGCTGCAGTTGTAATTGCAAAACCCTCTGGGTTGTCTCAACCGACATTTCTCCTGGTAGTGGGTGGGGAAGCATAGCATCAAATGAATACATGGACTCTCCATTTCTGATTTCCACAACTACTCTTGGCTATGAAGACACCTCTTCGTGGAACGCTTCCTCTGTTATCTTAAATTTTAGTGGATTCTTGTGAAATGTATCACCCGCAACACAGTCAAGCCGAATCCAGGTGTGGTTGTGAGACACCCCGAACCATACTTGACGGAAATAATTGTATAGAAAAATCCTTGGGACCCTTTGCTATGTTTTAACCACATCTACCATTTTCTGATACCATTTTGCAAAATCTTCTTCATTTATTTCCTTGCTACTAGGGTCACCAGATACTCTCCATGGGGTGAACCTTAGTGCCATTGGTTTATCTTTAGTGATCTCCGTAAGCTTCCACCTTCCTAGTGGACTCCACTTCCACATCGCCAAAGCCATAATTAAATATCCATATACGAATCTTGTTGCCCTCCTAAAGTTATCTTCACATGCCTCGAAGAGCTCTTGTAACAGGAAAGCACACCAATTCAACATCGCTCCCTATGTATAGTGCTTCACAACTAATATTGTATTGAGGGTACATTCTCCTTTGGTATAGTGCCTCATTGTCTTTCCTGTGAACAGATAACATGAAAATTTCACCGAGGGGACACTGATAGGATCAATCTTGGCCCTATTTCCCCCTCTTCTTGTCTCGTATTTCCTGTAATAATCGAAGTCTCCCACCTTAGTTTCTCTTTTTGATGTATTTTGGAAAGTTTTTGAGACATCTTTCCCTCCTACTGATAGTCCAATAAGCCTGTGTATATCTTATACATGGATTGGAATCTCTCTCCCAAGCCACATTGACCTGTTCTAAATCCTGCTGATGAGAAATTTTGTACATTGCATCCCTGCTCCTGTCGTTCCAAACACTGGTAAGCTTCTTAGATGCAGAATTATGGACCTTTGGATGCCTTTAAAGTCTGGATGCACCTTTGGTACTTCGCTTCCCCCTTCCTTCACATGATTCTCGATATAAACCTGTCTCTTTAACACTGGGAATTGGAATGAATCAGTGAAGCGCTTATCTATGAGGGTCGGGTTATCATATTTGCCGACCAATGTTTCTAACCTCTAGATTATTTCATCGAGCTCTAGTTCGACCACTGAAAAAGTCATCTTTGTCATCTTCCTTCTCTTGCAGTATACCAGTAATGTTGTTGGTCTACTATTTTGAGCTCTTGCTATTAAAGTCGAGCTAACCATTATAGTAGTTTCTTTCTCTTGCAATTCGGAATTCTCAGGCACTTTGTTGTTTCCCTCCTCCATGCAGATTAAGTAGGATTGTTGGCATGGAGAATGCTGATGCGACACCATAACTAATTAATTTTTCATGTCTCTCTTCGTGGCTATAATCATGTTCTTAGTTACTCGGGTGAGGTGGAATCTGACACTGCTCAAGGCGGCTTCAAAATTTGGGTGGACATGATGGCCAATAATTACTGCTTAATGTGGAAACTTTTTTACATCATGGGGTTACTAATTATGGCAATTATTTTTCAAATTTTGGCTGATCCTATGGACTGACATCGCTATGATGGCTCATTATGACTGAATGATGGCTGACATGCTTGGTTGTATGGTCACTGTAACACTATAAACCCCCCCCATCCAAAATTGGTTGCGACATGGTACCCATATTGAAACAGGGTGATGGTTCACCTTGCGCAACATGCGACATATGATTTAAGACTCCTACTCTATTTTTTTGAAATGACTTATTTTATGAACTGACCATAAGCTATTCTACGACTCATCTCATTTGTGAGAGAGTTATTGACTCTAATCTACTAAATCCTCTTGGGTGTGAGAGTTATTGGAAATAAAATGTTTTGTTGCTTACTCCTGATATGACTTTAGGCGTGTGCAATTAACCCATCCTTGAAGTATCTCTCCATCTAGTTTCACTAGCTTGACTGCTCCTAAGTCGCGGATTTCTACGAAGTAATACGGGCCCATCCATTGCATCCTGAGTTTTCCCTGGAATTTCTGGAATTTGCTATCATATAGCAGCACTTTTCAGCCAATATTAAATGTTTTTCGCTTGATGTGGTGATCATGCCATGCCTTTTGTCTTTGTTTCTGTATTGATTGATGGAAATCTGCCAGAAATTTATCTTCTTCCAATTCTTGCAATTCATGAAGACATGCATAGATGGATTCTTTTTCCATAATTTGTGTTTTTGTAGCAATTAAGAAACTTGGGATACTAAACTTGGCTGGTACCATTGCTTCCTTCCCGTACACCAACTGAAATGGAGTCTAGTTATGTACCCTCTTTATGGTAGTTCTGTATGCCCACAACATTGCTAGTATTCTTTCATCTCAGTCTTCATGGATAGCATTTCATATATTAGTTAACCCTTTCTCCAAGATTTTTTTGAAGGCTTCGATAATTCCATTCGCCTGTGGGTGGTACGGGCTAATCTTGTGGTGTTGTATCATGAAATTTTCCAGTAGTGATTCGACTGTAGCATTAATAAATTGTGTGCCCTGATCACTTGTTAGGCTCCTTGGGCACCCAAATATGCTAATAATATTTTCAAAGATAAATTTGGCCGTTGTATCTATTGTACAGTCCTTTACTGGTGCCGCCTCTGCCCACCTAGTAAGGTAGTCAGTTGCGGTGATGATATATCTTGCTTGTGAGTGTCGCACAACCGGTGTAATAGGCCCTATAAAGTCAACTGCCCACTTTTCAAATGCTTGTATATCCCTTACAAGTTTTAGGGGGAGCTTGTCGTGATGTGATGGTCTCCTTGTTCTTTGACATACATCGCACTTCTTCACATATTTTTTGCTATATTTGTGCATTTTTTGCCACCATAATCCCACTTGCAATATTTTTCTTGTGGTAGGTTTTGCATCCACATGGCCTCCCACAAATCCATTGTGACATTCCCACAGGATATCTTCTCTCTCGTGATCTAATACACATCTTCTTAGTACTTCATCCAGAACCATTTTGTACAGCTACCTCGCTATGAGTTGGTACTCATCTTCTTTAACAACTAAATGCCTTCTCTGAGTTGCTGTGTATTATTTCGGGCATTAACCTATAGCTAAGTATATTTCTATTTGTTCCAGATAATCAGGGATGGCTTCTACCTAGAAAATATCGACATTCGGCAGCTCATCATCAAGTGGTCCTCCATTTTCTCCATTTTCCAATCCTGACAGATGGTCGGGACCAACATTTAGCCTTCCGGGCTTTACTATGACCTCGAAAGTAAATTCTTGGAATAGTAGAAGCCACTTGCAGATTCTACCCTCTAGAACAGGCTTGTTCACCAAATATTCTAGTGTTGAGTGATCATTGAAGAATTTGAAAGTCACTCCCAGCAAGTAGTGGCAGAATTTCTGTAAATAATAGACCATCGCAAGAGCTTCCCTCTCCGTTGTTGTGTAGTTCCTTTCTATCGTTGATAACTTTCTGCTTGCAAAGTACACCAAGTGGTCAACGGTGGTTTCTCCTGGCTGTGCTAGCACCACTCCCAAAGCAATACTTGAAGTGTCAATGTGTACATGGAATTTTTTATCCTAGTTTAGATGAGTTAAAATAGGTGCACTTGCTATAACTTATCCTTGAGTGTGTTTGATGCTTTGGTACATTCATCATTCCATATGAAATGTTCGGTTTTCCACAACAGCTTCTCCAGTGGTGTTGTGATCCTAGCATAGTTACGAATAAATCTCCTATAGTATCCTGTGTGTCCAAGTAGTGATCTCAACTTCTTAACATTTTATAGGGCATCCATATTTACAATTACCGCCACCTTTGTGGGGTCCACACATACTCCCTGTTTACAAACAAAATATCCCAATAGTGTTCCAAATGGTACTGCAAATATGCACTTTTTGAGATTCAGTGAAATTTGAAGCTATTTGCACTGGTCAAACATTATCCTTAAAAATACTTGCATGGTTTTTAAGCAAGATATACATTGTCCAATCGTCCATGTATACTTCTAGAAACTTGTGAATTTAGTCTATGAAATTTGCTATCACTATCCTTGAAAATAGAGTTGGTGCATTCTTTAACCCAAAGGGCATGACATGATAAGCATATGATCCACATTCTGTTGTGAAAGTGGTTTTACTCTTATCCTCTTCTGTTATTCGTACTTGGTGAAATCCTGAGAAACAATCCGTGAATGAGTATGTTTCATTTCATGCCATGTTATCCAAAACTTTGTCGTTGAATGGTGTTGGGAAAGGATCATGGATACATGCATTATTTAGACTCATGTAGTCAACACACACTCAGATTTCTGATTTCTCCTTTTTACTCTGTATTACTATCAGGCCGACCCATTCCGCCTCCTCAACTGGAAGTATCAATCCTGCATTTAACATCTTGTCTATTTCTGCTTTGACCTTTTCTTTCACCCTTGGGTTCAAGAAGTAAGGTCTATGTTTTACTAGCCTAGCATCAGATTTTAGTACTATGCACATCAACCCCAAATCTCCTTTTATCCCTTTTAGTTCTGCCACTGAAGATGGGAATATATCTTCGCATTCTTGTGGCAGATCAAAATTTTCTTTTGTGGCTTATGTATCCCAATAATCTCCTATAGATGCAATCTTGGGCTTTTCTTCACTCCCAATGTTATGTTTCTTTATCTTTAATGGTAACAAGTGTAGTCCTTCAGTAGTAGGTTCCTCCTGTATTTCTCATTCTCCTTCCTTCTCTTCAAAAGATAAGTGTCGAAGATCTTCCAGATCATCATCATCTATCTCCTAGACTATCTTTTTGCATGTTACCGTTTCCTGATAGTTAGACTTGGCCTTCTAATCTGACATGGACATATCTTCAATTTCCTCAAGCTTTGGGAAAAACAATGTTCTTTTGATTGCTTGTAGGGTCTCCGTAACCTGCTCTGTATCTCCCTTGAAAGAAAAACTCTAGATAAATCTTTCTGCAATTGTTTCCCAAGTGTCTATCTCTCTCTTCTTTTCCTCTGTCAAGTACCAAGCTTGCAAAATGATGTCTAATGAATGTATGAAGTTATGTACCCACAAGGATTTCGGGCATTCTTCCCTTTTCCACTTACATTCACGGATATTTACATGTACTAGGGGATCTTAATCTCCTCTGTACTTTTCCTCTAGTTGCGGTCCTAAAGCCGCCTGAAATTTTATTTTTAATGCTTTAGCTACGTCCTCCCACCTATTGAGAAATTTGTGATGTGTTTCCCACCATATCACTGAAGTGGATTGTAATGCTACATCCATGAGAGGAATTATATGCTCTTATGGCACCTTATCTTCAAAAATTTTAATGAATGTATTCACAGTCTACATATTTTTAAGAGTTGGGTAACCCCTTACCTCTGTGTCGATCCATTTAACTCTGTGAACAGTGGCACATCTCCTAGTGTTGATTTCGTATCCTCCTTGGTGCCAGTCAACCCAGACAACTTCCGATCCCACGTCAGAACTCTAAAAAATCATCCAACTTACCGTTCCTCCTATTGTAGGATTAATTTAGTCCTCTCTTTTCCCTGATATCATTTGGTAGAGTTGATCGAGAAGTTTTATGTCTTCTTTGTTTTCCACAATTTCTGTGTACCGGGGTCCCTGATATGGATTAGTGGTTGGACCACTCAGAATTCACCATCTTCAAATATCATAAACTCCTTCTCCAAATCAATAACTGCATAATTTTCAAAGGCCCAATATATCCCCAACAGGGCTAGATAGGGATCCTTGTCCCCCATAATATCTATCACTTCAAAATACATATAGGTTTTTTCTCCCGCAACATCAACTTCAACTTCTTCCAACCTTCATACTGGTATAATGCAGTATTTCTTTTCCATTCTTAGTTGTATGGGTGAGTATGACAGATTTGGATTTCCCAATGCTTCCCATGTCTTTCTAGGTAGAATATTAACATCTGATCTGAGATCTAACATTGTCTCCCTTATCTGGAATCCCACAACTTGAGCATTTATTGAAAATTGTTTTCTCGTTCTCCTCATGTTTCTTTTTACTCTTATTATATATTTTTCAGAAAGGTCAGTGTAACCTGAGTCCTCATGCTTTATTCCTCCTTGGACTACCATATTTAGATTTTTCTTCAACTTCTCCAACATCTATCCATTATTTACAATCTTTCGGAATAGTCAGAACCATTCTTCTATAAGTGTCCATGTGGTAATCATATTTTCTCCTTCATTGGATGGCTGCATCAGCTACATACCCTTGTGACCCTCCAGGTTTGGGAATGTTTCCAGTGCTTCTTTAAAGTATTGCTTATGTGGCTCCGAATTGAAAATATTCTTTCGGGATGCAGGTTTGACTAACTTTACCGGGTCCATTTCTCATGCATCCTCCCCCGTTTTCTTCCCTCCTTGGGTTATTATAGCTACACTTGATAGAGGTTGTGTTTATACTACCCTTGGCTCTGCATTAACCAAGTTGGTTCCTCATTGCCTGGTTATTTCTTCCCATCTCTTGATCAACTCCGGACAGTCTTCAGTAGCATGTGCATTCACTCTACAATGGGAACACTATTGTCATCTTCGTAGCAGACACTCCCTCACTACGTGGCCTTCTTGATCACAATTATAACATCTTACAGGTTCTCTTCCTCCAGTTCTACTACCTCGCATTCCCCCTCCTCCTCCTCCTCTTGGAGTCTAATTTACTCATTTCATCTTAGAGTCTCATTTACTCTGTAGGACGATCTATCCAGTCGATCTGCTAATGCATCTAGGGATCTGCATTGTTTTGTATGATGATTTTTTGAGGCGCAAACTCACAATATATTTTTTTTGGAACATTTGAATACTTTTGCAGGATGGGGCACAACCGTGGAGGATGACCAATGCCTTTTCATATTTTGCAGCATTTTTTTGTTCTCTGATTCTGTTGATTAGGAAATCCTGGGAAATGTGTTTGTTTTTGGTATAGGCCTTGAGTATTTAGTTTCGCAAATCCTCCTACTTTCTGGGCCCCCTGTGCTCCAGTCGTGGAAGTCCCAACATTGGCTCCCCGCAACCTTGGGCATTTTGTAACTGTATGTCCTTCCAACAAATAATGTTTACACCACACATTGGGTCATGTGGGTCGGACCAGATGAAAATATTTTAGCTTCTCCACAAAACTGGCTATTTGATGTTGTAGTCCCAGTATGGATAGATCTTGCGTGGCTACACCCCCTCTAAACTCTTGCAGGTACCCATCCATTGCTTCTATTTTCATTTATTGCTCCAGTGCATCTTGAAGGGTATCAATCTTTTGTTGAGTTAGAGGTGTCCTTGTCAAGGGTAGAATTGATTTAATGAACCAGTCTCATTGGTGGTTTGGATCAATTGGGTGAATTAGTTTCCTAATTTCATCTTTAAAACTTCTCATCAGATCCCAGGTCGTTTCTCCTTCCCTTTATTTAATTTCCCATAGTTCGGACAATCCTTGCTCATTTGTCTGGGCTAGCATGAATTCTTGGACAAATTCTCTCTTAACATCATCTATCACTGGGTTCTAGTGTACCTTTGACCATTTGATGAACTAGCGTAAATCTCTTTCCCTTAGTGTAGTTTGAAATTCGATTAATTTAACTTCATATGGTGTCTATCGAGCCCTCCAAATTGCTTCACACAGATACCAGTGCTACTCCACATCATCATTACCTTTTTCTGAAAAATTCCAGGTATCGGGTAAATGATCCTACCATATTTACTTGCGTTGGTGGTACTAATATGAAACCTCTACATCCTGACTTAGATATCTTGCTACTAGTACTACTGCTAGCTTCCATTTTTACTGTGGACTGAATATTATACAACTTTCTAGACTCTCATAACTCTATCAAGAACTTATCAAGTGGATGGTAAAGTAACAGGGGAAGGTTAGGACTAGTGCTACTTGAAACCTGGGGAATAGGACTACCTTTTTTATGGTTGTCATCCTCTTTCAAAAAAATTGCTCCATCGCAACATGTAGCTCCACATCGGACTCCTCCTCGGGTCGCGCATGCTCCTCTTTACTGGACTTTTTTCCCTTCTCTCTTCGGGATGGGTTCCTATGAACTTGCCTAACTTCTTTGACGGACCCATCCATTCCATTCATTCCCACTTGTCCTTCTCTCCCTTCTGTCATCTGTGGCACTTCTTCCTTTCTCTATCTATTTCTTTCTTTCTTCTCAAACTCTCATATCGCCCTTTCTCGCCACTTCTCAGCAATCTGTGCTCTCAGTTCTCTCAACCTACTGGAGGTTCTGGTGTCCATATCCCTATTCCCCCTTTTCCCTTGTTTGTAGCATCTTTCATTCAAATCCTTCCCCCAATACTGGAGGTTTAAGCCCCCATCGCGAAACTTTGGAACAGAATTAGCCCCTCTTCCACCATTAAAGATTTAATCCACAATGGGACTTCTTTCAACAACTTTCCCCGCGACCCAGATTTAAATATATCTTCTGCTTTTGTAAAATATTCATAGCACTAGGCTGAAAACTCTACAATGTATCCCTCCAAATTGTTCTGTACCCAAAAATCTACTACTCAGGTTAAGTTTGTATCCAACTGCGACGGGACCGACACAATCTCCAGGAAGTGACTTGATCTGGAGTCTTCACAACTATTTATGGAGCTCTTCAGCAAATTTCCCCCAAAAAATTTCATACAAATCACTCGTTGAGTTAGAAAAAAAAACTTGGTCCTTGACAATCTTTTCCTTCCATTTTCAAAGCTCCGCCTATTGAGATATGAACTGATCTACATGATTGTCTCACCAGTTATTCAATTCTCTCTCATATATCCTCGATACCATGATCTAGATTCTAGTTAAGTTTTCAGGTCCTAGCAACAGAACCATTTGTTGGCGAAAAAGGAGGTCTCTGGGAAAGACCCAGGTTCAAGTTGAGGGCCAACGTGATTCTGCTGTAGTCTAGGACAACACTGACATTTTCACCTTGCCAACGTTGAACGTTGAACACCCATTCCTTGGCACACCTTGATGTTTCTTTAGTTCTGCCCCACTATGGCTTGAAGCCATCTGTCCAAGATTCAAATTAGAGGGAGTTTTAGGTGTTGGATTGATGTGAAGAGCTCTGCATGACTATAGATTCCGAATATTTTGTGTATTCAGTATGACCGAAGTAAATTGTTCAGTATTCAGCCCCTATGGAAAGGCCATCTAAGGTAAGCCTTAATCTGAACTTGCATTTCTACAGTGAGATTTTATTTAATTTAATCAAAGATACATGGCCCTACTCAATGGTGATGAGCATATCTCATCTAATATTTCTATTACGTTCATAGTGATGATTTGTTACCCCATTCCATGCATTCTACACGTGCCAACATCTCGCATTGGATGATCTATATCCATATTGACTGATGCTAGCATAAACTCATAGTAATTAATTGCAATGCAGGAAAATCATACATTGGGTTCTTGATCTAAAAGGATTGTATTAGTTTGTTTGTCTAAGTGTCTTTTCAGTTACAAAACAGGTACATATTTGTCTCCATTTGTTTGCTTAAGGACTGAGGAATTTAACCATGAAACATAGATGAAATTGTGAATTTTAAGCATGAAAATAAGCCTAAATAAAATTGAATAGCATTATATAATAGATAAATAAAACCACACATAAGATTTACACAGCATGCATGATGAAGCAATTCACCCCTCCTAGGCTACATTTGCTGGTCTAGCTCCCAATGGCATGTCCATCTTTCATTATGCTCAAAATTTTGCAAATACATGTGTTTACAAGCCTCCAGTGGATGTTTTATCTGCACCAATGGCTCCATAATGCTCAAATTATTCTAGGTAGACTCTTTTTTCATCCAAAATGGTCGAAAATTGACCTGGCTAGGCTTTTTCCCAATGTCTCCTACAAAATCTCCACTAAAAATGGAGGACTGCAGTTAAAAACGGCATGATCTCTGAAATTAGAGGGCGCACTAAAAATTCTGCCAACAGACTAATAGTCGCATTTAATTTTATGGTTAATGGGGAGGGGGTGGCCACATTCTGACTCCCAAACCTCGTAGTTAGGCCAACAGCCGAGCCCAACCGTCAACTTAATTCGCGGTGAATGCACATGTGATAAGTTTGAAGTGTTAACACTATTGAGTGTTACAATTTCGAAACTGTCAGGCCGCAAAAAATGTCACGGGTTTATAAGTGTGGCATGTAACCAATGTAAATGAGGCCGCCGGTGGGTTGGGACCGTCGGCGGTCCCCCCCCCCCCCCATATACCTTTAATTTAAAACATAAATACATGCGGTGCACTAATGGGGTAAGAACCACATGTGTAGCGAATAGTAGAGAAGGCGTAGAATGTTGCGGGTGTGTCGAAGGTCACAGGGTCAAACCCCCCGGACATAACAAAATTTTTGTCAAACAAATAGGGGACACGTGGCAGCCTCAGGGCTGGCCACATGCCACCCAACCATAGGCCCATCAACATACGTACAAACACATCAAACGATACATAATGTGCCACTTGGCAAGATATCATTGGCTTGGAGAATGGAATATTCTCAATAATATTCCCCTTTTTGTTGACTGTACACTTGCATGCTGACTGGGCATCCCAGTCAAACCTGTCACAATTTTAGTTGTTTGGGAAATCGATCAAAACGCGATATCTCCCTCATATGAAATCGATTTTTCGAACTGTTTGCGATGCCAGAATTAGAATGACGATATCTACCTGATCGCTTGGGTTTGGTATAGTTTCGAGAACTTTCAATTTTGAGAAAAATTCATGAACTCCTGATCAGTTCTACAATAATTACTTGGGAGTTTCAAGTAACTACTTTTTTCTTTTTTGTTTGAAATAATCCCTCTTTCTTTTTGGACATTGAATAGTTGTTATCCGTCCATATTGGAGTTTCCCTAGGTCTTTGATTCTATACTTATTCATTTAATTTCACCTTATATCCCCCTTGCAGGGTGGTTTGTATTTAAGGCACTGTGGTTTCTTCTGTTAGCACTAAAAAATTGGTCCTGCTAGAAAAAAAACCATGGTGTAGAAGCATCGTATTCATCATGTATCCTGCAGGTGGTTGTGAGTTCGATTCACCAAGGTTGCATCCCTTGTTGGTTTGGTTTGCTTCAGCAGACTCCTCTCCATCATGCTATGCACTCTGTTTTCGCCTATGTTCTTTGTTAGAGAGGAGGCTTACAATCTTCCCAAGGTAATTGGGATTTTTTTCACTGTGAGGATCTTTATTTATTTCTCGTGTGTTGAAAGAAAACTGTGTGAGAAGCTATTGGTCACAAAGTTGGCAACGTACATTATAATTGCATCCCACAAACTTGGAAACAATTTTTTTTTTTTTTTGTCCTGCAATGGCCACAGCCAAATCTGGGTAGTGTAAGTTTTGTTTTGAGATAGAAGCATTAGCCATTAGCCTCACTAGAAGCTTTTCCCATCCAGACATTGGTTGTTGTGATATGCATCCACCAGTAACTAGTGCATTTCTAACATTGCGAGCCATTTGGGTTTTAGTGTCATGCCTTGTGGGCCACCTCTGACTTATGTGTTCATCTTTGGTTTTTTCATCTCTATAATGGTTACAATGTTCTTTTACTCTAGTGGTATAGGCTTTCTTTTCATATTGATTTTTTCTATCCTTCCTTCTTTTTGGCTTTCTTTTCATATTTACTTTCTCTTTCATTCCTTATTTTTGGTTTTCTTTTCACATTGACACTATATTTTCTTCCTCCTTAATATGCTTCTTTGATATGGTGCTTGTGATTATGCTGCCAAAGCTTTATGCTCTGCAATTAAGGAGGAGCAATTTTGCACAGTCAACTCTTTACTCAATTATCCTTATAGTGGGTTCATTCAATTTCACTTTAAACGCAACCATGGTTTCAATCATTTTACTTATGATTACTCCATAGGTATAACAATATCGGGGGAGAACAATATTTACAACATTGTCTAGTTCTTATCAGTGTTTTACTACCAAACCCATGATTCAGTTAGGTGCCAACACATTGTCACAAACCTTCATTGTTGAAACCCATGTTGTATACAATTCTCGACTATATTATTCACAAACCCTGTCACAAAAAAAAAAAATGAAAATAATTCCCACTATAGCAGAAAGCACAGACTTGGGCCATTTAACATTAACACAAAAAGAATCTTGAAAACAAAGGATAGTGATATAAACTCACTCAGCAGGGGTTTAATAAGGAAGAAGTTTGTTTACGGACATTGTCAAGGCTTTTTTCTTTAGAAATGAAGAATATTCAACATCCCAATTCCCAACTAACAAGTTGAATAAAAACCAAGAACTAGTAGTGTCTAAAGAGAAATACAAAAATTGTAATCTCTTAAGCAAGAAAAGTTCTAAAAGTTTGGAATCAAGGGGAAACGTTAATGGCCCTGAAGCGTGATTCTTATTGGGCCTACAATATGCCCACAATTTAATATCAGGAGACATGGTAAATAAGGTCGATATTCAAGTCACAAAAGCACGACCTTTCTATTAAGTAGAATCAGGGGATGGAAAAGTAATCCACTGTAAACTCTTAACTCACCAAAAAATTCCATAAACAGTCTCAAAATATAGGTTCTTTCAGAAAATATGGAGTATTTGGTGCATATAGTATTGGTTTCCTATTGTACAGGTATGTTTTGGTGTTTTTAACTTTTTATATAGTTTAAATGTTGCAAGTTTCTCAAAATTTGATCTACAAAATTTGTAGCTGATGATATATTTTCATTTTTTGTACTGTTGTGGGGTGTTGTATTTTTCCTAGGGGCACTCCGATAGTTATTATCATTGATTGAACTTCACTGAAGGAAGGTTCTCGACATTTTAAGTGCAGTTCATTCAAAACCCCAACATGGGTTTCTTTGCCTAGCTGCCCAAAGCCCAGACATTGGGTATTTGGGGATTTTTCCCCTTTACTAATGACCATATAATATGGGGATTGATAGGTTACTTTGTCACTTGGACAATTAAATTTTGGGAACATTACACTATAGAAAAAAAGGTAGGTTTGTTCAAATCATGGTTATTTTCTATATCAAATTAAAATGGAGGTCTCTTCACATCATGTTTATTTTTTATAGTGAAGAAAAAGGTAAAAATAAAAATAAAAATCGTTTACCAAACAATCCTGAGCATGCATGCTTCTACCAAAGCATGGAATAATGGATAGTGGCCTAAGAATCATTGAATCCCACTACGTAAGCTGATGAGAACAAGGATGTTGCAATAGCAGAGGCTGTAGAGTTGAAATAATCCATGGAATAACTTGAGGAGAAATTCAGTGAAATTGAGTTATAATTCCCATATCTAGTCAAGTTTATTGAAGACAATGATGTAGATTCATTATTTCTTAATAGCTTCAATATCCTTCATGATTTCCCTTCGCAGCATCAATATTCAACTGGCAACATGCTTACCATTTATAGCTTGTGGCACTTCTTGGTAAAGCAAAATGGCACCTGCAAATCGGTTAGTTGAAAAACAAGAAGTTGATGGGTGTGTGACAGACTTTGGCAAAGAAAAATGATCGACTTCTCTGACATTGTAGATTTGTGATTCAAAAAAATGTGAGCTTATAGGGGTGTATGGTCAAATTTTCAAAAGGGTTTAGTCAAAATAAGTTTAGTCTTTTTTGTTTCATGTCCTGTGTTAAATTGTTTTAAGTTTTTCTTTCTTTTTACAGAAACAAACAATGATATTAAAGAAATGGGATAATTATTTTAGAGGAATGGACCCCAAGAAACATAGTGTTTCTTGGAAAAATGGTTGTGGCCTTAGAAATGGAAATGGTGGTAGAAAATGGTGTTTCTGTCATGTTCTGTTTTTAGGTCATTTTATTGCAAGAGCTCCCATAATGAATGCACATATTTTTTATGAACATATAGGTTTCCCCCAGCAGTCATAGGAAGTAATAGAAGTTGAGTACCTAGCATTTCCATAAGAATCTGTCACACTAATCAGTAATGTCATTCCTATATTTCATTCCTAAATCAGTTATTCATATTATGAATGCCAGGAACTCTTACTGGATGAATGAGATGTGCATATGGAAACTCGCACCTAAACGCTGCAATGGACAAGTTTTGAATATATAAATATGGGATTTTGAGCTTAGGTATGAAAATTATTGGGTATATTATGAGTGGAATAGCCACCTGAATGTGAGGAAGGCACTTCCCATGAAACAATGCAGAATGAGATGAGTCAGATCATCGCATTTTTCTCTGATGATGCACATGCTCTTTTTCATGTGAAACATCATCACAATTTGATGTTTCTATATTGAAATGGTGGTCATTGCAGCTTTAGGTTTGAGTTGCCCCTTAAACAAGTGTTACTGCTAAGAGGTAAGATTCTGAATCAATAGAAAAAGGTTATTAAGAAACAATGAAGACAGATGACTAAATTTTAATATGATATACTGGCATAATACTATATATTAACATCATCCACAACGTTATTTATTCTCTACAGTGTTACACTAGATTTGGGATAATTTTGCATTGTAGCCTAGTTTTGGAGTACAACTGAAGCATAATGAAGCCCTACATGATCCAGTTTTCATAACAAAAGTCCATCCAAGCATGTTCTAATGGCAAGTGTGAACATGGAAACAATGATGAATAGGTTCAAAAATTGGTGGACTCAATACATGCGCTAATGCAGTTCTCATTTTCCATGATGAAAGCAATTTATGAGATCTAAAAGAGATGGTCCATAAATTTGTACATAGCAAGTTGTGGCTAGACTAAACCGAGACTTACCTTGATCTTCAAATATGAAATTTCATGCTGAAAATAATAAACTTAAAATTGTATATAATAATCATTTGAGTTGTCTCTTCAAGTCGTTTTCTTGTTGAGCTGACAAAACAAGTATTGCCTGATCTGGAGGCAAGTAAATATCATGTTGGTTTTTCTTCCAAAGAACAATCCGTTAGTGCTTTTCTGAGGAACATATGCATCAAAAATGTTATGTATCTACATGGAAACTCTAAATTTATCATTATAGGCTAACGATTGCATATATTTCAAGGTAAGTTCATGTATTTTCCTAGTACATGTTTATTTTATTCCTCTCTCTGTCTTCACCTGGGCCCTCTCAGCCCTGGGCATCTACCATATGACATCTTCATATAGTATATTGGTCCCATGTAGTGGTGGATTCAAAGGCAGATAATTATTCTTCCTCACTCTCTACCTTCCCATCTCACCTCACAGACATCTAGCAGATTTTTATTACACTCGTAAATGGAACAATATTATGGCTAAAAAGCACAAATCCTTGCTAAAGAAAATACTTTAGAGTTGGCTCCTTACCCAAAACATAAGAATGTGGGAAAATGTGACTGGGTCTACAAGACCAGGGTCACTTCAGATGGTGTTATGAAGAGATATAAGGCTTTATTTCTAACAAAGGGATTCATGCAACAGGAAGGCATTGACTACAATCAGGTATTTTCTTTTATTGCCAAGATGAATTCTATCAAGGTTTTTGTCTCTCCTCCTACTAGTTTTGGCTGGGAGGTAAATCACATGAATGTGAAGAGGAGTGCCTTATTACATGGATACCTTTGACAAGGTACAAAACTACAGAAATATAATTGTGGTTTAATACTATGAGATCTCTTTAATTTATCAATATAGGTGCATTAGCACTAAGATGACGCACACTATATATGCAATGACAAGAACTCCAGCAACTAATATGTGTTGAATTATTTACTGTGAAATATTTTGTACTCTAATATGCCACAACTTAAAGCATCTAAATATTCCTTAAAATTAAGAACTCACACAGTTATTCATTAAATGTTGGCTAGAGAATTCATTACAAGGCAATCCATTCAAATAAAATCACAATTAGACCCTAGCCATTCATTCAAGAATTACTCAAATTGAACCATGTCGTGAATTAAAATAGCATCATTCATAACTATTCATTCAACATTGGTGAAAGTAAATAGCATTGAGGAAATTGAAATCATTACAGGACTAAAAAGAATATATGAGTTGTTGAATGTAAACAACAGAAGAAACCACATTGAAAAATGCAATCACACAACAAAATGTGACATGAAAATTGAAAACATATGCAACGCGTACATTCATCACCTTACCTCCTTGAATGGAACCTTGCACAAGGAGTGGTGAATTTCTCAATCAAAACAGTAACTCAAATCTACTATGCAATTTGTTTCATTTATTAAAAAACTAGAATTACAAATATTGTGCAATTTATAGCTCAAATACTACTAGACTGGAATAAAAGCTAACCTAAATCAAGTTGTCTATACACTTATAAATAGTGGGAAGTTCTTGAATCCCTCAAATGGATCCCAAGGAATCCTAAGACTTACCTCAACTATCGCTTCATCAAGAATCACAGAATGTCTCTTGTTAGTTATATGAAGTGTTGGGTAGTTGATTAACCCACTCTTGAAATCCATTATACTAATTTCTCCTATGAATCTGGTTCAATTAAATATTTTGTAAGTTGTTATGTTGCATTACGGAGTTTGACATACTTTGCCAATTTTCTTCTTGGGCTACGGAGTTCAAGAGAACACTTCAGCCTATGTTGGTTAAGGCAAGTTCTAACTTAACATGATTTTGATCATTCTTCGTTTTGATGAGTAAAGAAAACTCTACAACACTCATGAGAAGGACTATGTAGCAAATCATAAGTTCTCACAAAGACAATGAAAATCATTGTTAATCGTTCTGCAGCATATCTGTTTAACACATTTATATCAAATAACACATGCAACCCAAGTATTCCATCATAGTTCCATCATTTTGATCATTATTCTATTTTTTGTTATATTTAATGGAAAAATATTAAGGCTAAAAAGCACAACTCCTTGCTAAAGAGAAATACTTCAGAGTTGGCTCCTTACCCAAAACAGAATAATGTGGGAAAAAGTGATTGGGTCTACAAGACCAGGGTCACTTCATATGGTGTTATGAAGGGAATGCAAAGCAAAGCACTTGAAGAAGCCTTTTGACATTTTTGATCCATACAGTAATCCATAGGCACAGGAATTAATGCAGTTATTTCCATATACAGAATGGGCAGTTCATGGCTATCCTTCTCCATATACAGAATGGAGAAGGATGGATTGATGACCCTAGAAACTGGGAGATAGACCTTGGAGGCCTCTCCAGCCAATTGTACTTCTATCAAGTAATTCCTTTGTTTTATTGCACCAGAAGGTTTTATCTGAAGTGTCAATCACTATTATTACTTACCACCACTTAATTAATTCCACTTTATTTTCCAGTTACATGTTGGCTTATATTTTTTTCTTAAAGCAGATCCAAGTTAAATGCTCTATATTTGACTTATAAATTATTTGAAGGGTGTTGTGTTACAGGATTGAGGGACAAAACCTGCAAGGATAATATGGTATTCGATTAATGTTGGCATAGAAATATATGTGAATGACAAGGTTGAAACCACATAATGGATTGTTAGTGACTTTGATGTTGTTATTCCAGTGGCAAATAAATACTAAGAATCAGTCAACATCATGAAGATGAGGCATTCTGCAGTATAGCTTTCATTATGAAAAGATTGTATATCCATGTTTGACACACAGAGAAAAGGTAGATTAAACCTCTAGCTATACTTTAGTCACTGGTAATCTGAGCCAAATCATCGCCACTATCAAACAGTGATTACAGTCAAAGTAGTATTTGGTTGAATGCATGTCTTTTCTTTTCCTTGACATTCCTGCAACTGTGTTTTCCTTTTGGATTTGATCTATTGAAACAGGAACTATCCAGGTCATGCCCAAAGATGTCCTAGTGAAAGCAGAGTTCCCATTAACATTATCAGTGTTTCAGTGGATGGATCATCGTTACTTCGAATTAGTTAGTTTTGATTTCAAAAGTGTGGTTTGATGTCATTTCCTTTTCATAGGAGCCTTTGAATGGGGAGCTTATAGAGCTTATACGTTTTGTGCCTTTGCCTTCTGATTGGACTGAATGGATTCTATGTATTTGGAAGCTTTCTTATATACTCTCCTTATGGTGGTATCTAGCCCTTCATAACGTAAGAATGTTTGAAAGAACCCCGTGGCAATATCACTCACAGGGGCTAGTTCCCAATTTTTATTTCAAAATAAATTCGGCATGATCTCCTATTTATTACACAACATAAGGAGGTTTATTGTGTAGTTGTTAAATCGGTTCCAGAATCCTTGTCTCACTGGGTCGCATTTTTATTACTATAACAGCACTATCATTCAGAAGTGGACGAGTCTTCCCTCATCATCCCGACTCTATCCATTAAGAGGTGGATTCCTTGCAATGTACTCTTAGTAAGCAGTGTATATTTGTTGAAGTTATTAGCATCATACAAATAGAAGATAAAATTATAGAACCATTGTTCCATATCATAAAACATTGTTCTCATATTCTAGTAGCAGTTCATTTGGAAAAGGGGATGAAATGATGTTGCACATGTAGCAGTCTTTCTAAGTGGATAAATGATTTTAAAGACTTTCTCAAGACGAGTTTGGTGGATGGTGTATGTTCTAGGAGTTGAGTCTATAAGTGGCACTATAATTTTGTTATATGCTCCAAATAAATTTCATTGTTTGCCTCATATTTTTCTCTTCGAGTCTATCCACAGACAGTTGTGGATAGACTTGAAGCATAATTCTGGAGTTGTATTCAATTTCTTAGTAGAAAGAAATCAACATTTTTGGAAATATTTGCTTGATAAGTTTAAATTGAACACTCTAAATTACTTAGGTACATTACATTGGTATCAAAGCATGACTCTGACTAACTGTGGACGATATCGAGGAGAAGAATTCCAAGACCAAAATTGAAGGCTAAAGGTAAAATGCTCCCAAACCAAAAATTTAAAGATTATGACCAAACCTTCGCAAACATGTTGGAACGAATGGAAGTGTGGTTATTATCAAAGAAAGAAAATTAAAATTACAAAATTAAAATTAAAGATCCTAAAGCAAAAGATAAAAGGGAATTTCAGATTGAAAATAGGACTAAAGAGGCAGCTGAAGAGGAAGACTTGGAGGTAGCTGAAGATCAAGAAGCTTTGTAAAGAAAATATAAAGGGAGTAAGGAAACAATGGATAGAGACTCTACTAATAAGAATACATGCACTACCAGCTCCACCAATGGGGAGAATTATAAATTGCAATAGTTGATTGAGGAAACCACAAATTCAAGCCTACAAATCTCTGATGAAAGTTAACCTTCTCTCTATCTCAACAATTATGGTTCTCATAGAGAGAAGCACGTTCAACAAAGGGGTGAGGCTAAACCTATATTAACTAAAAGTTATGGGACAGATGTGTATGGCCCTTTCACAAATGAAGTCCTAGTTGGCAAGGCCTTAAGAAATTTGCCCGATGAGAAAATTCAACTTGCCAATAAGTTTGGCAATTTTATGATAGAAGGACCAGTGAATGAGAAATAAATTGATTTCCTTTTTAAGCGATGCATGTTGACTCTTTTTACTATAGTGAAAAGGAGGAAGAGGCCAAAATTAACTACCATTTTATTTGATCAAGGTAGGGGTAAGGATATGACCATAATAGTTGAGTGTAAGGGAAAAGGAGCAACAGTGAAGTGTTTAAATTAAAATGAATGTTTATTGATTGAATTTTTACCCTTATATGGTTTCAGTGCAATCACACAATGATTTCCTTGATTGTTTGAACTTAAACATGTGACTCACATGTTACTGGCTTCAAAGACTTTGAATTCCTAAGAGGTGCTTAAAGTTGGACTTGTAGATGATGTTGTGGCTCATTAATACATTTTTGCAACAAAACTTTCCCCCAAACCTAGCATTGGATGACTCTATTACCATTGATTGTTATACAAAAGCTCTCCCTAGGGATATTGCTGTCTTCGTGAAACGCGAAGCTCGGCCCACACTGGCAGCCAACTACGCAGCCGCCCTCATTGTAGAAAGAGACATGCTTTCTATAGGAGCCATAGATCATGAGGGGAGAGATGACCACAAACCAATCGCGAAAAGGGGTCAGTCCGCCACAAACAAAACCGCAGATAAGGATAAGGATGCTTTTGACTTTGAGGGTATAGCGAAGACCCTCAAGCTATTAACAAATGAAGTATCTGATTTGAAGAGGAAGGGTATAGAGTCCAAATCTAGTACCAATGTGCCTAAGCCCTTCTTCAGAAAGAGCAACCCCAACACCAGCCGACCACCGTCCAACCCGAACACTGTTCTGAACGTTGAAGAGATAGGAAAAGATAACTTCTGCTCCTTCCACCAGGCTGCCCACTCTGAAAAAACATGCCCCCAGTGGATTGGCAACATGACTGCAGTGGTAAACCAGCTTCTGGATGATCAAACCCCAGGGGATGCGGGGGAGGATGATGTTTCAGACCATGATGAAGAGTTTTCCCCGAATGAAGAACCAGCATCCTCAGTTCTTGCATTCGATGTTATCCGAGGGGACAACCATCTTATAATCACTGATATCAACATGGCAGACAATCCTAAGACCCCACCTGTAAGAAACTACAGCCTTAGGAGTAAAGAATCGGTCCCTGAACCATCCTTTGAGGAGAAGAAAAGGGCTTTCTTAAGGAAAATTCTGCCGCTGGGGAATGAACAACAAGCTGCCCTAAGAAGCCCACAAATGACAATACCCGAGCAAATTCGAAAAGCAAGCTCCCCATGGGTTCCACCACAACCACTACCGAACCCAGTCCCCAATCCGATTCCACATACAACATTGTGGAGGACATGAAGAAAACCAGAGCTAACATATCCCTCTATGAGCTTGCTCGCATCACGAATCAGCAAGAACTCATTCTTAAAGCCTTCGCCAATACCTCAGCTACTAAGCCTATGAGCAACACTTCCGCGCAACCTAGTCCAAGTGTTCAGTCCATCGTAAACACCATCAATGCAAATTCCAGGGGGTCTACTCCTCCTTTCCTCCTGTCTTTTGAGATCTTCAACTTCAACGTCCATAACTGTCTAGTTGACTCCGACGCCTCTATGAACATCATGCCCCTATATGTTTGTAAGAAGCTGAACATCCACCCAGAGAAAAATGACGCAAGGATCATTCAACTTGACAGATCTCAAGGGCCAGCCGTAGGAGAACTGAATAACGTCATCATCCGCCTCTCGTCCGATTCTAGAGTCCACCAATGTATCGACATTGTAGTCATGGACATTCTGGAAGCCTACGGCCTATTACTTAGTAGGGACTGGTCTAGCAAGCTGCAAGGATATTTCGCCACTGACTGGTCCCACCTTTGGCTGCCTTACAAGGGCCGGAATAACCAAATCAAGGTCAAAAGCGAGCCTTATATGAAACATACTGTGACTCAGGACTGATTTGGATGCTCCTAATGAACCCATCAGTTTTTCTCAGGAGGAGCTTGGTATGTGCTTCTTGGAAGCCATTTTTGGATGTTACCACCCTCCTCAATCTCTAGAAGATCCCGAGACCCATTCTGAGTTAACGCTCTTCGCAGAAGATCAATCCACTTCCATCCCACACCAAGTTGAAGTCCCGCCCCAACCTACAACCCCAAAGGAGCCAGAAAACGATGTATGGACCCTGTACTATGACAGTTCCAAAACTCTTGACGGAGCTGGTGCGGGCTGCATCTTGCTAGACCCTCAAAAGAACAAATTCTTGATATCCTGAAGGCTTGAGTTCCAATGCACAAACAATACTGCAGAATATGAAGCTCTAATCCTCGGACTCAAGAAGGCATTGGATTTAAAGGTAAGGTGCTTACTTGTTATTGGAGATTCCGAGATTATCACTCGGCAGGTACGCAATACCATTCATTGTTTGTCTCCGCATTTGAAGGCTTATCAGCAAGAGGTATGGCGTCTTATTTCTGCTTTTGATGCTTTTGGGATTACATCTATTCTTACAATGCACAATGCAGCAGCTGATACTCTGGCTAATGCTGCTACTAGATTTACCCCTTTGAGGGATGGTTTTTCTATTGAAGTTATATATAGACCCTCCATGCCAGATAATGTTACCAATTCCCGCATTTTTGATAATGATCAACAGATATTGGAGTTTATGCTCAACACTGAAGTATTCAAAGACGCGGCGATTGATGAGGCGGATCACGACCAAGCCTTGCAAGAAGAGCATGACAAACGCAAGGAAAACCCCATGCCTAAGGGAATAGTATCACTTGAAAAGCTCTTCGACCTGCAAAGTCGGTTCCACGGCCCCCCAAATACCAAGGTACAAAGTTCCATTTTGGCACATCGGCAAGTAAATTTGGGATCATAAGAGGACCCGAAGTTCATTAACCTCGGGAAAGAGTGTACCGACGAATAGACGTAGGCATTCACCCAACTATTTCGGAAGTACCAAGACGTATTTTCTTGGACATATAATGATTTACGTACGTAAGATACTCGAATTATTCAGCACGCCATACCCATGAAGGAAGGTGTGAAGCCATTCCAACAGAATCTCAGGAAAGTACACCCTAATTTGGAACCGATGATCCTGAAAGAACTCAAGAAGATGTTGGACGCACGCATTATTTTTAAAGTTCGTCACTCCACATGGGTATCAAATTTGGTCCCGGTACGGAATAAGTCTGGTGAGATCCGCTTATGTGTAGATTTCTGGAATTTGAATCGAGCCTCGAACAAAGACAATTACCCAGTGCCACCTATGGAACAAATATTGCAAGCTCTGTCCGGATCTGAAATGTTCTCTTTGTTGGATGGATTCTCTGGTTACAACTAGGTGCTAGTAGCCGAACCGGGCAGATTGAAAACTACCTTTCGGACCAAATGGGGAACATTCGCGTTCAGGCGCATGCCTTTTGTATTGATTAACGCGGGGGCAACTTTCCAACGAGCCATGGATATAGCTTTCCATGGTTTGATAGGTCAAAGCGTGGTAGTCTATTTGGACGACATCACTGTGTTTTCAAAACACCAGGGTGATCATTTATGCCACCTCAAACAAATCTTCGAGAGGTGCAGGAAGTACGGGATTTATCTCAACCCGGAAAAGAGCATTTTCGCTGTGGCAGAAGGGAAATTGTTGGGCCACATTATTACAAAACAGGGCGTTGTAGTAGATCCAGAGTGGGTGAAAACTATTGCCCAGATTTCCCCCCCGAGCAGTAAGAAAGCAATGCAATCTTTCCTGGGAAAAATCAATTTTGTCTGCAAGTTCCTATCGAATATCGCCCAGATAGTTAGACCTTTGCAGGGGATGATAAAAAAGAATGTGATGTTCAAATGGAATCCACCAAAGAAGGAGGCGTTCGCCAAAATCAAGCAGGCCATATCTGAAGCACCATCCCTTCAAAGTCCGGACTTTAGCAGAGGCTTCATCCTATATACTTTCGCTTCAGATTCTTCACTTGCAACTGTCCTCACGCAGAAAGACGGAAATAATGACGAGCAGCCCATTTCCTTCATGAGTACTGGTTTACAAGGAGTTGAATTAAACTACCCTGAAATCGGGAAGCAAGCCTATGCGGTCTACAAAGCAGTCAAGAATTTCAGACGCTACATCTTGAAAAACCACGTCACGGTTTTCGTTCCACATCCAGCGGTCTGCTCATTATTTGTGCAGCAGGAGCTAGGCGAGAGGCAAGGCAACTGGGTGACATGCCTGCAAGAGTATGATTTAGAGTTTAAGCCAGCACACACCATTAAAGGACAAGGTTTATGTCAAATGGTTGTGGAGGCGGAAAGTTCCCATGGAGTTGCGAAAGAGTGTTGGGAACAAGAGATCGATATGTACCAGAGTGACCATGTGCCTTAGTTGAGTAGCCCCTCTTGGTACTTGGACATTTCAGGATACCTAGCCCAGGATACTCTGGACCCCGCTCTAACTGCCCGGCAGAAATGCACGATAAGACTCAAAGCGGCATCTTACCAGCTCATCCATTGGAATATTTTCAAGAAACATTATGATGGGGTCATGTTACATTGCTTAGAACACAATGAAGCGCAGAAAATCTTGACTGAGCTACACGACGGACCAGTTGGGGGTCATTTTGCTAGGGATACCACCGCCCATAAGACAATGCGCACAGGATACTATTGGCCAACCCTTTTCAGAGACGCGCATGCATATGTCCGGAAGTGCATCCAGTGCCAGAAGTTCGCAAACCGAGAAGAGCGGCCAGCCGCCCCCTTACTGTCGGTAGCAGTAGAAGAACCTTTTCAACAGTGGGGCTTGGACGTCATTAGCGAAATCATACCTCACTCCTCCAAACAACACTGGTACATTCTTACAGCTACCGATTATTTTACCAAGTGGGTCGACGCAGCACCTTTACGCCAAATAAATGATTAGGAGGTAATAGAATTCGTCACTCGTTCCATCATCACCAGGTTTGGCGTTCCAACTTCCTTGGTTTTTGGTAATGCAACTTACTTTTCATCTTTTAAATTATGTGATTTTGCCCTGGAAAACGGTATCGTTCTTAAAAATTCGGCAAATTACTATCCCCAAGGAAATGTTTTAGCTGAGTCGACTAATAAAAATATGATCTGCATCATCAAGAAGACCCTGCTGTCCCACCAGCGCAACTGGCACAACGCCCTTCACAATGCACTTTGGGCCAACCGTGTCACGCCTAAGTCCTCCATAGGCACCTCTCCTTATTTTCTTGTGTATGGAAAAGATGTTGTTCTTCCTCCCCACTTATCTTTCCCTGCCCTTCAGCTGTCCCAGGAATGTCATGGTACCCCATGCCCCACCTTGCAAACTCGAATTGACACCCTACTGAAGTTGGAGGAGGAAAAGAAAAAAACCCGAGAAAATTTCGCCATCCACCAAAGCCGAATCAAGAGATGGTTTGATAGAAAATCCGTAGGGAATAAAAAATTTGAGGTAGGAGACCTGGTCCTGAAATGGGATAAATCTCACGAAGAAAAAGGAAAACATTCTAAGTTCCAAGCACTATGGACGGGTCCTTTCCATGTTAAAGAAAAATTAGGTTCCCATACGTTTAGGCTGCAAACCCTTGAGGGAAGAGTTGAGGTCCTCCCGGTAAACGGCCATGACCTCAAACATTATTTCACTTAGCAGCCCTTGGAGGGCTATCTTATCCTTGTACCATAGTTCCCGTTTCATCCCGTTTGTTGAAACTCAAAAAAAATATATATATATATATATATATTTGTAAAACGGTAGGTCTTGTCGGAGCTATGCATTTGCCACACTGCAACAGGTTCTATGCTGATGGAAGGCCTTTTTCCGATAGACACAAAGGTGGTAAAGGCTTGCTTGTTACCAGCACCTAAAGGCAGCGTATGATCTAACTCAAGTCATCAAGCAGGGAGCCCACCTGGCAAGTTTGAGAGGGTGTCTGCAAAAGAAAGTGTGATGCAGTGGTAACTAGATCGGAAGGGAAAAGAGGTACTCCATGTTGCGTCAGGACATCCGGGAAAAACCAAAGTCCTCAGACCAGACTAGGAACAACCTCTTTGCAAGCAAAATAAGTCGGGATCCCTCATCTGCCCAAGGCAAAAAAAATTCCCATCTCAAATAAGTGCCACAAGCACATCTAAATAACTACCCCAGGCACATTCAAAATAAGTTCAATAGCACACTAATAAAGGGTAAAGGATTGAGAAAGGCTTCCTGCGCAGAGAGGTGATGTAGCGACTCCGCCGGGGTACTGACCAGGCTCGCTGGCAGCGGAGCAACGTTCACAATTCCTAGGCAGTGACTCCGCCGGGAACGAGAGGTTCGCTGGCAGTGGAGCAACACAATGAGGACAAAATAATCGTACCGAATCCTGTAGCTACTTGGAGTCCTCCAACCCTCTCGGTCTGGAGACCTGAAGGAATGAAATTTGGTTAATCAGTGCCCGAACAAGCCAGCAGGATGAGCAACCTCGCGAGGTGCCAAAAGCTAGGCAATGTTGACCTTAAGGTAAAAGAAACAGCGAGTGAAGGACCCCCCCTCCCCCCTCAAAGGCTAACCATCAGCACAGACTCTGAGTTCCTCCAGTGAATCGCCATTTGTTGTAGCCTCTACAACACCCTCCAAAAAACCCCACTTCAAAATTTTTGGAGCCCCTTGAACTTAAAGAAAACCAAGTAAAGAGTCCAGAAGGCTAAGTCGCAAAGTCGCAAAACTCTATTTTTTAGAAAACTGTGACTCCGCGACCTTGCGACCCCCACGACCTGAAGGTCGCAAGGTCGCAAGGTCGCAAAACTCAATTTTCCAGAAAACCGCAACCCCGCGACCCACAGGTCGCAAGGTAGCAATGTCGCGAGCTCGCATATCTCTCTAATCGCTCAAATTGCGACCTTGCGACCTCATTAAATGCCCACACGTGCGAACTTTTTATATAAAGGAGGTCTCTGGGTTGCATTTTTCATATGCTGCGGATAGAAAAAAAACGGCTCTGACAGGTCGACTGGCGCGCGATTTTCCCGGGTAAGTTGCCTTTTCCCTCCTGTTGTTTCCTTCTTGGTCATTCTTGCTAAATCCCAGGCACCCTTAGCCTTTAAATTGTACATTTTCTTCAACCACTGGCTATTTTTCTTACTCAGGGTTTTTGTTCTAATTCTGGTTTCCCCCACTGTGCCCACTGTGCTCAAAATCATCACCATTGTTGGTCTTGGCTTTCATGGCTACTTCCCTACTCCCAAAGCTAGCCCTTGACTCCATCTCGACCCATTTGGTTTTGCATTTTTCCAGTTAAGGGGAAAACCACTTCACGCCACGCGCGCCCAAAACCCCCGGGGAAGCCCTAGCACGACTTGCGACCCCGCGACCTAGTCGCAAGGTCGCAAGGTCGCAGTTTCCAAATTTTTCGAGATTTGCGACCCCGCGACCCAGCGCCCTAGTCGCAAGGTCGCAAGGTCGCAGTTTCATATTTATTCGATATTTGCGACCCCGCGACCTGGCGACCAAGTCGCAAGCTCGCAAGGTCGCAGTTTCCAATTTTTTCGAGATTTGCGACCCCGCAACCCAGTGACCTAGTCGCAAGGTCGCAAGGTCGCATTTTCCCGGTTTTGATAAATTTGCGACCTAGCGACCCAGCGACCTAGCCGCAAGGTCGCAAGGTCGCATTTTCATACTTTTTCACAGTTTGCGACCTAGCGACCCTGCGACCCAGTCACAAGGTCGCAAGGTCGCATGTTGACTTCTTTTTCTCAACCTGTGACCCCGCGACCCAGTAGACCTTTGTTTCAATTTCTCTTGTGTCCCAGCTAAAATCATTGATAAACTATAATTGGTCTTTAATCATCATGTCGTTCGTATCATGGGATTATTTCATGAATATGACAGGTGAACTTGAAGCAGACGCAGAGTGTATACCTGTTCTCTCGGATTCTAGCGACATGGCACCCCCAGTGTCCCAGAAGAAAGACAAGCACGTGGTAGTGGAAGAGGTGGAGATGGACATATCAGTATCCCCACCCCCGATATACAGAGATACCCTTTGTACATTTGCAAAAGGGGACAGCATGCGATGGTACCAAGTGTACCATGAGTTCGCCATAATGGAAGCGGAATTTCCAGAAGACCTCCCAGATCGGGAGGTATACTTAAAAGTCAAAAGGTCCAAGCTGCATCTCGCAGGTGCTCATCCGGCCATATTTCCATGTCCTGAAATGATAGACTGGATCATACAAAAAACAGATCCCAAGAAGTTCGTGATCTGAGACAGCGAAGGCAAGGCTTTCGCAATGCTCATAGGCTCGGATGCCCATGTATACTAATCTTTGCCTCAACAGGAAGAAAACTTTACAGAAGAATGGGCTCTTGCCCATGCAGTCCCTGTAGTCGACACTATCAGGCAGTGGTGGGCAGAGCCCGACAAATTTAAAGTCAAGAAAGACCAAGAATATCTGGTGGCCAGCCTGAGAAAAGTATATAAATTAGTAGCCACCATGCTTTGCATATTGTACGGGTGCCCCAGCGCCACTACCTTCAATGGCACATGGGCTACTATCATGGAATATGTAACAGTGCATGGCACCCGTTTCAACTGGGCTAGTATATTGATGACCTCAATGCATACAAACTTGTCCTCGGCATTGGCCCTAGATGAAGGAATGCCTTCTGAGTTATATATGGCCTCTTATCTATTGGATGCTGTCTATGCAAGGCTTCATTTTGAGGGATGGGTACATAACTGGAATCCCACGCAGACCCGTGCAATTCATCTACAAACCAAAGTGTTCTGGGAATCCAGGTATAAGCAGGATATAGAACTAATTTCTCAAATATTCATCCCCGCCCTATTCAAGAAATTATTTGGCCAGGACGCCCCTTGCATGTCTTGGCGAGCCAGGGAAACTCTAGGCCAAGTGGCGCATTGGTTTCCGTTCGCTGGATATACTTTCATCTGAGTCTTCGGCTCGTTCAAGGCACCACATGCTATGCCTCACTTCGTTATAGACAAGATGCTCATACAAGAGGTATGTTTCCAAATGTCCTCGGGTTTCTCCAGTGTCCTGTCCAAAGGTAAGAAGAAGCCCTGGCCCGCGCTACCCCTCACTATTGGTGCATACACAGTTAAAGATTTCAGAGAGGTAGGGGCTGAAGGAGAAGAGATTAAAATTTATCGCCTCAGGGCTTTAGAGTACCGAACATACGACCCGGAGAGGATAGTTCTCGAACACTGCAAGAAGGCCAAATTCAAATGGAACTACCAGCATGTAGAACGCCCGAAAGAAGATGAGAGAAGAAACTGGTATAATGCAGATAGACAACTCGAGCTGGGGGCAGACTCTGGCCAAGAGGATCCGGATGATCAAAGTTTGGAGGAAAGGAGCCGTAAGTTAGGAGGTGCTTCTTCCTCTCTAGCTAAAAAGCCTTGGACCAGCATAGGGCCTGACACCTCTTCCCAATAGAAAGAAGCAGAGGCCAAAGCACGGAAAGAGAGAGAAAATAAGATAAAATAGGACGAGGAGAAGCGCAAGAAGAGTTCAAAGGCAGATCAGAAGAAGAAACAGGCCGAGGAGGCCAGGAAGGAAAAGCAGGAAAAAGAGGCGCAAGCCGCAGCAGAATAGGCACTCAAGAAAGAGCTCGACAAAGTAGAAGCTGAACGCCAAAAGAAAGCAAACCAAGCTGTTGTAGCCGAGCAAAAGAGGAAAGTCGAAATAGAAGCAGTGGCAGAAGCGGAAGGAAGAGCATGAGAAGGCGGAAGCCGAGCACCAACAAAGGGAAGAAGAGGAAAAGAAGAGGAAAGAAGAGAAGGAAAAGAATAAGAAAGATGAGGAGGATGAATTGATAGAAGACATCGAGATGTCTCCCCTCGAAGTACCTCTAGGCGGTACAGGAACCATGCTCTCCGATGTCAATTCCCCCCAAGGGCAGGAGGAGGAGGTCTTCAACCTCACCGGGTTCACATTCGACCAATTCTCTTTCAAAATCCGGCAAGAGAAGAGAAGGTCCCTGGCACAAAGTCCTTCCGCCACATCCACGGTTGCAACTGAAAAAGACATAGTCCTTGATACTAGGACTAATCATGTGATGATAGCATCGGCAGGCATGGATTTCACCGCGGCCACGGAAGAAAATGTCACCAGAATGAGTAGAGAAATCTTTTCTCTACAAAACAGACTACGAGCAGTGGAGCAGCGAGAGAAGAAGGCGGAACAGGAGAGGTCGGCGTTGGAAGAAGAGGTGCAACAACTCTGAAACAAGGCTCCCCCAGTCAATGAAGTTCCACTCCATTCTAAAAGAATGCGATGTATTAGAGGCGACCATGAGGCAGGTGTATGGGGAAATGTTCACCATAAAACAAACAGTCGCCCCACTGGTAAGAGAACGAGTAGAAACTAAGCAGAAACACGAGCAACTCAAGGAAGCCTCAACTGCCTTAGATAAAATGATGAACTGGACAGTGCAATACCCTCAAGTTCCTGAGCATTTTCCTAAGAAGGATTGGATTCATACACAAGATGCCAAAGTCCAAATCCGAATGAAGATGCAATCCAAGGACAAGCTATTCAAGGATTTGGACAAAGTAATGTCTTCATACGACCACCTGATCAGCGGCATAGACTCAATGCACTCTCTTCACCACATTCCTTCGTTAGGGGGATTGGACGAAAGTAAGACATGGGAGCAAGTAGATCAAGAAATCCAGTCATTCATGCAGCCTATCAAGCAAGCTGCTGCCACCCCCGAGGTCGCAGCATCACAAGAAAATCTGGGTCAGTTGCTTGTCACGCCAGTCCGGATTTATACCAAGCTCGCCTCCCTTTCAAACCAGATCTCACAAAAGAAGGAAACTCTAATCCCGAATGCTCTGGAGTGCATGCATCGATTAAAAGAGGAGGTCCCTCTAGTCTCTCTCATAGTAGCAGAATACCAGACCTGGCAGGACTTCCTCAAAGGAAAGCAGACTGATGTGCCTGATCTCTCTATTTTGCGCCCATCTCCATGACTCAGTGGCAGTAGGTCGCAGGTCGCACTGCTGACTAGGTCGCAGGTCGCACTGCTAAATAGGTCGCAAGTCGCACTCACTGGCCAGGTCGCAGGTCGCAATTTTCTCCCAGGTCGCAGGGCAACTCAACCGACGGGCAGGCGAAGAGTCCGGGAGCCCAAAGGGAAATTTTGATCTATAAAACCCCCTTCGGGGAAAGTGTAGAGGATCTTCTTTTTTGGGACTTAAAAGCTACAGAGAATTTTATTTGAAGATAACACTCTTTTGGCATATGAATACAAATACCTGTTGAAACTCCTTTTGGATCTGATGTGCTTTGCTTGGTGAACACTACGAGTATTTCTTTACAGTTTCAGAACATCTTTGGATTAATGAGACTACACTCTTTAATGGCATCATTTATGCATCATAGTTACCTGTATGTGTGTTAATGGTGTTCGGATTAATTGCTTGCTGAATGAATGTTAGTGACATTGTTTATTAGCATTTCATTTTATCTTTCAGAAAGTAAAGGGGAATCTCGTCATAAAGAAATTTTTCTTTTGTGGTCAGAATCGCCTACAAGAATAACCTCAAAGATGTGTTGTTGACAACATTTCCTTTGGCGTGCATGATTTATTATCTATCTTTCTACGCGTAGTTTTATATACATGTTTAATGCCTCAACCATGTGTT
This sequence comes from Pinus albicaulis, assembly GCA_034641835.2. Classification (NCBI taxonomy): domain Eukaryota; kingdom Viridiplantae; phylum Streptophyta; class Pinopsida; order Pinales; family Pinaceae; genus Pinus; species Pinus albicaulis. The sequence continues at coordinate 871,740,215 of CM076574.1, read as the reverse complement.
TTGTATCAAGTGAATAAGTGTGTGTCCGCAGGTTCGAGCAAGTTCTTTTGAGACCAAAGGGAAGGTGACTGAAGCGGTAGCTGGACCCACACCCTGGACGGGATCCCTATTCCAAATGGTTCAAGTTCTGATTGGGACTTTCTACTATGGAGATCCCCTACTGTTGGCCGGACGATTTTCCCCGTCAATAGAATTGGCGCTAGAAGGAGGGCCGAATGGCAGCCTCCCAGCATACAACTAACATTCCATCACAAACTCCCCAAGGGGAGGTCATAAACAATGAAGCCATCCCACCATTGGAAGATATTCAAGGGATGGAGATGCTGTATTATGAAATTACCGACGCATAGTTAAGGGCCTTGCACCCAGCTGCCCGCAATCTCCTCAGGGATTTTCGTTATGTCCCAATCATGCGATTCTTGTCCCATACTAGAACCCTGACTGAAAACATCACTCGTAATGGGGCCCTGGTGAGCACCGTGCCCCAGTTGGTGAATCTCATGCTCGAAGACCTCGCCGCCGCTGCTCAGCGTGACGAACCCATCCCCGAACTCCAAGACAGCGATGAGGAAGAAGTCAGCCCTAATGAACCTTTTCCTAACCCTCAGCCCAACCAAGCCCAGCCTAATAACAACCAAGCACGCCCTCCACCTGGGGAAGGTGAGGGAGATAGAGGCCAGGGGAATGAAAGCGACAGAAATAGAGCCCGCAGAAACGCAGGCGAGGGAAATAGAGCCCACAGAAACGAAGGCGAGGGAAATATAGCCCGCCGGACCGGAGGTAGAGGAGATAGAGGCCAAGGCCAAGGAAACCGTGCTCACAACCGGCACCCGAACCCGAATAGGCCTCCTGTCCACAACTGGGGATATCTTAGAGACTTTCTCTACCATGAGAGACATCAAGATGAACACTCTCACCATGAGGGAGGAGCATCAGTATCAGGTTCGGGAGGTGAATCTGAGCCTGAGTTTAGACATCACCAGTGTGCTAGGAGGGTGCAACCATTAGCTTGGATGGCCCAGTCACCATTAAATCTTATGGGCCCTCTCCAAGACTTGCCTAGGCACCCGGAGAAACACCTCCCCAAGTTTGATCCCGAGAAAGGCACCTTGGCTGAGGATCATATAAGCAGTTTCTATCTTTCCCTGCAAATCATGAGGGTTCAGTCAGATGACGTTGCTTACCGTCTGTTTACGCATACTCTTGAAAACAAAGCGGCCACTTGGTACCGTTCCCTCCCAAGTGCCTCCATCACATCGTGGGACCAATTTCGACGCGCATTCTTGCAGAAATTTTCAGAGGATAAAACCCCTTCCATGCTCCTCACAGAGTTAAGCACCATTAAGTGCCACAAGAAAGAGAAGGTGAGAGACTTCAATCAGCACTTTGCTACCATACTGCAAAATTTTTCCCCAAACCTGGCATTGGATGACTCTATTACCATTGATTATTATACAAAAGCTCAGCCCACACTGGCAGCCATCTAAACAACCGCCCTCACTGTATAAAGAGACATGCTTTCTATAGGAGCCATAGATCATGAGGGGAGAGATGACCACAAACCAATCGCGAAAAGGGGTCAGTCCACCACAAACAAAACCGCAGATAAGGATAAGGATGCTTTTGACTTTGAGGGTATAGCGAAGACCCTCAAGCTATTAACAAATGAAGTCTCTGATCTGAAGAGGAAGGGTATAGAGTCCACATCTAGTACCAAGGCACCTAAGCCCTTCTTCAGAAAGATCAACCCCAACACCAGCCGACCTCCGTCCAACCCGAACATTGTTCTGAACGTTGAAGAGATAGGAAAATATAACTTCTGCTCCTTCCACCAGGCTGCCCACTCTGAAAAAACATGCCCCCAATGGATTGGCAACATGACTGCAGTGGTAAACCAGCTTCTGGATGATCAAACCCTAGGGGACGGGGGGGAGGATGATGTTTCAGACCACGATGAAGAGTTGCCCCCGGATGAAGAACCGGCATCCTCAGTTCTTGCATTCGATGTTATCCGAGGGGACAACCATCTTATAATCACTGATATCAACATGGCATACAATCCTAAGACCCCACCTGTAAGAAACTATAGCCTTAGGAGTAAAGGACCGGTCCCTGAACCATCTTTTGAGGAGAAGAAAAGGGCTTTCTTAAGGAAAATTCTGCCGCCAGGGAATGAACAACAAGCTGCCCCTAAGAAGCCCACAAATGACAATACCCGAGAAAATCCGAAAAGCAAGCTCCCCATGGGTTCCACCACAACCACTACCGAACCCAGTCCCCAATCTAATTCCACATACAACATTGTAGAGGACATGAAGAAAACCATAGCTAACATATCCCTCTATGAGCTTGCTCGCATCACGAATCAGCGAGAACTCATTCTTAAAGCCTTCACCAATACCTCAGCTACTAAGCCTGTGAGCAACACTTTCGCGCAACCTAGTCCAAGTGTTCAGTCCATCGTAAATGCCATCAATGCAAATTCCAGGGGGTCTACTCCTCCTTTCCTCCTGTCTTTTGAGATCTTCAACTTTAACGTCCATAACTGTCTAGTTGACTCCGACGCCTCCACGAACGTCAGGCCCCTATCTGTTTGTAAGAATTTGAACATCCGCCCAGAGAAAACTGACGCAAGGATCATTCAACTTGACAGATCTCAAGTGCCAGCCGTAGGAGAACTGACTAACGTCATCATCTGCCTCTCGTCTGATTCTAGAGTCCACCAATGCATCGACATTGTAGTTGTGGACATTCTGGAAGCCTACGGCCTATTACTTAGTAAGGACTAGTCCAGCAAGCTACAAGGATATTTCGCCACTGACTGGTCCCACCTTTGGCTGCCTTAAAAGGGCCGGAATAACCAAATCAGGGTCGAAAGCGAGCCTTATATGAAACATATTGTGACTGATTTGGATGCTCCTAATGAACCCATCAGTTTTGCTCAGGAGGAGCTTGGCATGTGCTTCTTGGAAGCCATTTTTGGCTGTTACCACCCTCCTCAATCTCCAGTAGATCCCAAGACCCAGTCTGAGTTAACGCTCTTCACAGAAGATCAATCCACTTCCGTCCCACACCAAGCTGAAGTCCTGCCCCAACCTACAACCCCAAAGGAGCCAGAAAATGATGTATGGACCCTGTACTATGACGGTTCCAAAACTCTTGACGGAGCTGGTGCGGGCTGCATCTTGCTAGACCCTCAAAAGAACAAATTCTTGATATCCTGTAGGCTTGAGTTCCAATGCACAAACAATACTGCAGAATATGAAGCTCTAATCCTTGGACTCAAGAAGGCATTGGATTTAAAGGTAAGGTGCTTACGAGTTATTGGAGATTCCGAGATTATCACTCGGCAGGTACGCAATACCATTCATTGTTTGTCTCCGCATTTGAAGGCTTATCAGCAAGAGGTATGGCGTCTTATTTCTGCTTTTGATGCTTTTGGGATTACATCTATTCTTACAATGCACAATGCAGCAGCTGATACTCTGTCTAATGCTGCTACTAGATTTACCCCTTTGAGGGATGGTTTTTCTATTGAAGTTATATATAGACCCTCCGTGCCAGATAATGTTACTAATTCTCGCGTTTTTGATAATGATCAACAGATATTGGAGTTTATGCTCAACACTGAAGTATTCAAAGACGCGGCGATTGATGAGGCGGATCACGACCAAGCCTTGCAGGAAGAGCATGACAAACGTAAGGAAAACCCCATGCCTAAGGGAATAGTATCACTTGAAAAGCTCTTCAACCTGCAAATATGGTTCCGCGGCCCCCCAAATACCAAGGTACAAAGTTCCATTTTGGCACATCGGCAAGTAAATTTGGGATCATAAGAGGACCCGAAGTTCATTAACCTCGGGAAAGAGTGTACCGACGAATAGACGTAGGCATTCACCCAACTATTTCGGAAGTACCAAGACGTATTTGCTTGGACGTATAATGATTTACGTACGTAAGATACTCGAATTATTCAGCACGCCATACCCATGAAGGAAGGTGTGAAGCCATTCCAACAGAATCTCAGGAAAGAACACCCTAATTTGGAACCGATGATCCTGAAAGAACTCAAGAAGCTGTTGGACGCACGCATTATTTTTAAAGTTCGTCACTCCACATGGGTATCAAATTTGGTCCCGGTACGGAATAAGTCTGGTGAGATCCGCTTATGTGTAGATTTCTGGAATTTGAATCGAGCCTCGAACAAAGACAATTACCCAGTGCCACCTATGGAACAAATATTGCAAGCTCTGTCCGGATCTGAAATGTTCTCTTTGTTGGATGGATTCTCTGGTTACAACTAGGTGCTGGTAGCCGAACCGGGCAAATTGAAAACTACCTTTCGGACCAAATGGGGAACATTCGCGTTCAGGCGCATGCCTTTTGGATTGATTAACGTGGGGGCAACTTTCCAACGAGCCATGGATATAGCTTTCCATGGTTTGATAGGTCAGAGCGTGGTATTCTATTTGGACGACATCACTGTGTTTCAAAACACCAGGGCGATCATTTATGCCACCTCAAACAAATCTTCGAGAGGTGCAGGAAGTACGGGATTTATCTCAACCCGAAAAAGAGCATTTTCGCTGTGGCAGAAGGGAACTTGTTGGACCACATTATTACAAAACAGGGCATTGTAGTAGATCCAGAGTGGGCGAAAACTATTGCCCAGATTTCCCCCCCGAGCAGTAAGAAAGCAATGCAATCTTTCCTGGGAAAAATCAATTTTGTCCGCAAGTTCATATCGGATTTCACCCAGATAGTTAGACCTTTGCAGGGGATGATAAAAAAGAATGTGATGTTCAAATGGAACCCGCCAGAGAAGGAGGCGTTCGCCAAAATCAAGCAGGCCATAGCTGAAGCACCATCCCTTCAAAGTTCGGACTTTAGCAGAGGCTTCATCTTATATACTTTCACTTCAGATTCTTCACTTGCAGTTGTCCTCACGCAGAAAGACGGCAACAATGACGAGCAGCCCATTTCCTTCATGAGTACTGGTTTACAAGGAGCTGAATTAAACTACCCCGAAATCGAGAAGCAAGCCTATGCGGTCTACAAAGCAGTCAAGCATTTCAGACCCTACATCTTGAAAAACCACGTCACAGTTTTCGTTCCACATCCAGCGGTCCACTCATTGTTTGTTTAGCAGGAGCTAGGCGAGAGGCGAGGCAACTGGGTGACATGCTTGCAAGAGTATGATTTAGAGTTTAAGCCAGCACACACCATTAAAGGACAAGTTTTATGTCAAATGGCTGCGGAGGCGGCAAGTTCCCATGGAGTTGAGCAAGAGTGTTGGGAACAAGAGATCGATATGTACCAGAGCGACCATGTGCCTCAGTTGAGTAGCCCCTCTTGGTACTCGAACATTTCAAGATACCTAGCCCAGGGTACTCTGGACCCCGCTCTAACTGCCTAGCAGAAATGCACGATAAGACTCAAAGCGGCATCTTACCAGCTGATCCATGGGAAGCTTTTCAAGAAACATTATGATGGGGTCATGTTACGCTGCTTAGAACACAATGAAGCGCAGAAAATCTTGACTGAGCTACACGACGGACCAACTGGTGGTCATCTTTCCGGGGATACCACCGCCCATAAGATAATGCGCGCAGGATACTATTGGCCAACCCTTTTCAGAGACGCGCATGCATATGTCCGGAAGTGCATCCAGTGCCAGAAGTTCGCAAACTGAGAAGAGCGGCCAGCCGCCCCCTTACTGTCGGTAATAGTAGAAGAACCTTTTCAACAATGGGGCTTGGACGTCATTGGCGAAATCATACCTCACTCCTCCAAACAACACTGGTACATTCTTACAGCTACCGATTATTTTACCAGGTGGGTCGAAGCAGCACCTTTACGCCAAATCAATGATCAGGAGGTAATAGAATTCGTCACTCGTTCCATCATCACCAGGTTTGGCATTCCAACTTCCTTGGTTTTTGATAATGCAACTTACTTTTCATCTTTTAAATTATGTGATTTTGCCCTGGAAAATGGTATTGTTCTTAAACATTCGGCAAATTACTATCCCCAAGGAAATGGTTTAGCTGAGTCAACTCTTTAATGGCATCATTTATGCATCATAGTTACCTGTATGTGTGTTAATGGTGTTCGGATTAATTGCTTGCTGAATGAATGTTAGTGACTTTGTTTATTAGCATTTCATTTTATCTTTCAGAAAGTAAAGGGGAATCTCGCCATAAAGAAATTTTTCTTTTGTGGTCAGAATCGCCTACAAGCATAACCCCAAAGATGTGTTGTTGACAACATTTCCTTCGGCGTGCATGCTTTATTATCTATCTTGCTATGCATAGTGTTATATACATTTTTAATGCCTCAACCATGTATTTTGTATCAAGTGAATAAGTGTGTGTCCGCAGGTTCGAGAAAGTTCTTTTGAGATCAAAGGGAAGGTGACTGAAGCGGTAGCCGGACCCACACCCTGGACGGGATCCCTATTCCAAATGGTTCAAGGTCTGATTGGGACATTCTACCGAGGAGATCCCCTACTGTTGGCCGGACGATTTTCCCCATCAACAGGGACCTAAATTACCATGGTCAGTAGCAGGATCAGATTAGCACCTTACTTCCGGGACGTTGTATCACAAAAATTTTCCTCATAGATCATATTGACAATACGGTGCAGAAGTTGTGAAAAGTGCGCCAACAGAGTTTGCATTTCAATTACTTTATGAAACCCTCCCTTGCTTTATGAAACCTTCCCTACCTTTATAGGAGGGAAGTGTCAATGGAAATCCCCCTTGAGGCCTTGGGCACCTTCTGAAAGAACCCTGCAGCAATCTCACTCAGTGAGGCTAGTTCCCCATTTTTTTTCCATATATGTTTTGTTTCGTCGGTATTCCGATAATGCTATCCACTTAAAAATGTTGTAAGAGTGAAAAACACACACACACACACGTATAACTGTCAGACTTGTGACAGAAATTTGTAAACATCAAACTTGCGATGGAAATTTGTACACGTCGCACTTGCGAAGGACATTTTTAAACATCAGACTTGCGACGCCAATTTGTAAACATTAGACTTGGGATGGAAATTTGTAAATGTCGGACGTGTGACAGAAATTTGTAAACATCGAAAGAGTAACAGACATTTGTGAATTTCGGAAGAGTGACGGAAATTTGTAACTGTCGGAAGAGTGACAGAATTTTGTAAATGTCATAAGAGTAACGACACCATGTAAACGTCGGAAGAGAGACAAAAACTTGGAAACATCAGAAGTGAGACACTACCAAAAAAAATTCAGAATTACTGTCGCTCTACTGACATTTATTAGAAGTGTCGAAAGTGTGACAGGAAAAGAAATGACGTTTTTCCCCACCTCAAAGTGTTGCTCTAGGGACGCCTATGTGTCGCAAGAGTGACATTTTAGCCGTCAGAAATTGGGTCAAATTTGATATAGATATATTTAATAATAATAGCATCGGTGGCTAATTTGGAAAGTGTGGCTTCAATCCATTTAGTAAAGTAATCAGTGGCTATAAGAATCCATTTGTGTTGGGCAGGGGATGATGGATGAATTTCACCAATGAAATCCAATCCCTGTTGTTGGGAAGGAATTTCAACAAATATGGGCTTTAAAGGCAAAGGAAATAGCTTTCTTTTTCCCTCAAATATTTGGCATTTGTGGCAAGAGGTTACTTTATTATGGAAATCAGGGAAAAGGGCAGGCTAGTAAAAACTAGCTCTAAAGATATTTTTAGCAGTGGTTTTCCAGTATAGATGTCCAACACAATCACCTTCATGGAATTCATGCATGCTTCTTTCTACATCATCCTTCAATAGACACTTTAGTAAAATACCGCCAACATATTTCCAATATAATTCATTATCTATGATGAAAAACTTTACTGCTTTTAACTTTAGAAATCTAGCCTTTGTCTTTGTTAAACTAGGAGGAGCATTTAAATTGAATAAAACAAAAATGAGATCTGCATACCAAGATGAGGTCAGAAAATCCTCATCAATTTGTGGAGTCACCTGCTCCTCTTAATCATCTAGTGCAGTAACAAATTTGATATCCAATGCATGAAAGTTAGACTCAGCCATCGATTTGGCTAGTCCTTTTCCTTTGATAAGCTTAGTGGGTTTGATTTCTATGTCACACTAAAGAATAATAGCAATCCATTTACCTATTTTACCATCTGGTCCTTTTTGAGTTAAAATATCCTTGACAACTGAATTTAATAAATAAGCAATTATATGGGAATGTAAGATATACACTATGAAATATTTGATTTCTTTTATTAATGCAAAGGCTTGTTTTTTCATTATGTTATATTTCAATGCAGCATCCCTCAAAGCCTTACTAAATAATTCAATGGGTTTCTCAAATCCTTCATAGTTTTTATGTACAATAATATTTGCAACAATGTGTTCATATGCAAAAGAAAATATTATAAAATCTTTAGTGAAATATGGACTGATCGGAACGGGTACCTTTGTTAATGCTTTTTTAACTTGATCAATTGATTTCCTAGCTTCAATGTTCCATATTATTTCTAAACCTCTTTTCAGCATATTGTTATATTTTTGAGAATTTTTGCAAGGTTGGGAATGAATATTCTTAGGAAATTTATCTTGCCAATAAATGATCGAAGCTCCTTAATGTTTCTAGGATGACTAATTTTCAAAATAACTTCAATTATACTGGGATCAATCCTATATTAAAAAATGAATTAACTCATAAACAGATTACAAAAAACACACATAAAAATCATACACAAAATATTAACGGAAAGGACTGAAGCCTCATGGCTTCCTCACCTATTCTCTCTTATTAAAAGAATTTTAGTGTTACAATTTAAATAGATGAGAGTCAATGTCTTAATATAGTCTGTTCTATCTTAGAATCCTTTGTTTAAGATAATTTCTCACCAAAAACCCACCAAGATAGGAGTTACTAAAGAAACTCCAATATTTGAGGAACAACCCAAGAGTTAGGCACATATTCCTGACTTGGAATATTTAATTAATTAATTTATGTTTGGATTGATTATTGTTTTGTGAGAGAGGCTAACATTCCCCCCTTCAATGATAAATCCAAAATAAGAACAAGGAACCATATTCCAAGTTCTCATGTTGATCCTCAAAAACATTGCCTGAAAAAACTGCCAAAGCTGGATGCTGAAAAAATGCAATATGAAGAGACCATGAGTCAGCTGCATGTCTAATTCATCTCTAATTTTGCTTGACAACTCCATCAAGTGCCAAGTTGCAAAAGGATGCATCTATCCTTTGCATGAAATCAGCATCCTTTGTCCACTGACAAAATTTTTTCAAAGCCCACTAGCTGATGATGTCAAAAACAACTCATTGTTGCTTTTGTTGTGCTAAAAAGTTGCTCACTGCTTCTTTGTTGCTGACTGCCCACTGGTGAATTTTTTGATGCCCACTAGAAAATTTTTTGATGCCCACTGGCTGCTTTTTCTGGTTTTGTCGAGATTTTCAGTCTGACAACCACTGTCAATTTCATTGACATTTTCCCCCTTTTGTCAGCTGAAAGGAGAGACACTTCTCTGGAAAGTTGCCCTGAACTCCCCCCCCCCCTTCAGATGTAGGAGTTTTACACTGTTGTACTCCCTCGTTCAACTGCATGAGAGTACCATCATCTTTTCACTGTTGGCTGCACTATGTGTGATTGTATTCGGTTGTAGAATTAAGACAATTTTTTTACTGTGGATGACCATTTCCAAGGGTCGATCCATTCATAATGTATTTTCAATCTGGTTGTTTGTTGGTTGCGACATTTTTCTGAGGAATGATTGGGCTTGCCACAATGGCGACAAGGATGGAGATCAAAATACTGATCTTCCATATGACCGGTTCTTTGACAATGAGAACATTTCGGTTGGACTTCAACTTCAGGTTGCGTGCAATCATGTTTGTCTGCAACTTTGTGTGGCGTGCATTTCTAGTTGTCTGTAGCTTTCTTAGAACTTGCTGAGGTGAGTTGTGCAAGAAATCTTGCACTGACAAACTTAATTGGCTTGCAATAATCTGGAATATGTAATTTGGTGTCATTGTTGACATATCCTAAGCCTCTTTGATTCTTGTTATTTTGAATTTCTTCCCATGGCTTGATGATGGGCTTGGAATAAATTGGAACTAAAACAACTTTGACACTGGAAGATGTTGGGATGAATGACTTATCATCTAGATGGTTCAAATACTTGAAAGTATCACATTTTTCTTGCAATTCATTCCGCTGAAGTTGCCACTCGAGTTGAAGAAACTCAATGGTTTCATGTGTTTGTTGTAAATGTCGTGAAAGATCAACAAGAGTTTCTTTGCTGATGTGCACCATGTCTTCATCACTGGAGATGATCAAACTTTGAAGAATGTTTAACAACTGAATATGTTGCGCCATTTGAACTTGCGCTCTTGAAATCAGGCTCTCTTGTCGTAGATTTCATACTTTGAAATGTTTCACTTGAATGACAGGCTCGCTTGAATGTGGCTTGAATGGCACGCTCGCTTGATTTTTTGCTTATTGTACTTGCTTGGAACACTTGCTATAATTGTAGAATTTTCTTGCTTAAACTCTGGAATTCACGCTCGCTTGATGACAATCGCGCTTGCTTGAATGGTCACTTGACTTACTTGATGACTTCACGCTCACTTGAATAAATAGCCACGCTCGCTTGATGTTGATCTCAACTTGCTTGATTGGTGTTAGAGTTGAACTTGTTTGGTTGCTGCAATGAACTTCACTCTGGATCGCTTGAAGGTTTTAACTTTGTACTGTCTTGACGCAAATTACTTGAATGAATACTCACGCTCGCTTGCAAGAGATGTGAACTTGTTACTTGTTTGCTTTAGAGTTAAAACTCGTGCACTCACTTGATTTTTCTTAAAGAAAGGGTGTCGAACACTGTCGAAAATGCACCCAAGAAAGCTTACAATGATTTTTTAGTGGTTCACTTTAAAACAATGAATTCACTTGTCCTCTTAAAAAAATCTTTAACAATGAATTGTTAATGATTCACTTAATGAATTTGATTACAAGTTCTTAAATGTAATTTCAAGAACGTTGATGAAGACTTTGCCTTGAAACGCTGGAGTGTCCAGATTCATGAACTTGATTGTATTGAGTGAATTTGCTTGTTGAAGTAGAATGTCGATGTTGAAAACTTTGATTATTTGTTGTAGTGACACAATTGCACGTGTTGAGCTTAATTTTTTTGCCTTGTAGCTATTTCGTTACATGTATTGTGCTTGCTAATATTGAACTTTATGTATGTGAAATTAATTGAAATCATTGATGTGTCACAACTAGACACAAATCAAAAATAGCAACATGAAGTCATAAAAATACTCGCCATCACAAACACACATGGTGTACCTAATATCCCCTTATTCAATTTCGGGCAGATCTAGGACACAATCACCAAAAAATGATATTTTTATTAAGTATTGAGTACATAATAAATCTCCACCTTCAAGTAATGAAAATGCCAAGCTCACAACCCTTGGAAGCAATTCGTCGTCAAAATCTGGATATTCACCGACTCAATCTCTCTCAAAGAAAAATGGTACTTGGAATCACAACAATGACTTTCCCTTATCACTCCAAATTTACAAAATATGCACCTTATTACTCCAAAAATTACAAAAATAATTTCACTCCATCACTTCAAAAACCCTCACTCCACTTTTTAAAAAAATCTATGATCACTTATGTCTCCCAAAAATTACATACTCCTTATTTCTCCATTACAAATATTTCACTTTACTAACCCTTTTAAATTTCCACTAAAAAAAAATTTTATGAAATAAAAAACCACACCTTATCTCTCCAAATTACATAACCCACCTCATCTCTCCAAAAAAAAAAAAAAAAACTTTATGATCACTCTTTAAAAGTTTATTTACATATTTTCCTTAAAAACTCTCTTATAAATATTCCCACTAACTCTCATTCTCTCTCATGGAGACATTAATACACATTAATATGGAGTGTATGCATTCACATAAAATTTAAGAATATAGCCACCATAAATTAGAGGTTTGATGGCATTAACTATGTCTCATCCAATGTGGAAAAGTTCTTACGCACAACCACCCAGCTTAATTATTCTATTTGTTTTAGCATACCAGCTTCAATGTTATCTTATGCCAGTGGCAACCCATGGAACGTAGCTCTCCTTAATGGTTCAATTCCATTTGTAGCAATATGCTCGAATTTTTTTCTCAACTTTCTCAACTTCAATAGCCGCAGATAAATATCACAACAAGTATTCAACGCAGATCTAATGTCCAAGCTCCAAACAAATTAAAAAATCCAGGCAGACATCGTTTGTTCTTCTTCAGAATTCAAATGAATTGGCAGGCACTGTAGCAATAATCACACGAGTTCCACTTCTTGCAGTTAGCCCATGACAGAATTCTTGCATCTTATCATCGAGGTTTTGAAGGATGTGCAGGTTTCAATGTATCAAATACTCCATGTTGCCGCGTGGATACAGTCCTCGGACAGTTTTGTTTACCAAATGCCATTGTTTGTGCAGATTGTAGCCCTGATCATTTTGGGCACATGGAGTTAGCAAAACCTATGTATCATATCAGCTTTTTGAAGACCGTTCTGTCAATTTTGCGATGCGTCTGTTTCAATTTCTCATAATTTTTGTTTCTCTTGCAGATCGACTCCACGGATTTTGATTGTGTGTTTGTTCCACACACCGATCAATGACACAACACATTCTCCATGTCCATGTCCGCACTCCTTTCCTAGTGGCAGAGACTACTTGATTTTGTTGGCATTCTCCGAGTCAAAGACGCACAGAGTGGATTGCCATCACAGTAAGCAAAATTGCGAGCCGACTGTGAGAAGCTCCGTTCAGTGGTCAACTTCAATCTTCGATACTTGCAAGGCACCCTTCCAGAAATCGAAGCATGGTGTCGAACATCACAAAATTATAACCAGCGACTCTTATGTATCAATGAAGACAAATTGAGACGTGCAGACACAATGATAACCAGATCCGAAGGACCACACGGTTGAATTGAATTATTTGTTTGAAGGAATGGCAGTTCAAGCAAAATAATGGCATCCAAACACCGATTTTATAAAATCCCTCTATTTGAATAACCTCAATAACAAATCAAAACCACAGAGGTTTTAAATATGATCACCAATATATTCACCAAATCATAAAATCCAATTTCTTGTTCAGCATGGCTTGTCACCAACACGAATGCAAAAAAAATTCAATTATGTCATAGAAGACTATAAATATCTTTATCATATTTTTTCGGTCATATAGTGGGGACGTGAATGGAAATATAAACAACAGCAACTACTCCCTATCAGTGTCCTCCTCCGGCAACATAGTCACCACAACAATTTGAAACAACAAAAACAAAACTTCTACTTGTTTCCAATATCGGTAGATGGGCATACCATGAATTCTCCGACGTGTAACATAATTAAAACAGTTATGCATCGAAAAACAAAACTTCTACTCATTGCAACGTGAAATCATTTACTGATCAATTCAATGGAGTTTGCAGCATTACCGTAGCTCTGATACCACATATTAAAAAATGAATTAACTCAGAAACGGATTACAGAAAACACACATAAAAATCATACACAAAATATTGGCGGAAAGGATCTAAAGCCTCATGGCTTCCTCACCTATTCTCTCTTATTAAAAGAATTTTAGTGTTACAATTTAAATAGATGAGAGACAATGTCTTAAGATAGTCCGTGCTATCTTAGACTCCTTTGGTTGAGATAATTTCTCACCAAAAACCCACCAAGATAGGAGTTATTAAAAAAAATCCAATGTTTGAGGAACAACCCAAGAGCTAGGCACATATTCCTAACTTGGAATATTTAATTAATTTATTTATGTTTGGATTTATTATTGTTTTGTGAGAGAGGCTAACATCCTAATACCATATTTAGAAATTATATGACCTAGAAGTTTTCCCTCTTCAAGGCCAAAAAGTGTTTTCTTAGGATTTAATGAAATTCAAAACCTTCTACATTTTTCAAACACTCTTCTGAGATGTAACAAATGTTCCTCATGAGTTTTTGAATTGACAGTAATGTCATCTATATAGATCACAATAAACCTGTCAATTTCATCAGCAAATGCAATATCCATTTCTCTTTGAAATGTGGATCCCGCATTCAATAATCCAAAGGGCATCTTCACATACATGAAGGTACCCCATGGAGTAGTGAAAGTTGTTTTATAATGATCGTCAGGATGAACTAAGACTTGGTTGTAACCTGAGAAACCATCTAATAAATAAATCCTACTAGATCCAACTACCTTCTGTAATATGTGATCCATTTTTTGCAAAGGGTAGTTGTCTTTTAGGGAGACCTTATTAAGATTTATAAAATCTATGCATAACCTAATTTCTCATGTTTTCTTTCTAGTTGGCACTATTTTGGACACCCATTTAGAGTACCTAAGAGGAATTATGATCTTAGAATCATACATATTTTTAATTTCTTTCTCAATCAAAGGCATCAGAATTGGATTTATTCTTTGAAGTTTTTTCTTAAATGGTTTATGGTCCTTGTTACACAGTAATTTGTCACTGTCCCTGTAATCCCCCGTCCTGCAGATTGGAGGGAATTTTCCGTGACCTGTGAGAAGTGACATGACCTGAAACCACTTTCATGGCATCCCCCTTGACAAGAACAATCATTCCTCTGAAGACGGTTTCCTGTGAAAAACCCTAAAAATAGACCTTTTGGCCTTGGCGTGGCCAACCAGTTTAGCCCTCGCGCCAATGGGGGAAATCCACCAAAGAGGGCACGCCAACTGGCGCTCTGTCCCGGTGTATTGCTCGCGCCAAGCTTAATAAGGATTTTTTTTTTAAATAAATGGTGAAAGTTTGATTCCAACCAACTCTTGAACGAGTCTCTAAAATGAGTTGGGAGGTTTGGCTCTGGATCTCCATGTAGGGGAAGTGGTTTTCCACCTATCATGGAAGCTTCCTTGAGGATAGGGCCAATCCCACAATTGTAGGGATCCCAACTCCCCTTCCACCATCTATATAAGCTTTCCATTTTCTCTTTGCAAGCTAGTCTTAGTAGTCCTAATAGTACTAAAATCTGAATCTATAGCAAGGAGACTATCGCCAGATGGCCTTTGAGAGCCACGACGAAGAGAGAGAGCTTTGTCCCATTTCTGACGAGCTTCATTGAGACGTGCTCCACTGTCGACCTCACAGAAGGAAGATCTAGTGTCAGAGCTTAAGGTTGTATCATTCCTTTGTTTCACTAATAATAAGTAATTTTGATTATGGTTTCATTCGTACATCTTTATCTTTGATGCAATGAATTACATCTTCTCTGACTGATGTATAGTTACAAGATTTAGATTCTATGCTGTGTATCATCGTGCTTCTTCGCATGTGTGCAGGTGTTTGGACGCGCTAAGAGGAATGATTGTGATATGCCGAAGCGGAGGACGGGAAGCGTCATCCTTATTTCAACGACCATCGCGTAGGACCTGAGGTAGGCAACTTATCATTTCTTGTCATTTTGTAACTATAGACCTGCGTCACTGCATGTCTGATTGTTGCTAGACCTGATCTGGGCTAGTAGGGATCGCCTCTGTCCGCAGAGGGGATTTACCTCTCCAACAGTCCTCTTTAATTCAGATTTTATGTTGTATAATACTAGTATAATAAGATTTTATATCTTCATATCTTCAGGAAAATACATCAATAAATTATTTAAATAAAGCAATGCATTTTTGTTTTTCAACAATTGGCAGTGATTTGGACATTTTTATCATTTTGGGATCCTTTTCACTGCCTATGTTACACTCTTCTACATCTGCCCATGTGGGCTCAATCTTAGGCTTCTTAGCTCCATCATTGAAATCAAATACTTCTTCTAATGGAATTAAACCTCTAGGTAAAACATTATCCTTTGATTGAAGCATTTCAAACTCTTCTTTCTCTGGATAGTATTTCAAGCAATTCTAATTTATTTACAACTTTATCTCAATGAATATTTACATCTGATTTTTCTAAATGTTTTTCTACATTAGAATGTACAACTATTTGATCATCTAATTCACACTCTAAATCTATACTATCTTCTTCATATTCATCCTTAGACTGTATAAATTTTTCAATTTGTTTGTCATTTCCAAACACTTGACAATACCTCATATTGCTTGGTACAGCCAGTCGATTTTTTACTTCCATTGTATATTTTCGATTAGGGTGAGGCATTTTACAAGTGCTGGCTGAAAAAGCTAGATTGTTTTCAAGGATATTCTAATTTCTAGGAATTGCAAAAATTTCATGTTCCACAAAACTTTCTAAAAAATCAAGCACAACATTTCTGTATGCTCTCAATCTAGGATTCTTTGCAGAGTATTCTCCTTTAGTTTTTTTTATGATTAACTCTGAATATCCATAAATGGAAATTATTTTGGCACCCAATTTTTTCAATAATTGTAATCCTAAGAGAAGTGCTTCATACTCGGCTATATTATTGGTACATTGAAAATTGAGCTTGTATGAATGACCTTTGGCAGGATTGTTTCCTGTGTTTGAAACCCACAGTCCTGCTCCAGAAGCCTCTCTTCTACAAGATCAATCAAAGCTCATGTTCCAAAGAGGTTCGAGTTGAGTATTTTTTTCCACTATTTTTGCTTGGTTTTCATCTGTTTCACATATCATTTTCTGCATTGGTAACCTGAGTATTGATGTCTCCATCATTATAAAGAATGAAGTAGTCTATATCTGAGTGGACAAAGTGAAGAGGATAATTGTGTGGTTTATCCTGACTACTCACCATGAATTTCATCAAAATTTCCCTATATAATCTTCTTTGTTGACTAAACACTGGTATGGTAGCAAAGGTCATGTCCATTTGTAGGGTCCCTTGTAATTTTTCTCCCCATGAGCGTGACAACAACATGGGGGTATATATGCAACCACTATATCCATTACTAGACTTTGGTTGGGATTTGAGCTAAAGTAACACACATATCTTTGATAAGACCTAGGCATATTAATTTTCTGGAATCAAATGAATATAAGCCTTTATAAGGTCTAGTAATGTCAAGTCCAAGTTTTTCCAAATAGCTTTGGGCATTAAATTGTGCGAAGCACCTGAATCTAACATAGCATTATGGAGAATATAATCATGAACATTTAGGCTAACATAGAATGGAGGAACACCTCCTTCCTGTGGTTTTCCATCAACTTCTAGCCCAAATAAGAGTTCAGGTCGATCATCATTCAAATTAATAATGTTTGTGTTTTCCCCTATGTTTAGAGATTTCATCACTTGAGATCTGTAAAGATTTTTTTCATTAACTCTATTAGAGGAATGGGGATTTTTAGTTTTGTTAATTCATTCTCAATGTTGAATAATGTTTGAATCTTACTCAAGTTTAGAAAATTAGATTTATCAACAATTTCTTTTGATACAGGTTCCTTTTTCTGACTAATGGTTGGGATATCAGTTTGAGTAGCTTTGGAAGTATTATCAACTATATTCTTAGCAGGAGGTTCTACTGTCTTTTTTCCAGAACTATCAGTGGTTTTCTTGGTAGAATTACCTGTGATTTTCTTAACAATAGTATCAGAGGTTTTCTTAGCAGGATTCTCAAAACTCTTTTTGTTGGGGGTGTCTGAATTTTTCTTACTCCTAAGGTTATATTGCCTATGGACTTCCATAATAGCATTTTCAAATCCCTGTTTGTAATCATCTGATTCTTCTGAATCAAGCTCAGTTTGGGAAAGTTGAAAAATCTCTTGTTCTTCTACGGTGAGAAAATATTTCATCGTCATTAATACCCATCAAATTTATTTGGTTATATTCTACCTCTTATGTGATTTCTCCATCATAATCAGCATAATTCTCTTGAAATGGAGGTCTAATTTATTGATATGTTCCCTTTTTTTCCCTCTGTTTGATTTGGGGAGGATTTCTTCTAACAATATGATTACGATTTTGAGGTGCAGGCTAATTTTCTCTAAGAGCAGCCCTTTCTGTTAGATTAACCCTTTCCATAATTTTTTCTACAGTTCTGACTAATGAATCTATTTTTGCATCAATAGAAGAAGTTGAGGGTTCTTCTTTCATGGCCACTCTTCTTTCAGTTCTTATCCTAGCCCTTTTTGCTAACAAATTGGCTTCTACACTCACTGCATCCCTTTTCATTTCTTCTAATGTTGAAGAATTTCTCTCTCTCAGATGATAGGACATGTCTGCCTCAAAGCCATCTAGGAATTTTATTAAGGATAAACCTTTTGGTGGTTTAATGTTTGCAGGAATTCATTGTAAACACTATTCAATCTATTTCAATAATCTTGGACACTTTCCTCGAGTGCCCTCATAATTCTTTCATGTTCTGGTAGAATCTGAAGAGGGTTCTTTTTTACTTTCCATGTATTAAGGAATGACTAATTGAATGTAGGGAGATCATTGATGCTAGCAGGTGGTAAGGCTTTAAACCATTTCCTAACTTCTCTAGTGATACTTTGTGCAAACAACCTCATTTTGAAATTTTCCTCATCTACTTCCTGAAGTTCAAAACTATAATTCATCCTACCTACTTGTTGTTGAGAAGTGATAGGTTCAGTTCCATCAAACTGTGGAATCCTAGTTTGACAATCATGTGGCATGTTTGCCAAAGGACCTTGAAGAACAAGTGGATAATATCTGGCTGCCATTATAGGTATATGAGGATGAACAATATGTGGGTTGATCAAAGGTGGTTTTTGGATGAAAGTTTGAGGTTGAATCAGAGGTGGAGGTTGAACTGAAATTTGAGGTTTTAGTGAAGATGAAGGTTGGAATGTGGGTGAGGATTGGGGATAATATGGGGTTTGAGTTTGTTATCTCCCAAAAAAAATGAAATATCTTTTGACAAGGTTAAGTAGGTTCATGTGTCAAAATTTGGGTTGTAGGATTCATTTCTTATATGCTTGGTCAAGGGAAATATAAAATTTTTCTTTTTTAAGTTTAACCTAAGGTCTAAACCCACTCATGTCAAATCCCCTCTTGTCACATCACTCATTATTTTCTGACTATTTTCAATTTCCAAGGTTTTTGTACCGAAAATGCCATTTTATCCAAGAAACCACAATTTCGTAGCGAAATACACTGTGAAAAGTCACTTTTAGCTACGAAACTGCTGATATTTTTGTAGCGAAAATAGCTAAATTTACACTAGATACGCTACAAAAGCGCGATTTCCTATATTTCTTGTCAGATTAGCTGTAAGGTGTCAGAAAATCGTTGGGAAAGGGTCGGTTTGATGCCATTCGAGTCATGGAGGGATAAAACCAAGGTACATGGTCAGGTCTAAAGTCATCATGATCAGTTTAGGTATGTATGAGTCAACATTGGGTCATGACAAGACATCAAAACTTCAAAATCTTTCCTAATTCATTCATTTCTCATTTATCATTCCTTCTTTGCATGATATCAAGCTCTAGAGAGTTATTTCATTAAGCCAAAGCTTTGGCTGGTGTTTTCAAAGGTTTACATTAAGCATTATCAAGCGAGGTTGTAAATTATCAAGCGAGGTTGTGAAGACATTCAAGTAACCATGGCAGAAAAAAGGAAAAACAAGGGTGGCCAATGCCTGAGATATGAACCACCAGACATGAATTTGATCAATGAAGACCCAACAACAGTGGAAGTCTTCAGAAGGACAGGTTGCTTACATTTTTGTGAGAAATTACAAGGTTGTCATATACAGGTTTCCAAAGAGTTTGCTTTGAATTTCAGTGGAACAGCCACCAAAGTAGGGATGCTCAATTTGTCCATCACACCAGAGGTTATTGAAACTACTACAAAGATTTCAATAGGACAGGAGAAGTGGTTCAATGGTTTCAAGTTTAACATGGAGCAATGCAAAGAGTTTATGAAGCCTGAACATACTGAAATGGATCTCACCAATGTTATTCCAAAGCTGCATAAAGGACAACTACTCAAAATTGCTACTCAACATCCAAAATTACTTTACTTATGAAGGGAGATACCACAAAGTCTACTCGTATCATTTCAAGTTACTTCTGCACTTTACTGGTAATATTTCCCTTGATCTGCCTTTCTATTTACATAGAATTTTATCAAAAAAGGCAGATAAGGTCCAAGAAAAATCTGAAGGGAGTGAGACTTCATTATTTCATCATGGTTTAATGAATTTGTTGGTTTTAGATGAACTTCAAAGGTTAGGCAGAGATTGGTCCTCATTTTTATTTGTTATTGGTTTTGAGTTGGATGCTCTTACTCCTTCCAAAACTCCTAAACCTAGGATAATTCCATCACCATTAGCAGCAGAACAGAGGGAACCATTGGTAGGAGAACCAAGTGAACCTGCAAGAGTAGAACCAAGTGAGCCAATTATTATGGAGACAGAGCAATTGCAGAGTTTTGACACACCAAATGTCCCACTTGCAAAATAGAAGTCAAAAGTGGTCAAACCTGTAAAACAAAAATAAGATGTGAGTAAACAAGGAACAAAAAGGATGACAAGAAACCAAACAGTGGCCTTAGAAGAGAAAACAGTGGCTGTAGAAGACATGGCAGTGGCTAAAGGAAATCTAGAAGATATTTTACATGTCATTGACATAGAAGAAACTCCTATAGTCCAGGCTGAGGACATTGAGGAATGTGGACAGAAGTTAAAAAAGGCTAAATCTACAAATAAATTAAAGTTTGAGGGAGAATATGCAGGTTTATGTTCCAAGCAATAAATCCTTTGACAAGGCATGCTAGTAAAATATTAGAGAGAATTAAATAGGTTCCACCACCTACTGATACATTTCAGCCACCACAGGAGGTCATTGACCTTTCATCACCTGCAGAGACAGATACAGTCAACAAATCAAAGAAATGAAAAGAGAAGGTGATGGAAAAAATAGAGTTACAGCTCCTTGAAGAACAATTGAAATTAGCCAATCATGAAATTTCTATTATGAAAAGAGAAGCAAGGAAACATAGTGTAGAGAAGATTCAATTTGAAAAGATGAAGGCAATTTGGGAAGAATAGGTTGACACTGTTTCCAAGACTTTGGATAATACTCAGCAGTTTATCAAATGGACCATTCCAGTGAGAAAAGAGGCCAAACATGTCAAGAGGATGAACACACATTTGAAAGCCACCAATAGAAAACTTAAATATCAGGTTAAAGACCTCCAGGAGTAGCTTGAACTAATTCATAAAGAGTTAGAGAAAAAAGGCCTTAAAATGACAGTGCTTGAAGAGCCAATAGCTCAACCAATCATAAATGAGGAAGAAATGCCTCAATGATCATAAGGTGAGCTAATTTATGGTTTTTAAGGCTAACGGAAAGTTAGTAACAAGTTTCTGGCACTTATGAGGTTTATTTTCCAAGTTGTACAAAAATCTGGAATTTTAGCACTTTTCAGCAGTTTCGTAGCATGCCTGGGCTTGAAGGACAGCAAAACGCTACAAAACTATTGTAGCTTTTCTTCTTAATTTTTGAACCTATTTTGGGAGCTTTCAAGAGGTAAAATTTGCATGGAATATGTGTCTAAGGATGATAAAGACCATACCAAAGGAAAGAATCAAAAATATTGAGGGTGAATGGCATTTTTGTAGCACTACGAAACTACCTTACTTTCGTAGCGCACTGTGTGGGAGCCTTTTAAGAAAATTTTTGAGAATTTATGGATAGTTGGGTATTATCCAAGTGTTAGAGGATCATGAAAATAGTCATTCATCACTTAAAGACCACGAAATGAAGATAAAATATCTTCCAAAGCATTCGTGGAAGAAGAAGACCATTTGCCTAAAAAACAAGGTTTTTCTTCCAATTTTAGAGGAGGTCAGTTAAGTGGTCATGTAGTGATGAGTCCCATCACCCAAATTCGAACATGTGAAAGGATATTTGTCAAAGATGTAATTTCTTTAGAAGATAAGGTTGTTAAATGTAATAATGAGCAGTTTGAGTCCTATTAGGAAAAGGACTGTCAAGTAGGATAGCTGTCATTTTGTCATTAAGTAGATGTTTTATAGTTATCCAAGGTGTCATTAGGCAAAAATTCGATGAATCTGGCCAGGAGGCAGTTCATCTCATGATGTAACAAGTCTATTAAAGGGAAAGAGTCGAATTTGTCAGGGGTTGAATATTTTTTTTGTCAAAACTACATCTTTATGTAATTTGACTGTTTCAACAATACAGAGATTTTTTTCTTGACCAACCTGAGATTATGATTGAGTTTTTAGTGCCTACTTATCTTATATATATATTTTATGTGTCCCATTTGCAGTGGTTTTCATTTATAATACTCAGAATTCATTCATGTAATGCTCTCACTTCCTTTATAAATGAATTGACTGTGTATTTTCCTGTTTCTTGTGTGTGTACTACTGTTAAAAACTCTTACCTACCTCAGCTTCCATGTCAAGTGAACTCACTACTGAATCACTGAAAGTGTTGACTCCATAAGCCCAATTTTTGCATACTGATACTATTTTCAACCTACACTCATCATAAGCAAGTTGTTTCCCAAATAGAGTTAGCCATCTAAATACATCTTTATTCAATATCATTAACCCTTTGAGAGAGCCCTATCAGACTGAAGAGGCTAAGCTTCAGTCGAAATATTGGTTTGAAACAGTTACATGAGATTGTCTGATTAGTAACCTATCAGGTGTAATTTTGTGAAAACATTTTGGTGCGTCTGCCAGGAGCTTAAAGATTATACTGTCCTGAAATTTTGATGCTGA
The DNA here is from genome assembly GCA_034641835.2 of Pinus albicaulis. Taxonomy (NCBI): domain Eukaryota; kingdom Viridiplantae; phylum Streptophyta; class Pinopsida; order Pinales; family Pinaceae; genus Pinus; species Pinus albicaulis. The sequence goes on along the minus strand of CM076574.1, from coordinate 871,717,491 downwards.
ACTTCTGAAGGCAACAGGAGCTCAGGAATTTGTTCAAGGTTGCATCTACCTTGGTGAATCCATTCAAAATTCATATGATCAAAGGTGGCTTCGAGAAAAAGATACACGAGGAGTAATCCTGACCCACATCCACCTACCATTATGGAAAATCCAAACACCATCTCCAAAGGCAGTCAAGGCATTTCTAAAATATCAGGTACTCCATCAAATACAAAATCCTTGTCCTCTGAAGTTTTAAGAAGTCCTGAAGATAAAATATTTGATGATAAAATTCAGGAAGTCTTGTTTATTTCTGAAAGTGAAAAAAAATTAACTAAAATTGTCTTAGACCTACATAGGAGAGGTATTGATACCTCAGCCTTAGTAAGACAAAAAGATAAAGAAGATTTTTGGGAAGCAGTCACTTCTGAGTTGTTGTTGGAAAGAGAGTCTTTGGATAGGTTGAAAGAGCTTGACCCTTTTGAAATTTTGTTGAGAAGCAAAAATGGTTTTCCTCTTCCTAATTCGAGTTCAATTTTCAGTGGAAAATAAATACCAAACAGCCCTCCTCCTCTTCCTCCACTATTTTTGTCCCTAAAACTACCACATTCCCATTCATCATGGCAGGAAATGTACCTCCTCCACTTGTTGCACCTTCTAGATATGCCCCTCTTGTTCTTCCAGCTGTCCTACATGCCCTTCCTAGCAAATACTCTGCTAGAATCAAAACTTGGGGAAGTGATGAGGAGATTACAACTGGAGAACATGTAGATCAGTTTAATGAAGGGAGGAGGTTGACCATGAGGATGTCAATATGAGATTGTTTGCTCAGAGCTTTACTAGTGAAGTTAGGAAGTGGTGCAAAGCCCTTACTCCTAGAAGCCTACATAATTGTAATGAACTTGAAGATAGATTTTTGAGGAAATGGGGAAATAGAACTAACCCTATACAAGCCCTCACTGATTAAAATAGTTTGAGAAGATTTGTTGATGAAACTGTCCAAAAATTTTCAAAAAGATTTAATAAATTTTATGATTCTATCCCTGCCCATTTAAAACCTCCACAAACCTTAGCTCAAATGAGATATGTTGAAGCTTTTGATTATGAATTTTCTATATTGTTGCGAGAGAGAGAATCCCCTTCACTTGTTGAAATTCAGAATGATGCATGAAGGTGGAGGTTAATATGATAGCGGCAAGAAATTCCAAGATGGGTAAGACTAAGTTGAAAGAAGAAGATAAGCCTTCCACCTCTAATGACAAATTTGATTCAATGATGAAGACAATGGAAAAATTGATGGATAGGCTTGCCCTTGGGAATAGCTCTACTCCTCTTGCACAACATGAGCCTCAGTTTAGAAATCCTCAATTCAGAGGACCACAAAACAAGCAAAGGCCAAAGGAAAACAAAAATCAGCAGCCTCACCCTCCATTGAGACCTCCTGTTCAGCAGAACTTAGTTGATGAAGATGATGAACCTGAAATTCTAGAAGATTCCATTCATTGTCTATATGAAGACATGTTTGGAATATTCTTGACTAAGGAGGAACATGATGAGTTAGACCATGAAGCGAATAAGGGTGAGGAACCATCTGATTATTTTAAAGGGTATCAACATGCAATCTTTGATATGCAGAAACAATACAACGTCGGGAACAGAAATGTGCCAATCATTGCAAATAAAACACAGCCTAAGAAATATGCCCCCAAAGCTGTTGAGGGTAAGAAAGGTACACCACCTCCTCCTCCTATTAAAGAAACTGAAAAAATTGCTTATGTTTTCAGTTTGGAGAGTGAAATTTCTAAGATCAAAATACCAGTACCTTTTGGAGAAATTATTAAGGTAAATGAATATAGAAGTAAGATTGTGAAAATGCTAAATTCACAACTTGGAGTTGTTGATATCTTAAATATTCAAGAAGATCATCCAACTATATACTTGGGTCCAAGATTAGAAGATGAGTAGAATGAAGAGGTGCCTCCTTTTTATGTTAGCCTTAGCATTCATGACATGACATTACATAATGCCATGTTGGATTCAAGGGCCTCTCACAATCTTATGCCCAAAGTAATCATGGAGAGGATGGGGTTATAAATTACTAGACCATATAAGGATTTGTTTTCCTTTGATTCAAAAAGAGTTTAGTGCATTTGTTTAATTAAAGATGTTGTTGTTGGTCTTACACAAGTCCCTGCCAAGACAGTGATCATGGACATTGTGGTAGAAGACATTCCACCAAAGTTTGGCATGTTATTATCAAGGTCATGGGCAGCAAAAATCAAAGGTACAATGCAGATGGACCTTAATTATGCCACCATTCCTGTTTTTGGTGAGCAAAGGAGACTTTATAGAGAAACAAGAATGGCTTACATGGTGAGTAGTAAAGATAAACCTCAAAACTTTCCAATTTATGCTCTTGATACTGAACTTGGATCTACAATTCTTTTCAATGAGTTGACTGATGAAGCAAAAGATGAAAAGAAGGTAGAAATCAGCAATCTATAATTCAGCAGACAGAAAATCAGCAAGCAGAAGATCAGCAAATCAATGAGGAGAAGACAAAAGGTTGGTGGTTGTTTCACTTTGATGGATCAGCAGGAAGAGAGGGGGCAGGATCAGGGATTTGGATCACAAGTCCAAATCATGAAAGTAAGTTCTTTTCTTACAAAATGAATTTTGATTGCACAAATAACATGGCTTAGTATGAATCTTTGATTTTGGGCTTAGAAGTTTTGAAAAGAATGGGTGCTCAAAATATTTATGTTTGTGGAGATTCTGAATTAGTCATTAAACAAGTTGAAGGTGTGTATCAAACCAAGGATGTGAGAATGAGAGCATACAGAAATTTATTCATGGACATGTTGGAAATTTTCCAAGAACATTCATTCATTGTTAAGGCTAGGGACAAAAACTCCATTGTTGACTCCCTAGTTGTCTCTGCAAGTCCTTTCATCATTCCCATACATTCCACTGAAAAATATGAGGTTGAGGTTTGCCATAGACTAGCTATCCCTGATAACATTATCCATTGGCAAGTCTTTGAGGATGACCAACAAGTAAAGAACTTTATTGAGCTAAAAGAAGAGTTTGAAAATATACAAGTAGATCAGCAAAACATGCTCGCTGAATCTAAGGGAAATTCTGAAGTGTTACAGCTAAAGAATAAGTCTATACCCAAAGGCCTCATACCCCTTGAGAAGCTTTTTGATCAGAATGATGTGTTCAAATCTCCTAGGATACAAGCTGATGATGAAGAGGTGGAGAGTTGTAACCTTGGTACAGTAGCTATGCCAAAAATTATTAAGCTTTCAAAGTTTCTTTCAGTTGATATGAAGCACAAATATATTGAGATGATGAAAAGATTCATAGATGTTTTTGCTTGGAGTTATGCTGATTTGAAGAAGTATGATCCTACTATCATTCAGCATATTATTCCCATTAAAGAAAATGAAAAGCCTTTCAAGAAGAAGTTGAGGAGGATTAATCCACTTCTCATGCCTTTGATTGAGAAGGAAATAAAGAAACTCTTTGACGCCAAAATTATTTTTCCAATCAGATTCTAAAAATGGCTTGCAAACTTGGTTCCAGTCAGAAAAAGGGGTGGAGAAATCAGAATATGCATTGACTTCAGAAACTTGAACAAAACCTCTTTGAAGGACAACTACCCTCTCCCAAATATGGACCAAATTTTGCAGAACATTGTTGGTTCCCAAAGGATGTCTATGCTTGATGGTTTTTTAGGTTACAATCAAATTCTTGTGCATCTAGATAATCAGGAAAAAATAGCCTTTACTACACCATGGGGCACATTCATGTATGCCAAGATGCCCTTTGGTCTCATGAATGCAAGAGCTACATTTCAAAGGGAAATAGAAATTGCTTTTTCCGAGGAGAAGGGAAATATGGTGGTTGTCTATTTAGATGACATAACAGTCTTCTCAAGGAGGGAAGAAGATCACTTGAAGCACCTAGAAATAATTCTGCTGAAGTGTATAACGTTTGGCATTTCTCTCAATCCCACTAAAATAATTTTTGCCTTAACTTCAGGTAAATTACATGACACATTATTCCTAAAGATGGGATTAAGATTGATCCAAATAGGGTCAATGCAATTCAAAAAGTGGATTTGCCTAGGAACATAAAGGATATTTAGTCTTTTCTTGGAAAGTTAAATTTTTTTAGGAGGTTTATTCCTAACTGTGTTGAAATTGTAAAGGACATAACAAGGATTTTGAAGAAATCAGCTTACATTAAGTGGAAAGAAGAAGCAAACCACTCATTTGAGGAGATAAAAAAGGCACTCATCCAAGCACCAGTGTTGATCAGCCCTGACTTTTCAAAATAATTTCTGGTTTTTACTTTTGCATCAAAAAATACAATTGTTGGATTTTTGTTGCAGAAAGGACAGCAAGGTACAGAGCAGCCCATTTCATTTTTTAGTTGGACATTAGCTAACTCATACCTGAAGTACAACATCTTAGAGAAGGAAGCTTATGCCTTGGTTAAGGCCATCAAATATTTCAGAATTTACATTCTGCATTATCATATTATAGCTTATGTTCCTAATGTTGTTGTGAAAGACATCCTAACTCAAGCTGATCCTGATGGTAAGAGGGGGAAATGGATTGCTAACTTGCTGGAATATGACATAGATATCAAGCCAACAAAATTGGTCAAAGGAAAAGGTCTAGCAAAGCTAATGGCACAGTCAAACTTTGACTATCTTGTCATGAATTTAATTGCTGAAATTCCAGATGAAGAGGAAGAACTGATCCCCATTGAAGAGAAGTACATAATTTCAGATTGGTACAAAGACATAGTTTTTGTCTTATATCATCATAGAGCACCTGCTAAGTTGAAAAAATACAAGGCAATATTTTTTAATTTAAAATCTTTGAGGTATTGCATCATTGACAAAAATCTGTATTAGAAAGACACTGGTGGTATTTTGTTGAATTGTTTGCTGGAAGAGGAGGCTGATAAAGTGATTGAGGAGTTCCACAAAGGAGATTGTGGAGGTCATCATTATCGGAAGGCTACAGCAAACAAGATTCTCAGAGCAGGATATTATTTTCCTACAATGTTTAAATATGTCTACAAAATGATTGATGCCTGCCATGAATGCCATATTTTTATGGTAAAAAGAAGCTTGTACATTTACCCTTGATGCCTATTTATGTTGAGGCACCATTTCAGCAATGGGGGCTAGATTTTATTGGTGAGATTCATCCATCATCATCAGGTCAGCATCACTGGATTCTGACAGCAAGTGACTATTTCACCAAATGGATTGAAGCAATCCCAACTAGGCAAGCAAATGATTTTGTTATCATTTCATTTCTGGAAAATAATATATTGTCTATATTTGGTTTTCCTATGAAGATCATCACTGATAATTCTCAGGCATTTAAGTCTAAGAAGATGATTAGTTTTTGTCATCAATATCATATTACTCTTGGACATTCTACTGCATATTATCCACAAGGGAATGGCCTTGTCGAATCTTCTAACAAAAGCATTGTGAGGATTATAAAGAAGGTGTTGCAGAAAATAAGAAGTCATGGCATTTGAAGCTGAAGTATGCTCTATGGGCTAATAGAGTGTGCACAAATAGGTCAACTGGACCTTCACCTTATGAGTTGGTATATGGGGCTGAAGCTATTTTTCCTACATCCTTAGGAGTGCCTGTCATGAAGCTGCTACAAGGATTGGAGGAGGAGACAAATGCAATTCATAGAAGGATCAATTAGTTGATAGCTTTACAAGAGAAGAGGGAGGAAGTCTAAAACTGTAATCAACAATCTCAAAACATAATCAAGAAGACATTTGAAAAGAAGGTTAAAGAAGAAATTTTTCAAATCCAAGATATGGTTTTGAAATGGGAGGAAATGACTGAAGAGAATGGGAAACATGGCAAGTTTGAGAACATTTGGAAGGGTCCATTTAAAGTAGTTTCATTCCATGGGAACAACACTTACATTTTGCAGGAGATAGATGGACAACCATGTGTTGGAGGGCCTGTTAATGGCAGGTTTTGAAGCACTACTCTTCTTAAAATCTATTGATCATTCATCCCATTGTATATATTCCATTTTATGTGTTTTTCTGCTAATGATGACAAGCTAAATCATCAAGCTTGAGCCCGAGGTGAAGGCCATTAGAGTTTGAAGAAAAATCTTGGCAGTTTCAAAGTTTTTTGTTTTTTCAAAAAGATGGATAGCAGCACTGGAACTACTGGTTCTTTGGTGTACCACTGGGGCACACCATCCCAAGTGGAACCACTGTTATCACCCAAAAAAAATGAAATATCTTTTGACAAGGTTAAATAGGTTCATGTGTCAAAAATTGGGTTGTAGGATTCATTTTTTATATGCTTGGTCAAGGGAAATATAAAAATTTTCTTATTTAAGTTTACCCTAAGGTATAAACCCACTCATTTTCAAATCCCCTCATGTCACATCACTCATTATTTTCCGATTGATTTCAATTTCCAAGGTTTTTGTACCAAAATTGCCTTTTTAGCCAAGAAACCACAGTTTCGTAGCGAAATACACTATGAAAAGTCACTTTTCACTACGAAACTCTTGATAGTTTCGTAGTGAAAATAGCCAAATTTACACTAGATACGCTATGAAAGCGCGGTTTCCTGTCTATCTTGTCAGATTAGCTATTAGGTGTCATAAAATCGTTGGGAAAGGGTAGGTTAGATGCCATTCGAGTCATGGAGGGATAAAACCAAGGTACATGGTCAGTTATGAAGTCATCATGATTAGTTTAGGTATGTATGAGTCATCATTGGGTCATGAGAAGACATCAAAACTTCAAAATCTTTCCTAATTCAGACATTTCTTATTTCTCATTCCTCCTTTGCATGGTATCGAGCTTTGGAGAGCTATTGCATTAAGCCAAAGCTTTGGCTGGTGTTTTCAAAGGTTTACATTGAGCATTATCAAGCGAGGCTACAAAATATCAAGCAAGCCTGTAAATTATCAAGTGAGGCTGTGAAGACATTTAAGTAACCATGGAAGCAAAAAGAAGGACAAACAAGGGTGGCCAATACCTAATATATGAACCAGCAGACATGAATTTGATCAATGAATACCCAACAGCAATGGAAGTCTTCAGAAGGACAGGTTGCTTATAGTTTTGTGAGAAATTAAAAGGCTGTCATACACAGGTTCCCAAAGAGTTTCCTTTGAATTTCAGTGGAACAGCCACCAAATTAGGGATGCTCAATCTGTCCATCACACCATAGGTTATTGCAGCTGCTACAGATATTCCAAGAGGACATGAGAATTGGTTCAAGGGTTTCAAGTTTAACATGGAGTAGTGCAAAGAGTTTATGAAGCCTGAACATATTGAAATGGATCTCACCAATGTTATTCCAAGAAGCTGCATAAAGGAAAACTACTCAAAATTGTTACTCATCATCCAAAAGTACTTTACTTGTGAAGGGAGATACCACAAAGTCTACTCATATCATTTCAAGTTACTTATGTACTTTACTGGTAAGATTTCCCTTGATCTTCCATTCTATTTACATAGAAATTTATCAAAAATGGCAGATAAGGTCCAAGAAAAATCTGAAGGGAGTGAGACTTCATTATTTCATCATGGTTCAATGAATTTGTTGGTTTTATATGAACTTCAAAGGTTAGGTAGAGACTGGTCCTCATTTTTTATTTTTAGTGGTTTTGATTTGGATGCTCTTACTCCTTCAAGAACTCCTAAACCTAGGAGAATTCTATCATCATTAGCAGCATAACAAAGGGAACCATTTGGTAGCAGAACCAAGTGAACCTACAAGAGTAGAGCCAAGTGAGCCAATTATGATGGAGAAAGAGCAATTGCAGAGTTTTGACACACCAAATGTCCCACTTGCAAAACAAAAGTCAAAAGTGGTCAAACCTGTAAAACAAAAACGAGATGTGAGTAAACAAGGAACAAAAAGGATGACAAGAAGCCAAACAGTGGCTGTAGAAGACAGGGTAGTGGCTAAAGGAAATCTAGAATATATCTTACATGCCATTGACATAGAATAAACTCCTATATTCCAGGCTCAGGACATTGAGGAAGGTGGACAGAAGTTAAAAAAGGCTAAATCTGCAAGGAAATTAGAATTTGAGGGTGAAGATGCAGGTTTTATGTTACAAGCAAAAAATATTTTGACAAGGCATGCTAGGAAACTATTAGATAGCATTAAAGAGGTTTCACCACCTACTGATACAGTTCAGCCACCACAGGAGGTCATTGACCTTTCATCACCTGCAGAGAAAGATACAGTCAACAAATCAAAGAAAGGAAAAGAGAAGGTGATGGAAAAAACAGAGTTACAGCTCCTTGAAGAACAAATGAAATTAGCCAATCATGCAATTGTTGTTATGAAAAGGGAAGCAAAGTGTAGAGAATATTCAGTTTGAAAATATGAAGGAAATTTGGGAAGAACAGGTTGACACTGTTTCCAAGACTTTGGATAATACTCAGTAGTTTATCAAATGGACCATTCTAGTGAGGAAAGAGGCCAAACATGTCAGGAGGATGAACACACATTTGAAAGCCACCAATAGAAGACTGAAATATTAGGTTAAATACCTCCAGGAGTAGCTTGAACTAATTCATGAAGAGTTAGAGAAAAAAGGCCTTAAAATGATAGTGCTTGAAGAGCAAATAGCTCAACCAATCATAAATGAGGAAGAAATGCCTCAAGGATCATAAGGTGAGCTAATTTATGGTTTTCAAGGCTAATGGAAAGTTAGTAACAAGGTTTTGGCACTTATGAGGTTTATTTTCCAAGTTGTACAAAAATTTGGAATTTTAGCACTTTTCAGCAGTTTCATAGCGCGCCTGGGCTTGAAGGACAGCAAAACGCTACGAAACTACTGTAGCTTTTCTTCTTACTTTTTGAACCTTTTTTGGGAGCTTTCAAGAGGTAAAATTCGCATGGGAGATGTGCCTAAGGATGATAAATACCATACCAAAGGAAAGAATCAAAAATATTGAGGGTGAATGGCATTTTTGCAGCGCTACGAAACTGCCCTACTTTCGTCGCGTACTATGTGGGAGCCTTTTAAGAAGATTTTTGAGCACTTATGGATAGTTGGGTATTATCCAAGTGTTAGAGGATCATGAAAACAGTCATTCATCACTTAAATACCACGAAATGAAGATAAATTAGCAGCCAAAGCAGTCGTAGAAGAATAATACCATTTGCCTAAAAAACAGGGTTTTGTTTCCAGTTTTAGAGGAGGTCAGTTAAGTGGCCATGCAGTGATGAGTCCCATTACCCCAATTCGAAAATGTGAAAGCATAATTTTCAAAGATGCAATTGCTTTAGAAGATAAGTTTGTTAAATGTAATAATGAGCAGTTTGAGTCCTATTAGGAAAAGGACTGTCAAGTAGGATAGCTGTCATTTTTTCATTAAGTAGATGTTTTATGGTTATGCAAGGTGTCATTCTTTCAAAGAATTTGATGAATCTGGCAAGAAAATCAATATTTGATGTAACAAGTCTATTAAAGGGCATAGAGTCAAATTTGTCAGGGGTTGGAGATTTTTTGGCAAAACTACAGCTTTATGTAATTTTACTGTTTCATCAATACAGAGATTTGTTTCTTGACCAACCTGATTGAGTTTTTAGTGCCTAATTATCTTATCTATATCTTTTATGTGTCCCATTTGCAGTGATTTTCATTTATAATACTCAGAATGTATTCATGTAATGCTCTCACTTCCTTTATAAATGAATTGATTGTGTATTTTCCTATTTCATGTGTGTGTACTACTTCTAAAAAATTTTACCTGCCTCAGCTTCCATGTCAAGTGAACTCACTACTGAATCACTGAAAGCGTTGACTACATAAGCCCAATGTTTGCATACTCATACTATTTTCAACCTACACTCATCATAAGCAATTTGTTTCCCAAATAGATTTAGCCATCTAAATACATCTTTATTCAATATCATTAACCCTTTGAGAGAGCCCTCTCAGACTGAAGAGGCTAAGATTCAGTCAAAATATTGGTTTGAAATAGTTACATGAGATTGTCTGATTAGCAGCCTATCAGGTGCATTTTTTTTATAACAGAGTTTCTTGATGAGAAATTATAGAGGTGGTAGTGGAAACTACAAAAGGGGTGGGACTAGATGATCTGGGATGACCAGATTGTGATGAGGTAGATGAAACTGGAAAAGAAGTTAGGGAAGAGAGTTCAACATATTTTTGGACATATGCATCATGAACAAAAAGTTCAAGACATGGAACTAAACATTGCAATTTATGAAAATATTGAATAACTTGGAGGTCAATATCATGTTGGGCAGAGTGTACTTCAATAGAATTTCACCTTAATGTGGACTGATCTACCACAGTTTGATCTACCTAGTTGGTTGACTTAGTTCTAAACAAACTATGTTCAAACGGTAAATCAAATTCAATGTCTTGTAGGGTAACAGAATCCTTTGGAAGAGAATTTTCCCTATGGGGAGGACTTTTACTTCCTTGGCTCTTAGCTATACTTTTTCTTCTTAACAGTTTTTCAGGATCATCAACAATAACTGCAGGCTTTGGATCAGGATGAGATCTATTGTAAGCTCTTTTGGGAGCCAGAATTAAAATATAAGGCATACACACACTTATTACTTACAAAAATGAAAAGGAAACAATATCTCGAAATATTCCTATCATACACTTTTCTTAACCAGGGAAATGAATTCGAAGAAAATTAAAATATTTGCAAATTTTCCCCAGTATGGTCGCCATTATGTTATTGTTTTGTAATTTACAAGATTGTGAGAATAAACACAAAGGACAACATCAAAACCACTTTGGAAGCTATTATCTAGCCCTACCAACTTCAGAGAGGGATCTCTCTGTAAAATTTAGCTATGTTTTATGTGAATTTAGGCTAGTTATTACTGTACTAATTGTTTGTTTGGTTGATTAATTTGTTATAATTCCATTGGGCTATGGAGTCTAAAGATTAGCTGGATCTGCATCAAACTTTGAAGGAGTTTCACAGACCAAGCTAGGTTGCACTAACTAGTTCTTTTAGGATTTTAAATGAATTATGAAATGGAAGAAATGTAAATTTCAGTAGAAATTAAGGACCAATGAAGTATTCCTCAATTTTACTTCAGCAGAAAACATGTAAATTACAAACATCCAAAATAGGGTGATCTTTATAACATATCCTATTCATCACAGTTTTCGTTATGTAATTAAGATTTTTAGAAATTATAGAGAAAGAAAAATAATGAATAATACATTAACAGAAGAAAAACATCACCAATTGGTACACCACATGAATCTTGTGAAGAATTTTCTTGTATTATGGATGCTTCCACCAACCAGAAAAATTACAATGCTTAGCAGAAATTATACTGAACAATCAACCCCTAATACTTCAAACTATGAAGTATTTATACACTAAATTACAAAATGATTTACAAAATCGATGTCTCAACCGACAGTGTATTATTGGCATTATCTCAAACAATGAAATCGATCTTTTACAAAATAATAGGCAAGGTGTACAACAGTGTGGAAAGTTGGCTCTATTTTGGAGGAGTCAGTTGCTGATTAGGCATATTCCTGTGTTGCGCTAGCTGATGTGTTGGCATATGCTGACTTGTGCTGACAGCATCCGAATTACTGCTTAATTATGTAACTCACAGAGTTTATCCCACCTATCTTCATCTAGAATGGTTAATTTTATTATATTCCGGTAAATCTCATCAACCTCAGTATATCTGGAAAGAGTGGGTTTTACAACAAAAATATGATTTACTTCATGTTGGATGAAGAAATCATTACCCATAGCTTCCAAAAATGATCTGGTTGTCATGTTTCCTTTAATGTTTGAAAATTTGGAGTTGTCTCTAGCTATCTCTTTCAGCTTTCTAACATAGTCTTCATAAGTAATTAACATAACATTTAACTACAAATAAATAAGGTATTATGAGTTAAGGGCTCAATTCTGGCAAAAATTTTGTTAACTGCTATCTTTAAACTATGACACTTCTCCTCTAGTTCAACAACCAGAGTTCTTTTGGTAATAATCCTCTTCACTTCCACAATGGTTTTTGTCCTGTCATCAAATCCTAAATCATCTCATTCATATATGTTTTTAGAGTTTAGGAATTTAATGATGTAAATTGTTGTTGTTGCATCCATTTCTCTCAATTTTTTTTTGACCTCTTTTATAGCCTATGTTTCTCTTTTGATCAATTCTTTCTGCTCAAATATTATTTGAATGCAGGGCCAAATTTTAGGAATTGAGTTCATAATTTTTGTCCAAATGATTTCCTTGGCTTGGGCCAAGGTCTGTCCTATTGTTGACTCCCTTTCAGATTTTTTCACTACAAGGAAAAGACCCTCTAGCGGAGGTTATAAAGGAGGTTTTTAGTGTTATAAAATTGGTCAAAATTGTCAAAAAAACATTTGCTACAACATCCATTTATGGTTACAGAGGATTTGGCGGAGCTTTTAACGAAAATTCAACACAACTAAAAAAACTGGGCAGCTGAAGGTTATTAGGATGTTTTTTTCATCGGTGCGCTACTAAGGTTTCAACGCACCAGTGTGTGTCATCTAGACAGTGGCTGCGAGGCAGTCGAAGGTTCTTGCACCGGGCCGTCAAGGTATAAAACAACATCGGGCGTAGTGTTGGTGATATAACGCACAAGGCCGTTCCAATTGGTCTTAGGATTTGTGCGGTGCTCATAGGTCGTCTCAACGCACCGGTACGTAGACTTATGGAAAATCACTGGTGCGTCGTATTAGACAAACGCATCGATATTTATAATTGTTATTGGTATTTGTGCAGTGCCCATACGTCGTACAAATTCACCGATTCATAGTGTCACATAAAAGCACCGGTGCGCAGTATCGCACAAACACACCGAGATTTTTAATTGGTTTTGGTATTTGAGCGGTGATCATAGGTCGTAGAAACGAACCAGTGCGCTTCCGCATACAAAAGTATAGGTGTACAGTACCTGACAAACACCGGTATTTATTTTGTATTTTTTAGAAACATCGACCTGTGGCAATGCAATTATTGTGATTTTTTTTAATTCATTATTCATCAAAAGTTGACACATCTTATAACAATATTCATATTAATTAAATTTTTATTAATGCATTTGAATGTGTTGTTTGGATTAATTTGTTATATCATATCATAATTATTGTGGTTTTTTAAAATCCATTATTCATCAAAAGTTGAGACATATATATATTATAACAATATTCATATGAATTAAATTTTTATTAGTGCATTTGAGAACGACAATGGAGAACGCAATAGAATAAATTAAAACATATTTTATTTTAAATATATATGAATAAGACAGTCTGTGTCATACAAAATGGCACAGTTATTGGTATCACTTTGTCTTTCAATTGGGACACTATGTCCATTACATTAAACAAAATGTCTGATTTCACAAACATATTTCAAAAATTACAACGCCTTGCTTTGATATCCAAACATAGTGATCATCATTCTTCGCTTGAACTGTTGTCACTGCTAGAGCTACTTCCATGACTTGGGGTTATTTTCAGGAATGTTTTGTTCACGGTGTTGATTGTTTTCTTCTTCTTCACCTTCCATCTACAAGCATAAAAATAAATTGAAATGAGTGTATATACATTGGTGAGAATAATGAAAATTGCAATATTAAATAATATACATCAATGTAAATCAAAAAGAAAAATGACGTACCATAGCAACAATTGACTCATAAACTACACACATTCTTTCAAAACCATGTACCATGCCATCTTTCAAAACTTCATTTGTTTGCGCAGTTCCATACTTTGTTTCCTGCAAGTTTTATACCCCATAATGAATCATATATTTAATATAAAAGATTTTTTGTTCTATTAATTATAGACGGAGCTAAGTAAAACAAGATGGATAAATGCTTACAAATTCCACAATTAATTTTTGATATGCCAACATATACTCACAACCCATATTTAACCCAATTTGAATCAATTCGTCTGATGGTTCTTCTTTGTATGTTAGCACCTATTTGAAGACATTCAATGATGATTTTTGCAAAACAACTTAAAAAATACAAAAATGAAATCTAGTTAAGTTGTTATAAGGAAGTAAAAATTACTCACAAACTTATATATCAACCCTTTTCTTCCTTGTCGTCTTGTTTTATGTGTTGAATGGGTTCAATTTTCTTTTCTTTTCTATAAGAAAATTCTTGAAAATTAATATTTAATGCTAAATTTTTTATTTACTGTACCTAATGATCGAAAAATTAAATGATTACATATTACATTTGAAGCACGTTGTTGTTGAGATGGCTCCTCCTACGATGCAATTTTGTCCATTTATTTGACCATCTCCTTGTACACCTTTTTGGATATTCCTACTGGCATATTTTTTATGTCAGCTCGTTCATATTTGATATTTTCATAATCTTCCTGAAAATGTAACATGAAAATAAAATATTTAATTTTTATATTGATATATGAAAAGTAAATATAACAAAAGTGATATTTATAAATAATTCTAGACAAACATTTAAATGAATATTACTTTTTCATTCCTTCTTTTTTGTTATTGTACATTTTTGCTATTAAGAATCTGACATGTCTCATTGACCAATTCTTTGGAAAATATCCCTGTAGTTTAGATAAGATTTGGTTCTTGGAATCATTGGATTGGTCTTTGTATTGTAAGTGGAAAGAACGTCTATATATTCGTTCCACTAGAACCCTCAAACTTTTATAAGAGTTTTTTTCCCTTTTGTTAACCTCTAGCACCACTCCATATGAGCTAAGGAGCAATTCATTTTCATTTGCATGTTCTATTTTTTTTCTTTTCTTAGAACAACATTCATTTTCTAAGTTGTTGATCCTTGTAGAAAATTAAACAGATGTGAATTAATAGACTGTTTGACACATGCTATCTAATAATTTTAAGTATATTATTAATGAAAACAAAACAAAAAACTCATATTGGATTGATAGTATTTTTTCATTCACTTAATTCATCCTTTTGCAATTTTTCCATCAAGGTTTTACATTCTTCTGGTCCTGGATCAGAAATAATCTTATCGAGCTTCGTCATTTTGTGGCTTTGGATGATACACATTAAATAATACATATTAGATAAACTTACATATAGTTCAAAAATAATATTTTTTATAAAGAATTTACAAAGAACTTGTCTTTTTTGCTTTTCTTAATGTGTTATCAGTATTTTTGTTACTTGATCTCTTTTCAGTCATTTCTTTGTCAATCTGAAACCTCTACCATATCATTCATTAATATATTTATAAATAAATTGTCAACTTTTCAGGTAAAAAATAAATCTCAAGAAACCGGTGCGCCTTTCAAGTTGTACGCACCGATGTCGGTGCGTGGGGGTATTATAAGCTCACCACACAAACAGTGTGCTATCCTCGTAACATAGAGCATCAGCGCCCTATTTTACATATGCCGCACTGAATTAAAAAACTTGTTTTCAAATTTTTTATTACATAGTACTTGCGCGGTGTGCTGTATAATACAACGCACCGGTGCGCTAGGTTACGCAAGGCGCACCAATAAAAAAAATTTCCATTTTTTTCCAAAAATTCATGCAAGCTCCGAATGGATTGGGATTTGACTATGCAAGTCATCCCATGGGTTGGATGTCAATCTAAAATGAAAGGCCCTAACTCTGAAATCACATAAACAGGAAGAAGAAAGGGCAGGAAAATAAATAAATAAATAAAAATAAAAATAAATAAATAATAATAATAACAATAATAATATGAAGGGTTTAGGGTAAAAATGGACAAAACTGCAGAAAAAGTAAAAAAAATGCAGAAAAAAAGTAAAAAAAAATAATCAAATTTAAACACAAGATGGTTTGAAATTCTATGATACAGTGTTTGAATCACCAAAGGTTTGGTCTCTAATTGTCTGGATACTTCTGTTCGAATGTATTTTGCTGCTCCATAGTGCTCTCATGCTCTCTTGCTCCAAGTATGTCTCCTGCAAATCTCTAGCTGAAAATTTTAGCAAAAATAGTGAAATAATGAAAAGTGTTTAGTATTTAAAGAATTATTTTATGAAAATAGATTTTCGAAAATATTTTGCCGCCCATTTTTCAATTTGCCACTTTTTTTTCACTTAAAGAAAATAGAGTTACGCTTTTTTTATTTGTGTTTATTCGTCACCGGTGCGTCACTTAATAGCACCGCATCGGGGTATCCATTTGTAACACCGACACCGGTGCAGTTATATGTACAGTAGCACCAATTTGTTGTTAAGGCACTGAAATTACTTTTAGGTGTGTACACCAAAATTTAGTGAACTCCAACCATAGAAATTCAGAATTAGAATTTTGTTTATTCTTGAGAATTAGAATTAGAATTAGAATTGATAATTGGAATTGGATAAATTCTTGATGGAAATAACTATTCTTCCAATGCATTTTGTTTATTGCAGGAGGTCCCCATTGATTATGTCGAGAGAATGCAATGTGGGGCATGTGAAGATGCAATACTACAAGGCCCCAGTGGGCAATTGTGGCATGTGAACCTATGTTATGCTAAGATATGGGCAGTTTTCACAAATGGTTGGGAAAGTTTTGTTTCTGAACAGTTTACTGAAGTTGGAGATATTTTAGTTTTTAGACATGTTGGAAATGTACATTTTGCTGTGAAAATCTTTGGGCCGTTTCTTTTCAAAACTACACCTCTTCTTCTTTTAGAAAAAGAAACTTGAACCTTTCCATAACCTTCAACAAGAAAATGTGCCCCATGATCTGCTTGCTGACCCATTATCTGCTTGCTCATTTTTAAGTTCCTCCTCCATCTTGGCATCCAATTTCCTCTTTTCTCCTTTGTGCTTTCTATCTTTATCTTAACAAAATTTATAAAATCTCTCTTTTACGAGAAACTAACCTTGAATGTTCTGGGAGCAATGACAACGAGTCCTTCATTCTACATTTGTTAGCAGAAGAAGACTGGTTTTCGAATAGAAGATGCAGTTATTATATGTAGAGGCAATGGTTTCTCATAGAAAATGAGTATAGGGTTGAGCAGAGGAAAGACATTGCAAAATGGGCTATTACTTTAGCTTTTCCAATGGGAAACTGATTTGCAGGTGGAAATATGGTAGCTGCAGGTATCTATGCTTTTCTTCCCACAGAAATGGTCACTGGATTTCCATTTATAATACAAACATACTTTTATTGGTTTCATCCAGAGGACCACAACTCAGACAAGTTAGAGACGCCATTCAGGTTCAATTGAAAGTCGAAGATGTGATTTTATGCAACGTCAACTTTGCCGGTAAAAGTTTATATAAGCCAACCGAAGCTCGGACAATACTCCTAGCTGCTTTTAAACGCATTCTAGAGAATCTTTCCCTTCATGGGACTTACCAGCCCGATCAACAATGTCAATTGATCTTTCTCTGTTGTCCTTAAGGGAATGAGAATCCTTCCCTTCATGGTGTCTCTTGGCTTTATCGACTGCCTCGATTGATCTTTCTCTGCCATCAACTCTGCTATCCATTTCTCCATCATGGGACCTCTTAACCCTATCACTGGCCTCAACTGAATGCTCTCTACCGGTCTCAACCTGTACTTCTTTTCTCCTTTTCTACTCTGTCGAGCTCTGTAGTCATTTGCATCCCTGTAAGCATATTTGTTCGTCTTTCTATTTGAATCACTCATTTTCTCTGCTATAAACTTCTCAGCCGAAATTTGAACCCTCTTCTTTTCAAACCCTCATCTCCTCAGAAAAACTCTTGCCCGCGATTCGAACCCTTCGCTGCTCCAATACTGCACTTTAAAAAATTACCATGTTCCAGTGCGCGGGGTTTTATAGGCGCACCAGTGCGGTTTCATTAGATCGAGGTTTATGTTTTGGCACGGTGTTTTATGGCGCACCGGTGTGGAAGAGTTGTGAAGCACCTGTGAGTCTTAGTACTAAGACACATCAGTGCGTGTTATGATGGTAAGCGCACCGGACTATATAAAGTTCTTTTTTTTTGTATGTAAGATCATAATAAAATAATGATAATTCTAAATTACATGAATTTATTTGCATTATTTTCTAAAAATTATTATGTTACAAAAATTCATATTATTCTAGATTTATTATTTTACAATTATTTAAAAATTTACAAATTTAAATACTTTAATCAAATCATTTCACATTAATACAATTAAAATTTTACAAATATTTTACATACAATTAGAATTACAATTTCACATACAAATACGATTAGAATTACAATTACAATTTTAATTTTACATACAGTTACATTTAAAATTAAAATTTTACAATTACAATCATTTCACAGTAATACAATTAAAATTCTACAAATATTTTACATACAATTAGAATTAGAATTAGAGCTACATTTACATTTACAATTACAATTTTACAAATATTTTACATACAATTACAATTACAAATGCAATTACAATTTTAGAATTTTACATACAATTAGAATTACAATTACAATTTTACAATTTGTCATATATACAATTACAATTACAATCATTTCACAATAAATTAAATATTACAATTACAATTAAAATTTTACATTAAATATTTTATATACAATTACAAATACAAATACAATTTTACAATTTTACCATACAATTAAAATTTCAATTTCAATTACAATCACCACATAATATTTAATAAATACCATGGTCATTTAATATTAAATTAATTAATAAACATCACGATCATGATAACCATCGTACAAACATCATATTCCACTAAAAAACACATACAAAATCGCTAACATCATTGTGATCATGATCATCTAACAAAACACATTTAACATTATATATTAACATTATCACAACACAAACATCAAATATACATCTCATGTCAAATAACTCATGCTATTACATACACATCTATCTGCAAGTTGCACGCTAAATGAACATATCTAACATGACCTAACAATATACACATCATGATGATCACCAACATGTAAATTAAGTACAACTGCAACATGAACATAAAATACATGGACCATATATATATATATATATATATAACTGAATAAAGTTAAAAATATACAACTGTAATATAAATGTCATTGATCAGCTGGTGGCAGTACAACATCAATCGCAGCACCAGTGGAGGCCTGCTCAGTCAATGGTGCAACCTCGACGGTCAATGGTCCAGCCTACTCATGATCATGAGTATTGATAGATGCTGCAGACTGCTGACTGGACATGGTTGATGGTCCAGCGTCATCTCCATGATGATTGCTGCTAGATGTTAGTGGAGGCTCATGCTCATCATGAGATGATGAGTCACTGCTCGTGGACTGTCCATCACGTGTTGCAACTCCACCATGCCTATAATGTACAACAATCCTCCTCAGTCATGTAACAGCTGTTGTAGCTCCTACAATATGCTGCATCAGGTTGTACATGTCACGCGACATGCCTCTCCACATCTGTAATAGCCTATCATCAGCCTGTATGTCTCTGTAATGAACGGGCCTAATGCCCACCTCAACAATAAATGCATTGATTTGGTCGCCCAACTCCATCCTGTATCTAGTATCAAGTCCACCGCGCCTAGCAAAAGGCAGTTTTGGCACGCCAGCAAGAGCATGTCTCTCTGCACCAGCCTCCTAATGATCCTTGGCATCTAGCATGCCCTGATCATCATCAGGATCCACACCTAGATCATGTGGTGGTGCTAGCATCTCCTCGCCATCAAAAGAGCTAATGTCTGCAAAATATATACAAGTACACAACAATAATTAGACAATTTCATTACACAATTTAATAAAAACAAGTTAAAGAACATGTTAGAATAAATTTAAATAAAATAGTAATATTACCTCTATCATCTGGCGGCTCATCATTTGTGAAGAGGATGTTGGCACACCCTTTCCAATCTAATCCAGCATAAGGATAGGGGACCATAATGAAGGGATGCAGCTCGTCAACACTAGCTAATAAGTCCAGTGCATCATGCGATATCCTAGCTAGAAACATAGTCTTGCCCCTCTTTGGCATCATCTGCCCCCACATGTGCATCCGTGCCTCCAACATCGGCCTACGAGGCTGCCAAAAAAAAAGTAGGCCTCATCTCTGGAAACCTCTCAAAAAATAAACAAAAAATCTCTGAAGCAAAAGGGAAGTTGATCCTCCCTTGTGCATGAGCACGACATCTATCTAAGGCTGTACAGAACTGCCACAAAAAAATGTCAGACCACCTGACAAGTCATGGCTCTTGTCCTAAAGAATCAACATAATATAAAAGAGATTAACTAATGTGTTGCTCGTCACTGGTGTTGTGTGAAATGGTCGAAATGAGAAGTGAGAGGCACTGCACCTCCTCACCTCCTCACTACCAAATGCACCAATACATAACTGACCTCCAGCGACCTGAAAATCTGCAGGAGACAGTATTGCTGCTCCAATGTATCTTTGGGAGTAAACTAACTGACTCCCTGCTACAAAACTAGCTGGAACCTCTGGGAACGAGGGAAAATCCACCCCTCTCCTCTATAGCCCTGTAATGAAATATATATCCTCCTCAGTGGGTGTGTACCACTGGTTAGGACCAACCTGGAAAGCCTATCGGTGGGTATTCCACCTGCGGATAAGATGTCTCAAAAACACACTATGGGCTTTTAGGGAAGTAGCCTCCTCACAGAACTTGAGGAGGCCTACCTACCTTAGGAGCCCCTGGGCATCTGTTGTAATAGGGTGAGGGTACGCATCTCTCTCCCTCTCTCATGTCTCCCACAGGAGAACCATGTCATAATGCTCTGCCTGTTTTTGCTGTTGTTCCCCCTCTTCTCTCTGAATCATAATTTAAAAAAAAAAAAAAAATAGACCAGTCGATGCACCACAAAAACAGTCATGCACCGGCTCCGGTGCGTTGTTTTTTTGTCGCACACCAGGGGCGATTCCCCAGATGAAATTCAATGCACCGTATGCGGTGAAACTAAAAAATTTTCAAGCACCGTTGACTATGTATGGTGTTAGAAGAGCGGTGCGCTAACTAAAATATACGCCCCGACGCGTATAGTTGTGTCAGCGAACCGACTTCCTGACAAATTACATGGTCAATGGTGCGGTCTTTTACCAGGTCGCACCGTTGACCCTGTCGGAATGTCGAATGCAGTGCGTTGACAGACACCTAGGCAGATATTTTCCTCAACACACCACGATGCTACTCCCATGGTCAACGATGAGACTCGCTAAATGACCGGACTGTACTTTTTTTTTAATTTTAAAATAACATGCGGCGCCTTTCGGTACTGCCCCGGACACGGTGCGGATACCATTAGCACTGGTTGCAGTGCGGCCTATAAATTTTAAAGGCATCATCGCTTACCGGTGCGAGCCGAATGGCTCGTGCGCACCACACAAAAAAAATAATAATAATAATAATAAAATAAAAAATAAAAAATAAATCTTTTGAATGGTTAATTTTAAGGTTATTTGAAATTCTAATCCACTAAAAAGCTTAATTATGGAAAAACAAGAAAATACACGTACATTTTGCCGTCGAGGAGGCATATTGACTGTAGAATTTGCAAAAGAAAATTTGCCCACCGTTTTGCAAAATGCAAGCTAGAGATTGGTGGGAAATGCACAGCAGTAGTGCGTGCAATGGGAGCACCAATGTCAAGGCGGCTCAGACAAGGATAAATTGCATCGGTGCTTGAGAGCTCTAGAGCACTGATAAAAGTGAAAAATGTGTTTTTTTTGCTGTAATTTTTTTCTATTTACTTTGTTCTAGTGCGCAGGGTTTTACAGGTGCATCGGTGTTGTTTCTTGCGAACGCACCAATCAGTTTCTGTTTTTGTGCGATGTTTTATGATGTACCAATGTGGTTTCTGTTTTCGCGCGGTGTTTTATGATGCACGGGCGTGGAAGAGTTGTGAAGAACCAATGATCTACAATGATATGACGCACTGGGCAGGTGTGTACAGAGCGCACGGTGTCTAGTGTGCCAATGTTTTGTGTGCATCGGTGCTTTCTCTTGTAGAGTGCACCAGTGATTAAGAGCTCTGGAGCACTAAGAAAAGTGAAAAATGTGGTTTTTTTGCCGTAATTTTTTTTAATTTAACCCTGTGTTACACGTTATTTTGTCACCATGACATTTGACTGTCTATATAGGTTCATCACTACCTATATTATGCTCCCTTAGAAGTCAAAAACCCCAAAGTTCCTAAATCAAGTCTTGGAATTGGAGAAAAGCTCATTAAAACCCTAAAAGTCTAACTCTGCACTTTTCCTAGCCCTTGCCTACGGATCCGCAGATATTTTCTCTATAGCTTGCGGCACATCCCACACATTTTGCTTATAAAACTTGCGGACCCCCGTAAATTGTCAAATAGAAGAAAAAGTAAGTTCTAGAAGCCCAGTTTGTCGAATATTCTCCCAACTGGAAGCTTCTAGAAGCATGTTCAGTTCGAGCTTTATCCTATACTCATGAGCTTTATCCCTTCACTCATGGAGTTTATCCCTTGGTATATGGAGCTCAAATCCCTTCATAAGAGGAATCCATCCCCCTCTTCATGGAACTGAAACTACCTCCATTTCCCTATAAATTGAGCTCATGTTTCAGTCTCAAGGGTAGACATACATATTAGTTGCTGAAGAATTTCCTAAGAGAACATACTCTCTATACTAGCCATTTTTGGTATGAGAATGATCACACACTCATTTCCATAACTTCATGCTAGTTCAAAGAGAAGAAGGCTTGTCAATCTGAGAGAGGACGATTGTTCAGGACCCCGGAAGAACCTGTATAACATCAAGGCGAAAAGTTGTAAGGTTAATTCTTATTATACAAGTTAATACAAATGGATTCCATTTTCTCATTGAATTTTTCATGTATCTATTTGAGTATTTCAATTCTTAGATTCCCTGATCACTGAGATAGATTAGTGTTTTCTCAATTATTATATCTTGCAGGTGATTTTAATCCTTTTATCTATCTTTGATTGCAGGTTTCACATGTTGAAGTGATCTCTTTTGGAGCGACTGGATAGAAGATTTCGGCAAGCGTTGGACTTCAGGTAGGGGCATTTCCTTGTACTTTTTTATTAATAATTCTGAATCATAAATGATCTAGAGAAAATGGTTTTCATTTGGTTATTTTTTTCTAGATATCCTTAGGATACTAGGGAGATCATTCTTGTCCGCAAGAAGGATTTATCCGCATAACAAAATGGTGACTCCACTGGGGAATAGAACTTAGTTTCTCTTTTTATTTTTCAGTTTTATTTTTTTATTTTGATTAGTCTAAAACTGGGTTGGGTAGATAACTTACCAGAATCCCTGAAAAGTAAATCTGAATTTTTATTTTTTCTATGTTTTTTCTGGCCTCCGCAGTTTTTGTTTAAAGACAGTGCGGTAGCCTCCGCAGTTTTTAGTTCAGAATAGTGTGGTACCGCACTTTTCTCTATCGAAACCTGCGAACTTGTGGAAAATTTTAGAAAAATAAATAATTCTCTTTTCAAGAGCCATATTATAGATTCTTTGTGTTTTCCCCAACTTGTCTTGATTGTCAATGTCTTATGTGGGAATTTCTTTCAACAATTCTTGTGTCTGAGTGGTTTTTCATCTGATTTACATTTCACAAGTGAGTGTTTACCCTACTTTCTTGCTTCTCTATATTAGAAACCATCATATACCTTAGCTTACTGGTATGTTATTGTTTTCTTGCTGAGCCATTGAACTTTTTGCAACCCTTGCTTTGATGAAAATTGAGTTTTATTTTCATTTGCAAATTCAGAAGAGTCTTAAGCTTACTAAGGCCTGAATTTCACTTTAAAACATTTGTTGGATGTTTTTATTTTTGCTGAGATAAGCAAAAATTCTTCTTGGTTCGATCACAAACTAAGCAAAATGTCCTCCAACTTTCTAGATAGAATTCAACTTAGAGTCGTTTCTTTTGGTTTTGAATTTTATGTTTTTAGGAGTTTTCGATAAGGTTTTCTTTTTGGAAATAGTTTGTTTAATGGTTTGTAGGTTTTGATCTAATTGGTGAAGGATTTCATTTTGAATGAGTATTTTATCATTTTATGAAATTGATTTCTCAAATAAATCGTCTTATTTTCAAAGATTTTTGTTTACAAGAGAAATAATTGGTGCTTTGAAAATTATCTAAATCTCTTAAATCTTTCCTTTAGATAGATTTCATTGAAAAGAAAAGAGTTTCTCTTTCATATAGATGCATTTAGCGTATTTTTGAGTCGGGTCATAAAACATCATTGAAGTTTCACTTCCATACCTTATGTCTTAAGAAACAGCCAAATTAAAAACAACGTTTTAATTAAAATCAATCTAGATATTTTTACATTTTCTAGGGCTCTTTTCCACCAACATAGCTTAGGCTAGTGTCTTGGAACAGGCTGTAATAAACATTCCAAGATAGTTAAAATAAACAAGTAGCAATCTTGCAATAGGAAAAATCCAATTGTAGCATGTATGCTCTGGGAAGCTCTTCTTAAAAGAGTCAAGCACGAGATCATGTCCGAACCAGTGAGGTAATCGTACCTATCTCATTGGAAAAGATAGCAGATGTGCATGTATTAAAAATGGTAAACCTCGAATAGACCATTGTCGAGGAGCCTGGGGTCACTTTTCGGTAAACCTTGGATTATATCAAGGAGCCTTCAAGGGGATTAAGCTAATTACTCTTCCCTTGCGTTTATATCATATCGTAGACTGTTCCCCAGGTATATTTATTCCCGTTGGTGACCTTAGTGGCTATAAACTTTAGGATTCTTTCCCAAGGTGACGATGGAGGGAAGGTCCCACTGTACCTGGAGCAAACGTCGACTAGACTCACTTGGACTTTCTGGAGGGTTTTCTTCACTTTGAGATGGTTTAAGTGGAGAAACTTGCACCAGACTGTTTCATTAAGCAGGTTGTTAGGGTAACTGTTCCAACCGCCATTCCTGCATTAAAATTATACGACATTGGATTTCATCACCAACTAGTGTTTTTAGTGCGGGAATCTGTTATTTGTGTGTGGATTGCTCTCTTAGATTTTGTAGGCATGTGATCATTTTGATTGTTTCCTTAGAGACTTTAGGACATTTTGTTGAAATTTTCTTTGATTTCGTGTGTTAAAACTTTTAATCGTGGCTGAATTACCTAGACAATCACGTAGAATGCAGGGGAAACCCCCTGAGTACACACCAAGCCAGTTAGAAAAACTTAAATCTGAGAAAGGGCAAACATCAGGGACTGGATCAACTGAACATGAAGAAACATCAATAATTATTCATCTTGAAGACGAAGTATATCAACCTCAGACATCAGAGAGTGCTCCAAGAAGAGTTTTAGTTTCTGAACTAGCTAAACTTGTTTCTACAAATAATGAATTATCAGCTACTGATCCTGAAATTTCTGAACCAAAAACTAAACCTGCTATATCTGAATCTGCTTTCGAGTTCATTACTCCAACCCCTCATCGTCCTGATTCACCCAAAGTGAAGTATCGTATCACTGAAAATCTTCCTCTTAGTCTCATTAGTATTGAAGAAATTACTGACACTGAAGAAGAAGTTGTTCTTCCTTCAAATCAAGACTCTTCAGATCTTAGGCCAAGTGAATCGATTTAGTATATCCCTTTCAAAAAATATCCTTGGTATTCTCAGTTGACATAATTTCTACATGATACTGATCTAAACTATTTACCACCCCGAATTCCTTTTTATGCCATACCAAGAGGTTACAAACCTCCATTAAACAGGTTTGGTGAGTCATCCATGTTTTCTGCATCACCAGAATCATATTTGTATGGTCGTCCATCTGTTCCTGCAGGATACCAGTCGCTTTCTGGTACTTTCTCAGGAGCAGCTCCTTCTCCTGAAAAACATATAGTGTCATCTAATCCAAATGAATCACATACCGAAAATTTGAGTGTGGAACACATTTACATGATGTCTGGAAACATTCCTAACCCTGACCCTTAAGGTAGTAATTTACCTCCTGGGGGGGAACCTCAAGGACAGCACATACCTCAAGGTCAATATCAATCTCAAGGACAGTACCCAACTCAGGGTCGACAGCCTCTTCAAAGATAGTACCTACACCAGGGCAACCGTCTTTCCAGGGACAGCAGCATCCTTTAGGGCCACAATTTTACCTGGAACAACAATTGTTTCAAGGAGGTGGCAATTATCTAGCTAATTACCAAGCATATGTTCCAAATTATCAACCTGGTTATGGTCCTTATTATACAACACAACCTTCAATGGGACCTTCATATCCTGGAATAAACACGGTGTGGGATCCATCCCAAGTTCAACAGAATTTGCAACCTAATGTGCAAGTACCATATTATCAACCTAGTTAGCCAATTGGTTACAGTCAAGTCCAACAACCTGTCCAACCTATCCAACCTATTCAACCTACGATTCAAGGACATGCATCTGGTATAGCTCAGCAGCCTAGTCCGAGTACACCTAGAACTCCACCTCAAACTGCTACACCAACTTCTGTTCAAGCTACCACACCTATTCCTGGAGTTTTTGCAGCCCCTTTTTCTATAGCCCCTCAAGTATCACAAAAAAGCCCTATATTTTTTGCACCACAACCTGGACCCACAGTTTAGACTACTGTTCAAATGCCTATGAGACCACCTAGTACAAGTACAATTATAACAATCCAAACTCAGTTTGTTTATCAACCATATCAAGGGCAGTATCAATATGGGCCTGCAGCACAAAATCCATTATACTAGCATCAACTGTACCCTAGTTACACATATTAGATACCAGCTCAACCCCAATATGGTCTGGCTAATCCTGGTTACCCGGGAGGTATTCCAATCCCAAATGCACATGTTATTCCAGGATATCCTGGATATCCTCCTCCTAGTACTAGTATAGTTCCACAAGGTTATCAATTTTCTCAAGACCCTAACCGTCGGTTGCCATTCATAGCAACTTTGGATTTACCTAATTTGTCGCGCCTAACGAATGATAACATCTATTATCTTCTGTATTGGCCGCCGATGCCAAATAAGTTTCCCAGTGATATCCCTAAATTTGAAGGGAAATCAGGAGAGGACCCCTCAAACCATGTCATGACTTACCACCTCTGGTGTGCATCCAAGTCTTTGATTGATGATTCTATTCGATTACGATTGTTTCAGAGAAAATTGATAGGCTTAGCTGCAAAATGGTATATTGAACTACCACGTGGCTCATTCAACAATTTCAATGCTTTAGAAACTGCTTTCTTAACACATTTTCAATTTCTAGTTAGATACGACAATGGCATGGAATTATTGACTTCATTAAAACAATCTACGTCTATGTACATATCCGATCACATACATGAATGGAGATGTAGAAGACATTTGGTGAAATTCTTTATTCCGGATCAGAATTTGGCAGAATGGTTCATCAAATCATTACTTCCAAAGATCACTGAAGATGTGTCTAAGGGAGGAGTTGTTACTGAGGAACAGGCCATTGCTCAAGCTCAGTACTTAGACCTCGTATATACACAGTCTGGTACTTTGTACGAAAAAATTCCAGATTTATAGTGTCCTGGTCAAATAACTGCAACTCCTTCAGGGTCTCATGCTGCAGATGGTGTAATTGGTTTAGTTAACACAAATAAACGTAAGAAGAAGTCCTCAAAAACTACTTCTCCTATAATAACTTTACTTGATTAACCGAAAGGATATTCTTCCCTTGAAACTTCTGCCGACATTCACGCTGTAGATTCATCTACAACTAAATCAAAAATCGGTAATAAGAAGAAAGGTAAGAATAAAAGCAAACAGACTTCATCTAACAAGGAGAAAACTAAAAAAACTGAACCATCTGACGATAAACGAAAACCTTGTTATCCTTGTCTTATCTGTGACGAGGATCACTTTACTAAAGAGTGCTCACATCGATCTGAGGTTTCTAAATTTTTCAAAGGTTCACCCACACCTATTGTCTTGAAGGATCCTTTTCTTACTCAAGATAGCAAAATGATAGGATCTTCTTCACACTCATCAGCAGATATTTTAATGATGTCTGAGGTTATGGTTGTGACACGATCGCAAGACTATGGAATTAAAAATCCTGTTTCTAGTAAAGAAGTAGAAAATTCTAATTCAACACCAGCTACATCTCCTTCAGTTTCTGATCCACTTCATATCGAGAAACCTAATCCTGATCTAGTAATTAAACCACCTGCTAAAGGTGTACTTCGGAAATCAGCTTTCAATCCACATGCGAGAGCTACTCAGAACTACAACATTGTTGAAGACTTGGCGATTTCCCCTTCATCAATGTTGGCCTTAGAAGTGCTACAATCATGTCCAGCACAGAGGAAATTACGTTTATTAGCTATTGGAGCTATAGATCCTCAGGATTCTAACCTTATGGTCTTCGATTTAGAAAATTTTACACCAAGACTCCCTCATCAGATAGCTTTTCAAATTCCAGTATTAGTCAAAAACAGACAAATTTTTCGTACTGTAATTGATGAGGGGGCATACATGTGCATTATGTCATTAAACTGTTGGAAAAGACTTGGTTCTCTGACACTTAACCAATATCTGACAATCCTTAAAGCTTTTGATGGATGAGGATTCCATCCTTTGGAATTTTACAGGATCTACCTATAGAGGTAGAAGGTAAAACTGTTAATCTAGATGTGGAAGTAGTTGATGCCCCTCTAGATTACAACCTTCTTCTGGGTCGAAGTTGGTCTTATTCTATGATTGTTGTCATATCCCCCGTCTTTCAGTTAATCATGTTTCCTCACAAAGGAAAGAATGTGAAAATCGATCAGCTGCCATATTATTTATCAAACCCAACCTCTACAGATAGTATCCAACATGTTGGAAAATCGACTATTCCTTATGAAGATGTTGGAGTAGGTTTAGTAAAGGACTCTGCTTTGATGGGAAATTTTTCTATGCATCTACCCAACGTACCACGTACCATTGCTAATATCAATATGATTTCATCAAGTACTATTCCATTTGATGATCCTTAGATAGTGCCTTCAGAGTCAGAAATGGATTCTTTCAATGGCGAGATGCCTTTGAGTCATTTTGAGATAACATATGCTGCAGTACAGTCATTTTCTAACACACCTTCAACTAATCCTAATCCAATGAATGTGGTCACCGAAGAGTCTTCTTCACTATCAAGCTCAGTCCTGACATCTATTTCTGATCCTTTCCAATAAGTGTTTTATACTGATGAAAGTATTCGTGAATTTTTGTCTATGGATGAATTACCCTGGGATGATCTACATCATAGATCTTCGTTTTTACCTGAACTTGATAGATTTGAAAATTATTTTTCTTCTATTTTTACAATTTATTATGTCAAGGAACCACATAATCCAATCACGATTACAAATTCGGATTTTGAGATTAATTTGGGAAACATTTATACAATTGTTCCTATTGACATGTCAGTTAAACCTGGAATTGTTGAAAACATTCATATAGGTGCTTCTTGTACAATTGATGAAATTAATACATATAAATCCCTATTTCAAGAATTTCACGACATATTTTCCTAGTCCTACGAAGAATGCCAGGAAT
Source organism: Pinus albicaulis (assembly GCA_034641835.2). Classification (NCBI taxonomy): domain Eukaryota; kingdom Viridiplantae; phylum Streptophyta; class Pinopsida; order Pinales; family Pinaceae; genus Pinus; species Pinus albicaulis. Next base: position 871,687,967 of record CM076574.1, on the reverse strand, counting down.
TGATCCAAAAATTGTCGTTCATGAAATAAAGACATACCTGGATGCAAAGCCTATTAGACAACGTTTACATCTGATACATCCACGAAAAGATGTTGCTATTAAAGCTAAAGTTGAGAAAATACTAAGAGCATGATTTATTTATCCAATCCCTTTAACAAATTGGGTATCTAATATAGTTCCTGTTACCAAAAAACAAGGGACTATATGAGTATCTGTCGATTAGAGGGATATTAATAAAGCATGTCCGAAGGACAATTATCCTACCCATATATCGACCAAATCATTGATAATTGTGCCAGAAATGAGATGTTTTCATTTATGGATGAATTTTTTGGATATAATCAAATAAACGTACTCCCTGCTAATCAACCGAAACAAACGTTCATTTATCCTTGGGGAACATTTTCTCACTATAAAATACCTTTCGGAGTAAAGAATGTTGCTGCAACTTTTCAAAGGGCAATGTCTTACACTTTTCGTGACATCAAACACATTGTGCAACCTTATCTTGACGATTTACTTGCTCATTCATTGCACAGGGAAGATCATCCTACTCATTTACGAGCAATTTTTATGAGATGTAGACATTACAGGATTCATTTGAACCCTCACAAGTGTGTTTTTTGTGTGAAATCTGGATGATTACTAGGATTCGTTGTTTCCAAAGCTAGCATTCGTGTCAATCCCTCGAAGGTTGAGGCCATCATAAATTTACCTCCTCCTTCCACACTTTGCCAACCCCAAAGTTTGCAAGGGAAAGCAAACTTTCTGTGTAGATTTATCCCGAACTATGTTGAGTTAACTAAAGGTTTTACCAAGTTGTTGAAACAAAACGTTCCCTTTATTTGGGATGAGATTGCTGATCGATCTTTTGATGCTCTAAAACACGTATTAACCCATGCATCATTATTGCATCCACCAAATTACAACCAGGACTACTTTTTATACCTATCAACCTCTTATTCCACCATTGGAATGGTTTTAGTTCAAGAGGATGAATTTCACAATGAACATGTGATTTACTATCTAAATCGAAATCTGAATCCAACTAAAATTTAGTATTCACATGTGGAGAAATTGGCCTTGGCAACATTTCACGTTGTCCAAAGACTTCATCATTACATATTGTTATACAAGACAACTATGATTTCTAATTTCAACCCAATGATGTATATTTTGACAAAACAATTACTTATGGGAAAATACTCTAAATGGATTGTTATCTTACAAGAGTTTGATTTAGAATTCAAAAAATATAAATCAAAGAAATTGTTGGTGTTTGCAGAACTTATGTGTGACTTTCCCAATATTGAGACAGAAACTGTGGTAGAGAATCCCATTGCAGATGAATCTCTGTTTCTTATCAGTACATTAGATCCATGGTATGGAGATATAATCATTTATCTTCAAACCTAAACCTTTCGACCCGATATTTCACGTTCAAATAGATGGAGGATCCGTTATCAATCTCAGCAATACAATATTGTTGGAGACACACTTTATCGTCGTGGTGTGGATTCGACGTTGCATAACACATGAAGAGGTTGAAATGGTTTTAAATGACTGCCACGCTGGAGCGTGTGGTGGTCATATGTCTAGGTATGCCACAGCCCAAAAGATATTTCACGCTGGATATTTTTTTCATCATTATTCAAATATTTCATTCTTGCGGTCTAGAAATGCCACAACTGTCAAATATTTGATCGAAAGATGCGTGCACCACCAGCTCCTCTTCACCCCATAATTTTTGTCAATCCTTTTGCGAAATGGGGCATTGATTTCATTACATGTATCCCTCACTTGGCTGGGGGGCATGGGTATATTATTCTCGCTATAAATTACTTTACCAAATGGGCCGAGGCGATGCCTACATTCATGGAAGATGGAAAAACTGCAGCTACGTTCGTATTCAATCATGTGATTGCTCATTTCGGTGTACCCCAAGCTATTATCATTGACCATGGGAGTCATTTTTTAAATACAATGATGACTAAACTTTCTGATCAACTTGGCCTGCACCATGATAGTTATACTCCATATTACCCGCAGGCTAATGGTCAAGTTGAAGCCATTAAAAAAGTTTTAACCACCATGATCAAACGGATTATCGGAACTCACAAATAAAATTGGCATACCATGCTTTTTTCGGTGCTATGGGCATACCAAACCTCAGCAAAACTGCTACAGGGTTCACTCCTTTTCAACTGGTTTACGGTTTAGAAGCTGTGTTACCCATTGAGTGCGAAATATCGTCACTCCAATTAGCCATAGAGTTACTACCAGCTACTTCTAAAGAGGAAAATTTCTATTTTTACTTAGCACAATTAGATGAGACTCGACGCACCGTTGCATTAGCAGCCGAAGCTCATAAAAAACGCGTTAAAGCTCAATATGATCGAAGTGTTACACCTTGTGTTTTTTCAAAATGTGACCTAGTCTTGGTATATGATCAAGCTAACGATAAGCTAGGTGCTGGGAAATTCGAACCAATGTGGCATGGTCCTTACATTGTCAAGCGAGTGCTTGCTAAAGGGGCTTATGAATTGACTAATTATGACGGGGTCTCTTTAGATAAGCCCAGGAATGGTCTTTATCTGAAGAGATAGTATTCTTGATTCTTGTGTGAAGATCTTAATTGTATATTAGTTATTTTTCTAGTTAGTGTGCCTTATATTAGATAGGTGTGCCTAGTTTAAGTTTATTTTTCTACTATCTCTGCTTATCTTGATTACTCTTGATATTGCAGATGTCGACATCCCTTCAAACATACATTGGTTTTGTTGATGGTGCCTATTGTAGTACACATAATATTTCTTCCGCAGCTTTGGTTATATATTCACCCACTGATGAGTTAGTTTCTATGCATGGGGTAAGCCTTGGTCAAACAGCAAACAATATTGTAGAATATAGCCCAGTGATTGAGTTATTATCTGATGCCATTTCATTTGGTATTTGACGTTTGATCATTAGGTTAGATTCTGAACTCATTGTATTACATTCAAACAGAGTATACGCAATCAAAAATCCAGTGTTATTGAGATTATCTTTGAAGGTACGTCTCTTGGAAAGACAATTTGATTACATCAAATATCAACACATTTCAAGAAATTTAAACACATTGGCTGATGCATTAGCTAATTGTGTTCTAAATAGGCATTTTCAACGTTAAAACAGTAAACCAAAACAACGTTCGATACATGTTGAATAAGATAGTCAGAAAAATTAGTAATATCATAGATAGGAGTTTTTGTTTTCAAAAAATATTACATCGTCTACAATCATAGGTTTAAAACACCTTATGATCTATAAGATACTGATACAAAAAACAAAATATGTCAATCCATGATGATCATCCACTATCTGTGGTGATGATAATGGTAGTAGACTATCGCACGTGCCACCTTGCGTAGGAATCTCCTAAAATGGCCTAGAACACCAGTAACATGTCTTTGGAGACGGAGAGGAATATCATATGTCGATGTCTCAGGGATATCTATAGTCAACCTCTCCAGGTTGTGTTCCATTTCAGTGAGGATTTCTGCTGCCTGATCCTGTGGCTGTGCTATAGGCTTTGTTTACCGCCTTTCAAAGCAACAAAGTGTAGCTGGCCATCGTGGACCAACATCTGCATTTTTAAAAAAATTGTTATCAGTATTGGATGATTAAAAAAAAATAAAAATTAGAGTTAAAACACATCAAAATGATTCGCTTACCTAATTCGTCCCATTGTGCCCCTGGAGGTAAGGACATCTCGGGATCATCTCTGAAATCTATACCTGCATATGGGAAATCTTCAATTGTGAAGATTTGATTCTGCAGCCACATGAAATACATAGGAGTAAACCGAACCATCGTATTGTCGTCGCCACCATGGTGGGCCATCAGTGCAACCCAATGTACCATACGAGGTTCTCTAAGTTCACCACGATCAACAGGAATAAGTTGAGGGGCGATGAATGGAATCCTTTCCAAAGCAAAAGAAATTAGGATGGTGCCATACCCAAAGTTTTTCAACTTTGCATTTTTTGCTCTCGTCAGTTGGCCTTTCATGTTGGCCAATACCCCTTCACACCAGTTGAAATGGTGCCTCTGAAACATTCAACCATGGTCTGCATCTGATACTTGGTGGCCACATGTGGAGCTGCACTTCCACACAACCTAGTTACTGTGAATGCAATAACTTTAAGGTCAAGTCGCAAGATAGTCTTTATAACTATGCGATTATCTTTGGGATCTACTTCATCACTGCAAAACTCTTGTTTATAACTAGCAACGGGTATGCCACCCTGCCTAGCTCCAAAAAAAGAAATGTTTCTCCTCTTTTGGATAATCCAATGAGAAAATAAATATCTTCGAGCTCGGTTTCGAGCCAATGATCGCCAATGATAAAGCACTAGTTTTGAACATCCCACTTGTTCACTAGCCATGTCATCAGTTCCACTTGTGTCCTCATACCTTGAATTGCCCAAAATTTATACAAACCACAATTTCTAAGTGCATGCATTATGGTTGGATCATTCATAGCCGCATCGTCTGTACCTTCATGCTCATGTTCTCTCCACTCTAACATGGTGGAATAGTCTTCAAATGGATGCATTTGAGGATTAGAAACTTTTAGAGCAGGAAATTTTAACCATTTTTGTGAGAAATTATCAATTTTCATTTGGTCGCAGTGCCTCTGAGGTTTTTTTGCAGAGACAGTGCGGACGTCTGCACGCGCTGTACATGAAAACCGCAGTAGACCGATAATTTTCCTTTAAGAAAATTATCGGGGTACGTAGGTAACGCATGTATGACCTGTGGACCCCTGAGAGCGGAATTTTAAACATAATTTCTCCTCAAAAAATTATTTTAAAGCCTAAAAAGAGAATTTAATCGGATAGAAATGAAGAGAATAGTGTTGTGGATTACTTGGTTCTGACGAATCTCGATTTGAGCGGTCGGTTCTCCCATTATCAACTCCAGAAATTTTTCTGCCAAAAGCTCTCAATTTACAACTTTGAAGACAAAAGGTGAGAATGACTATGTTAAACTCCTTTTTATAATAATTTTTTAATGAATAAAATATTTTATTTATTTATTTTCCACTTTAAAAAGTACTTTTTTGATGTTTTTACTTATTGAAAATAGGTATGTTTAATCTTTCGATTTTTTGTGCAGAATACAATTTTTTTCGGTGAACAGAATTATTTTGATGATGAGTACACTTTTATCACTTTCGGTCTCTTGAAAATTATGAAAAAGCGAAACCCTGGAGTTCTCTTTTAAGCCCTTTTCAGACTCTCTAAACATGAAAATATTTCCGAGTACTTAACTATTCGAACTCGTTAAAGGAAATGAACAGTCATCCTTTCAGTATAAGTTTACCCCTTTACCGAACTGAAATGGAATATTTACGAAAAAATGTATACAATGACTAATCATGGTCAATAGAGTTCTCTGTTGTATTATTTTATCCTTTTTCAGGCTTGAGAGACTAAATTTACGAAAAAGTACAACCACGAATTTTTCTTATGTTTTTCTTCTGACTCCCTAAAATTAAAAAACACCGAGTTTCACCTATACTGGACTCGTTAAAATTTAACAGTAAATGACATGTCGATTACAAACAGGAACGAACCACTCCTTCTTAGGGTTTGATTTTAATACTAAGTTGGACTCACCCAAAGGATGAGCTTACACAACAAGAAAATGTTATCCTCCTCAAGCTTGTCAAAAATAAAAAGGTACTTACCAGAAATGGTGGGGGAAAAAGAGATAAAATGAATCCAGTTGTCACACTTTGCTTTAAGCAGTATACCACTCTTGAACATGACACTTTTGTCACACTTGTACCTGGGTTGGGAAAATCCTTTGTCTAACAGTTAATCAAACCACATTTAAAGTCTTCATCCTGTTTCTGAGCATTAGCTTTAGGTCAATTGTTACCAAACCATCTGCAGTGTTGTTATGCGTTCAAGAGAGAGTTCAAATAAACCATTCATTGCAAACATTTGTCTCCATTCGCGTTGACAATCCCTGAGTCAGTCCTTGCTAAAAATTTCTTCAAAACTTGATTTAATGATGTCGTGTCGTGGGCTTTCCTACGACGGGTCGCTTTCTATCAATGATAGCTCATCATCTAGAAAGTTGATCTAGAATCCTGTCAATACCTTGGGATCTTCATGCCATAATGGCAGGTTTCTCGCCTTCGACGATAGGTTGGATCATTGATCTTCGATCGAATGATTCCGTGAAGTGTTCGACTGCAAATCATTCATTCACACTTCGTGGATTGTCCTGAGTACTTTGAGAACCATTGTCATTATTGGTGGTTTCTCTCACACTTATTAACAGTTCACATCATTAACTAGTAATCAAGTGGTTTCTACCATGTTCAACTTCGACACAATAAATCGCATGGATATAATCGTACTAGTTCAGGAAGCGGAAATCAAGACCCTGGATCTAGTTTTCACCATCCACGCTACGAGGAGTTTTATTATTCATGATACAGTAGACTACTTATGACAGATGGTTGCGTCCATGTTGTGTCTACTATTGATGTAATTTTAAAATCATTGTTGTACCACAACATGTAGTTAGTTTTGATCTGAGTATGGGAATGCCTACCTTAGTGATGATATACATATATATGTTTGCATTGAATGTCTTTACAGGTTTTCGACCAGTATGTCTGCAATCCAATCCTCGAAAAGATAAAGCACTTCACTCTTCAGAACTACCTCAAACTTCGCACTTTAGGGGGCAATCTGTTACACGTTATTTTGTCACCATGACATTTGACTATCTATATAGGTTCATCGCTACCTATATTATGCTCCCTTAGAAGTAAAAAACCCCAATGTTCCTAAACCAAGTCTTGGAATTGGAGAAAAGCTCATTAAAACCCTAAAAAATATAACTCTGCACTTTTCCTAGCCCTTGCCTGCGGATCCACAGATATTTGCTCTATAGCCTGCAGCACATCCTGCACATTTTGCTTATAAAACCTGTGGACCCCTGTAAACAGTCAAATAAAAGAAAAATTAAGTTCTAGAAGCCCAGCTGGTCAAATATTCTCCCAACTAGAAGCTTCTAGAAGCGTGTTCAGTTTGAGCTTTATCTTATACTCATGAGCTTTATCCCTTTACTCATGGAATTTATCCCTTAGTGTATGGAGCTCAAATCCCTTCATAAGAGGAATCCATCCCCCTCTTCAGGGAACTGAAACTACCTCCATTTCCCTATAAATTGAGCTCATGTTTCAATCTCAAGGGTAGACATACATATTAGTTGCTGAAGAATTTCGTAAGAGAGCATACTCTCTATACTAGCCATTTTTTGTATGAGAATGATCACACACTCATGTCCATAACTTCATGCTAGTTCAGAGAGAAGAAGGCTTGTCAATCTAAGAGAGGATGATTGTTCAAGACCCCGGAAGAACCTGTATAGCATCAAGGCGAAAAGTTGTAAGGCTACTTCTTATTATACAAGTTAAAACAAATGGATTCCATTTTCTCATTGAATTGTTCATGTATCTATTTGAGTATTTCAATTCTTAGATTCCTTGATCACTAAGATAGATTAGTGTTTTCTCAATTATTATATCTTGCAGGTGCTTTTAATCCTTTTATATTTCTTTGATTGCAGGTTTCACAAGTTGAAGTGACCTCTTTTGGAGCAACTGGATAGAAGATTTTGGCAAGCGTTGGACTTCAGGTAGGGGCATGTCCTCGTACGTTGTTATTAATAATTCTAAATCACAAATGATCTAGAGAAAATGGTTTGCATTTGGTTGTTTGTTTCTAGATATCCTTAGGATATTAGGGAGATCGTTCTTGTCCACAAGAAGGATTTATCCGCATAACACCCTGGTCCGGTGTGCGGGGTTTATAGGCGTACCAGTGCTATTTCTTACGAACGCACCGATCGGTTTCTATTTTGGCACGATGTTTTATGATGCACCGGTGCGGTTTCATAGTACCACACCAGGCGGTTTCTATTTTGGCACAGTGTTTTATGATGCACCGGCTCGAAAGGGTTGTGAAGCACCGGTGCTCTATAGTAATACGACGCACCGGGTGGGTGTGTACGGAGCGCATGGTGTCTGGTGTGCCAATGTTTTGTGCGCACTGGTGCTTTCTATTGTAGATCGCACTGGTGCAATTTGGGATTATAAGCGCACCGAGAGGAAAACCTCCGCCCACCAACCTCCTCTAGTAACCTCCGCTATAAACGGATGTATGGGGTATTTTTATAAGGGGTTCCTCAAAAATATATGCTAGAGAGTCTTTTCCTTGTAGTGTTGAAATATTTCAATCGGCTTCTGAGCTCTTTGTGATTCAGTTGAGTGAGAAGACTCACTCCTTGTCTTCTGGTCCTGTAAAGTTTTGACCTGGTCCTGTCAAGTTTTGACCTGGTCTTGCAATTTCTTGATTTCCTCTGTCTGAATTGACAGATATTCAACTGCTTTAGTTAACTATTCAGTACCATCTATTGTCTGTGTAGTAGAATTTGTAGTTGCTTTTGTAGGAATTGATGTAAGAGGTAAAACATCTAATGGAATGATAGACATCTTTGCATTCTTCTCTCTTTCTTTGATCATATTCTCCATCTCAGTTTCCATCTGCCTTATCTGTGCATTATGTTCCATGATGAGCTTCATCATGTCAATCTTTTAGGTCTCTATCTCCTCAATGTCCTTGGTAAGGGGATCTTCAGTGGCTGACAAATTTAATTGTTTCCTCAATGCTTCTATGTTAGCATTCGTTTTCTTGATTATTTCCTTTGCAGATTTCATATTTGCAGGGTCATATCCCATCTTGACCACTAAACATTATAAGGATTTAATCCTTGTATCCTTTGCAAGAGAAGAAATATTTTCCATTTTCAAATGTGACTGGATATTTGATAAGGAAACCTGCAATTTAGAAATATTCATGGTAGTATTAATTAAAGTTGAGGAAATAATTTCACCTGTATGCTTATGCATCTCCATTTGGTCAATGGGATGAATATCCTTTATGTCAAATTCAAATGTTTTCTTCTTGTAATCGGATGTGGATTTGGCTATGGAATTTTGGCCTCAAGGAAGGCCATATGCATTCTACCCTTCTCTGAATCAAACACTGGTAGTAACCTTCTTTGAGAGCTGGAATTCTGCTTCCAGAATTGGGCATAGGTGTTATTCTTAAGAAGATAATTCTTAAGCTTTATCTCCCTAAACCTGTCAAATATTGTCTTCTCCTTCTCTCCTTGGAAAACCTTAGTATTTTGGACAATTTCCTGCTGGTCATGAGATACTGAAGATGTTGTAGGATAAGCAGTGAATTGACCACCTACTTGAGAGGAGGAAGGTGTTTCTTTTATCACCATAACTACTTCTTGCTCTGAATTTTTATCTATGTTAACCTTGGGATTTAGCTTTTTTCTTTTCATGTACATTATTTTAAATTCTTTACCTGCATTTTCAGTCACTGATGGTGACTCTTCTTCTCTTTGTCTTTTAACTGCTTTCTCCTGTGGGAGAGGAATCTGTGATGTTGATGTAGATACCAGTTTCTCCTCAGCTTCCTATAGTGTATTTTCAGCCCATACTGATTGGTTCATATATCTTTCTATCTCAGGCCTCTGGGTATGAATGTAAGGAGTAGTTTTGTTTTCTGCTCTCAGCTTGGAAATGATACCCAGAGGGCCATAGGACCAAGTGAAACTCAGGTTTAACTTCATCTCTTTCAAAATTTTATCTGCCTCCTCCCCTGCTAACTTGCTATTGCAAATAAAATACCCAATATGTGTCTTGATTCTGAATTGGAACTTCTTCTTGGCTGATACAAAATGAATTTCATCTGAATTCAACATATGTATGATATATTAGAGAGAGAAAATCCTCATTGGGAGGAATTTTGGGAGCTTATAAGGTGCACTCACATCCATAGACTCTGATCTCAGTGTAATTATGCTACAAGTACCAGTCTCTTGTCTTAGCCTGATCTTTCAAATGTAGAATTATTTTGATGTCTTCACTTATCCTAGGTTCTACCGTATTATAGCTGGGTGAAAAAACTGCTCAATGAACTGTTTCTAAGTGAATTCTTGTTGTTTTTTCATCACTAAAGATGTCTAGAATATCACTGATTTATGGTTGCCTTCTTCATCAATATTATGCATGGAAAATTTAAACATGTTTGCCTGATAATATAAAATTATGTATACCAAAATTGAAGAGTATTTAAATACTTCTTCAGTCTGAAACTTAAGAAACTTCTCATGGATGTTGTCAGCCAAGAATTGGATAAAATTAAAAATAATTGATTGTTTTCTATCTGTGGAAAAAAAATAAAGGAAGCCTAAAATAGGTTCATCTACCCACTAATCAAAATAATAACCAAGGATGTATGAAATTACTGTTATTATCTTCTTAGCTTGATCAAGGAAGATAGAGGAAGGGTATGGAGGTTTTTTTTTTGGCAATTGGGTATTTTTTGGTAAAAATATGTCAAATATCTTGTCAAGTTTTTGGTAAAGTTCATTGAGGACTTCTAAAGAGAAAGGAGTGTTATTCCCCACATAGGGAGCTTACATCATCTAGTTAATTGACTGGGCAGTGATGGTGAAAAGGATTTCACTAGTAGGGGAAATGATGGCTCTTTGATTGGGAATGTAGCTTGTTTGGCATTTTCTGATGAATTCAGGGGCATGGAAGGAGTGAGGGAAGATGTAATGTGGTAGATTGGACTCCCAGAGTCCAATATCATGTGATTTATCAATATATTTATCTTCCAGCCATCAATATAGTTCAAACAATTCAAATTCAGATTGTGTTTCATTTATCTTATAATCTTTATCTACTAAAGGAATATGATCTAAGTCTATGGGAGGATGGACTAAAGGATTCAGAGGATACTCCTGGTTTTTCTTTTTAGGAGGCATGATTAATTATGGAGAATTTTATTGGAATTGGGAGGAACAAGGTTACTAGGAACGCATAAAAGTTTTGTGATTAGTTGAAGAAGAAAGGCAAGGTACTATCACTTGATTTGCAAACTGATAAGTTGATAAATACTGGCGCACTATAAAACCTGTGAAAATTTAGATTTGCAGAGACAATGTAACAGTAAAGGTTGTATAACATGGATTTCATGGTTTATATAATGAATACAGGTTTTCTGTTGCAAATGGCATGATTCCATTGAATTAACGGATTATCCAATGGAAAAAATTCTCAACGGATAACCTGGGAAGTGATTTGATTGGAAACAGCTTGGCGACGTGGCAACACGGTAGTGGTGGAAGTGGCGGGTAGGGACAATAGTAATAGAACGAGGGGCGAGTGGTTTTTAGGGGGATTAGTGGGTGGTTAGTGGTTTAGGCACAGGGGGGTGCGAAGCGCGGAGGGGAGGCCATGTGGTAGTGGGACCGGGCAGAAAAACAACTTTTTTCGGACCCCCTCCCCCCCCCCTCCGGCGATAAAGCGGGGATGGATGGGGGCAGGGGGGTGGGGGCGAAAGTCAATAAGGGTCGTCGAATTATGGAGCGGGGAGATCATAAGTTAGACATTTGCGAGTTTTTTAGCCACATGCGACAAATAAAACATGTCGGGTTATGACTTTTACTTTGGATCAAAAACTTAGGATAAAGGCATTTTATATCATATATCCCTTCTTGCGCATTATGCATAATTTACCTCAAAAACTTAGGATAAAGTATTTTAATCCTTTTCAAGGAAAAACACTTCTACTTACCCTTTCAAACTTAAATTCTTTTTGTTAAACTAACATTTTTTATTTCTTCTATGGGTGCATTTAGACTAGCAACCCATTTTCCTTTTTTTTATGAAAAATATATTATATCCTATCACTTATTTCTCCTATTGATTCAGATTAAACAGTTGAATCGATATCATTTTCTACGTAATTATTGATTTACCAAGATTAAACTGTTTGGAAAATCTTTATTCTCCAACCTAATTAACAAAAATTCAAAATTGTTTAACCATGGTTAAGTTGTATGGTTTAAACAAATAGCTAGTCATTGTGGCATTTTAAACAAGCTGCACATAACCTTATTTCATTTGACAGAAATAAAACTATCTATTAGTAGTGGCATTTGAATTTGCAACACTTTCAGTGTTATTTTCTTTTGTCTTTATTTTGTGGGGTTCTGATTTCATTTTATTCTTTTTTCAATTTTTCTTTCTTTTCTTCTTTTTCTCTTTATTCATTTTTTTTAGATATATCCTCTTTTCATTTATTTATATATTTTTTGGAAATCATTTGTAGATTGAAAATTATTTACAATATAAGATTACTGAGATAAAAAACTCAATCACCTTGAGAACCTATAAATCATAGGACCCTAACACGATGTATGGACTGAAACTAGCACCTCGTGCTTGGTACACCAGGATCAAAAACTACTTCACCAGGTTGGGATTCACCAAAAGTGAAGCAGGTGCGAACATTTACCATATTATGGTAGAAGGTAAACTTTTGATCATTGTACTTTATGTCTATGATTTGACTCTGACAGGTGATGAGAAGCTGATCGAGTATTGTAAGATGATCTTGCAAGATAATTTGAGATGAAGGATATGGGACTCTTGCATTATTTCCTTGGATTGGAAATTTGGAAAAGAGATGGGGAACTATTTGTATCTTAGAGAAATAATTCCAATGAGATTCTAAATAAGTTTCACATGGAGAGCAGCAAAGCCATGGAGACTCCTCTAGTAGGGATCTGGAGGAAGGAGGATGCTACTTTAGGTGAAGTGGTAGATGTTATCATCTATAGGCAACTTGTGGGTTCACTCATGTATTTGGTGAACACACGACCAAATATATGCTATGTGATTAACCAACTTATTCAAGCTATGGTTAAGCCTACTAATCTCTATTGGAAGGAAGACAAACATGTGTTGAGATACCTTAGAGACACCACAGATTTTTGCTATGGTACATGTGAATAGAGGGAGTGAAGCTTCAAGGCTTCACAGATGAAAATTGGGTAGGGAGTCCATTCGACAGGAAGAACACATCAAAGGGCATCTTCATCATTGATTTGAAAGCAATTTTCTGGTACAGTAGGAAGTAGATATTAGTTGACTCAATTCAACAGAGGCAGAGCACATGGCCACTAGTCAAGCAGCTTGTGAGGCCATGTGGATGAGGAAGATACTTGTTGGTTTGTTTTGTTAGTAGATGGATCCGATAGTGATTTATTTTGATAACCAGAGTTGCATCAAGCTCTTGGTTGATCTAGTTTTTCATGACAGGTCCAAGCAATTTGATATTCGATATCACCATCTTAGAGATTGTGTTCAGAGGAGGATTATGTCATTAGAGTGAATTCCTACAGAGGCGCAACATGCAGACATCTTGACGAAGGCACTGTCAACAAGAAAATTCGAGTTCCACAGAGGCAAGATCGGGTAGTAGACATTCCCTTTCTTGTTGAGAGCGAGTGTTGAAATTGGCAACAAGAAGAGGCTTCTAATTTAATTTTCCCTTAATTAAATTAAAAGGAAATTGTAATTCCACATCACATGATAGCTTGTACGAGTTAACAAAGTTAGGAGGACTTAGTTAGCTCAGTCAATTCGAGTTGAGGACCAAACTAGAGGCATGTAGAGTTCTATCTAAGTTTTAGGGGTTATAGCTTATTTTAAGTTGTAATTATTTAACTTACTTATTTGATTTAAAATCATTTTAACTAGTTCTAACTTATGGAGGAACTAGTGAGAGGTCCAATGAATTAAATCTGATTTAATTCATGTGAATCGATAAATAATATAACTAATAATTCGCTATTAATAGTTGTTACATATCAGTTCTGAGGAAGGTTCGGTTGAGATTGGAGTTAAAGGGAAGTGTATTATCAGTTGTATAATTAGAAAATTGTACAGATCATGCATGAGGTGAGCAGAAGGCCTTAGATGTATTGCACAATCATTAAATGGGAATTTCCTAATTAATATGGCTCAATTTCCCTAGGGATTGCGCAAGCAAGGTAGGGCATCCAAAGGAAAGAAATTGGTTAAGTATTGGACCAAACTTTCTTGGGACAGAGTGAGACAGTCAGAGATAGTGCAAAGAGCTCTCAATCCTGAGAGAAGCATTCTATTGTTTCATATTCTTGACTTGTGCAATATAAAAATAGTGGGGTTTTAACTGAGGCTTTCCCCAGATAAATCTTTCTATGGTGCAATAGAAATTCTTTCTCTTTCTTTTTCATGTGATTGTGTGATCATAATTGATTTCCGCAATTCATAAAATAGATTCAAGTATTTTGTTTTAGCATATTACAAGATCAATTGAATCTATGTGGATTTTCTACATTTGGCATGAGAATGCATCAATGTTTTTCACTGATGGTCAATGGTTGCATCAATGATTTACTGGAGGGTTGGCACAATGACAAAGCATTGTGTTAATGGTTGAGAGTCATGTTGACAATTTTCTTGAGGGTTGGCACAATGTGAAAGGATTGTGCCAATGGCTTATGGTCATGCCAGTGATTTGTTTGAGGGTTGATGCAATATCAAAGGATTGAATTAATGGTCGATGATTTCATCTATGATTTATGTGGGGGTTGGTTCAATGTCATAGAATTGCATCGATAGCCAGTGGTCACATCGATAATGTAGGGAAAGGTAAATCTCTGATGGGGATGATAACATGGCATATTACAGATGTCACATGGTCATGCTAATCTATCTTGTACTAACATGGAAAGAGAGAGAAGGTTATTAGTGTAAAAATTGGAGGTCCATAACCCAAATTTTCTCATTCACAGCTCACACGAATCAACATACTAATATTCTGAGATATCTAATTGTCGTCAATAATGTACTTGCATATCAAAGCACCTAAAGATCTATGCACCTTGAAGTCACCAACAAACAAAATTGAATCCAGAATCTTATCATTAAAGAGTTCTAGAAAGACACCACCTTAACTAGATTAATCATTTTTTATGCACCAATGTTGTTCAAGGTTTTGAATGTCATATTGCTTCATGTCCTCAACCTTATCCAATTATAAGAAAATTGTTCATTCTATAAAAATTAATTTTTCCTTATGTTTTGAGGACAAAACTTTTTTGATAGAGAAAACTTGTAATAAACCCAAAGTATATTATCACTATATAATAACATAGATCAATATTCTACATTTATTATATTATAATTAATGAAAATCATATATTTTCCGAAAGGACATGTCTTATAAAACTTTATGTATAATACACATTCATTATAAACATTTTCTCAACATTCTCGTATATATTCATATAATAAAGAATTATTATTTAAAGTGGATATAAAGAATTATTGTGCATTCATATTTACTTCATTAAGACACAAAAATATTAAATATATTTGACAAAACAAGTTTACCATCAATATGTATAATTAATAACAAATACATTACTTCATTTGTGCTTAAAAATCTATTCACATATCAACATCCATAATATTGTACAAATATTTGTTTCCATTCACAACACTGCATCGCTCATATATGTTGAAAAGAACATATTAGAGTTTTCATTTTAACATAAAGATCTATCCTAAGTACGGATCTAATATGAGCTAATAGGGATCAAATTTCTTCATGTGCAAAATTTTTTAGAGTGCAAAATACAATGTGTTATTTTTCATTGTTTAAATTGTATTTTTGAATGATAAATAGAGTATATATAGGACCAAATAAAATTTTTAACTATAAAAACTTATTTGTTTTCTACATATAGATATATATGAAGTTGATATCCACATAAATTAGTTAATATAGATCTTCAAATAGTTTATTTAAACATCTTGTTGAAATATTTTTGAAAAATATAAAATTTAAACATTGATTCACACATTTTTCTTATTTCTAATTACTTTACAATATATTCATTTTTTTAACTATAGCCGACATTATTTTTATATTTAGAACATAATTTTTAATTTTTAATTTATTCTAAAAGGGACATGGACAGACAGACAAACTTACACATCCCCTCATACTCAGTTGTAAAATGAGCCTCTCGGCTCCACAAACATTTTTTTGTCAATATCATGACACAAATTGAGTTATCACTTCAACGAGTGATTATTTATCAATACGATTTATTTTAAATATTTTATTGTATTTTAGTTTTATGTTAAAAAAAAAAAAAAAAAAACAAAATAATAATAATAATAATAATAAATAAATTAAGCTTGTATAATTAATTTTGTTTTTAAAAGTATTTGGGAGAAAATTTCTAAATTCGTTATCTTTTCATGTCAATTCAAAAATAATATTTTGGAAAATCCTTAGATTCTTCAAATCACCAACAATATATATTATAAATTTAATATATTACTCGTGAAATTAAAACTTGATTGAGGAAAATAACACCACTTCATATTCACTCAAATTAAAAACAAATTAACGAAACTCTCACAACTAATTAATTTAATTAAGTAAACTTCACAAACTTCACGCCCTATTAAAAATTCAATTATAATAATAAAATTGAGATTAAATCATATAATTTAAAATACACTAAACTCATTCATTCCCAAGGGAAAGTCATTTCTACCTACTCTCGGTAAAACTTTGAAAGGCCCTCACGCTAATGAAGAATACATAGTACCGACAAGACATTGAAAGGCCTTCCCGGGACATTATGGAGTAAATTATAGGAAAGTTTTGCAAAGAAAGAGAAAACACTTCATTCCCCTAAAATTTTGAAATGTCTTCCTCACTGAAGTAAGTGAATGCTCTGATTCAACAAAACCTTTGAATATACTTATTTCGACATCTGGTATGAAAAATAATTAATTTTATAATTGTGTTGAGAGGTGTTCTTTAATTATGGTAGGGATAGGGATATTGTAATGTGAAGTTTTATTTAACATTTTGACTCAATCAAATACGTAAAAATAAAAATAAAAATAAAACAATTAATAACTATAATTATTAATAGACACTTTAACTCAGTTAAAATATATATATATAAACCAGTCTAGATTCATCTTGACTTAAAATCTACCAAGTGTTAAGAGGCATCAAATTTCTAGATGCAAATCTCTTTTAGAGTGAAAAAGGATTTGATCCCTCTTAGCACTTGGTAGATCTAGATTTCATATGGATCTAGGCTGGTATAAAAATAGAAACAAATCATCAATCTATCTTTGTAATAAGTTTATATGAAAATATGAAAATGTGGAATTGTTACAATCAAAATGACAGTAGAACTATAACATGCTTGAAAAAATTGCATAGAGAAATGAGGAAAACCCTAGCGATGGAAGACAAGCCCGGGCGATGGCAATCAAACCCTAACTACCAAGTTCCCTAGCTACACTCACCGGATATCGTTACTGGCTACGACATGGATCGACGGGCTGAACCTCAAGTTTGATCTCTGGTACCAGTTTTTTGCTATTAAATTTTTGTTGTGATTTTTATTACCCCTGAGACTCGCGACTGTTTGGCTTCGTTTGGTTTTTATATATCTATTTCCCTTGTTACTTGCCGACACAAGGCACATTCATCCGCGTGGAAGAGGGTACCTCTCTATTACAGTTATTGTTTTCTCATAGGTGAATTGCTTTGTCTCCTTCGTTACTGCCTCGATACTCTGACAGAGGGGCATAATCATACCTCTGGTTACATTATCCCTGGCCCCCAGCATACGAGCTCGGCATAAAGTATTGAGTTTAACTCGAAACATGGAAGGTTGGCATGGCAAGGTTTTTGACTCATCGAGAACGGGTGTTTCTACTGCAAGGTGAAAACGACTGATGATGAGGTGGATTATTCTTTGGACCATTTGGACCCATCTCAAATATGGGTTGGTTTATCTCCTCAACGAACTAACGAGTCGTCTCATGAGGTGGACCTTGTGGGCAAGGAACATGTGACCATGGAAATAGGGGAATCCTCCATGTCACAATACACTATAGAGGAAACGCTTCCGACAATTGTGGCAGTTAGTTCGGAGCCTATTTTGGCGGCATTGGCATCCCCGACTTATTCTATTCCCTCGTCGTCAGTCCTTAGACTATGGGAGCAGCAAGCACAGGACACATCGCATGAACTAGGCTCGATAGCAGAAGGTCTGAGATTTTGAAACGAACAAGAGGAAGGATCCTTCGGGTTCAAACATCTTGGTATCAACCAAGGTGAACAACCTTTAGCACAAAAGACTGGACAAGAGGCACTTCCCTTTGTCGCGGCTTCTGGGTGCTTCGAAGGCATAATGCACCTTGTCCCACCCTCGGAGGAGAAAAAACCATCTGACTCGGATGATACATCGGAAGTGGAAGGCAACAGGCAGGATAGAACCTCTATCAAAACTGGGAAAAAGAAGCAAAAGTGCACGAAAAGTAGAGAGAGAATAAGGGACTTGGTCTTTGCGTTAGGTGTTGGCTTGGATAAAATGGAGCACACATCACAGACCGTGTTGGTTGGGCGGGTTCGAGGAATGAATTACTCCTCAGCTAGGCTCAAATCGGGACTGCGAAAATTTGGGGGAACATCCTGGAACAGCCTCCGGGGGTTCTAACGATGAACAGAGGCTGGTTTGATCTTCTATTCCCACACCTAGACATGGATGAATAGGTCCTCACCAAATATTGGCACATTAAGATGACCCCTTTTTTATTGAAGAGATGGATGCCCTTATTCGACCCAGATAAGGAGAAGTCTGGTGCAGAACCAACTCAGTTCAGACTACCTGGGTTACCATTACAATTTTTGTCTGAAGAGACTCTCCATTTCATTGGAGAGGACTTGAGGATTTATCTGGACCACAATAGGTCCTATCTTGAGAGTGGGAATATATTGGTGGCTCGGATACTTGTCCATCTGGATACAACGGAAGGTATCGTGGAGGCCTTCAACCTGCACTACAAAGACATGGTGCAAGTTCAGATTTTGGACTACGAGCGGGTCTCTTTTAGATGTAGGCGTTGTCATGAGGTGGGACACCTATACAAGGAGTTCCCTCTCATCATCGATGCCACTGTACCTGCAATGATCCTGGTGCATGCGGGGACACAAATAGTCAATTTGGGGGAGGCGACTATGGCACAAGATTCAGCTCCAATCGAACCCGCACCGGGCACTACCTCGGGCTACACCACTACTCATCCTGCTCACCCAAAGGCTTCGCACTACATTGCCCAATCTCTGGAGGAGGACAACACTCTAATCCCAGTTACTCCTCTTATTACTTTCCTTACTCTTATTTCTAAATTTCATCGCACTGTTTCCCCTGTTATATCTATTGTTACTTCTAAAATTGATTTAGTCAATTGTAATCTATATTCCCTTAGTTGCCCTGTTGCAACTAACCCCCCGCCCCCCGATGATTCTTGGCCCAACCCCCACACCCTTGCTGGAGAATACTCCTCCCTATCGATACCGGACTCTTTGGGTCCATCTGCTCGACAGCGATATAATCTTAGATCAGCCTCCAGGGCCATTAACTCACAAGACTTCGATCTCGGTGCTGACATCGGTGATTCGATCCCCAAAGCGTCAAGGGGAAGACCTTCCTCCATTACCAAGGAAATCAGAAGGGCTAGTATGAAGGTTGCGGCTGGAACACAAACCTCCATAGATTGGGTTCTTAGAACAAAGAACACCCGGGGAAATGGTGATCCATGATTTTCCTATCTCTCAACTGTAGAGGTTTGGCCAGTCCTAACAAAAAACTTTTCCTAAAGAGATTATTGGCCTTAGTTCGTGTGGATGATTTTTTTCTTTAGGAAACGTTGGGTGATGGATTATATATTGCAAACTTGCTATCCACCTTGCTCCCTGACTAGACCTTTCAGGCCCTAGATGATAGGGGGCATTCTAGTGTTTCTGCTTGGGGCTCAATAATATAACCATACAGGTCAATAACTAGTGGGGCAG
The DNA here is from genome assembly GCA_034641835.2 of Pinus albicaulis. Taxonomy (NCBI): domain Eukaryota; kingdom Viridiplantae; phylum Streptophyta; class Pinopsida; order Pinales; family Pinaceae; genus Pinus; species Pinus albicaulis. Next base: position 871,668,081 of record CM076574.1, on the reverse strand, counting down.
GGCAAGAATCCTAGGAGCTGACATTACTATTCGTGATTCTGATCTACCAATTAGTTTGATCAATGTATATGGTCCCTGTCGAAACAGAGAGGAATTCTGGGATGATTGGATGCATTGCTCTTTGCCTCGGCTCTGGCTACTAAAATGGGATGGCACCTTATCACTACTAGGATTTTGTGGCAAGAGGTTACATATTACAAGTAAATTTCTCTTGGGACTACTATGGATTGGATCAGAGGTCACATTCAACACTCTCTTGAATCATCCATCTTATGGAAAGACATAAGTAGATCCATCCACATCATTAAAAAGAGACTAGCCTGGAGAATTGGATCAGGTGAACATGTTAAGATTGGTGTGGATGCATGGTCAGGCAGTGGACAAGCTTATCAATTGCCATTGCGAATCAGGCAACATCTAGCTCATACTAGTCTTCATTTCATCTCACAAATTGCAAACCCACTCAACTCCACATGGGAATCTCAAGCATGGAAAACTGCTCATGAACTTGCTATCCTAGAAAATTGGCAGCCGATCTGGAATCGATACCTCAAAGCTCTTCAGACTACAAACATCAGGCTGACTGATCGGGAGGACGAAATCTTATGGGCCATCTCTCCCAGGCGTTGATATACACCAAAGGAAGGGTATTCCTCACTGAGCGAGCTACAAGAACCACAGATGAAAGGGTGGTGGTGGAAATATCTATGGAAATTAGAGGCTCCTCCTAAATCTAGACTCTTCATGTGGTGATTCCTCTCTAATTGCACTCCCACAGAGGACAACCTCACCAAACAGGAAATTCACGGGCCCTCCAGATGCAGCTTATGTAATCTCCATGCTGAGGATGTGGATCATTTGTTTCTAAACTGCCTCACTAGCAAAAACATTTGGCATATCACGACACAGTCCTTTGGCTCCACCTTGCATTGGCATGGCACCTCGGTCTCCGAGGCTTGGTATAATTGGTGGCATGCTGCAATTAGGCCAAAAGATAACAATATCCCTCTCCTTATTGCATGGGGGACTTGGCTAGCTCGCAACCATGCGATTTTGAAGGGTAAGATCGCAGACTGGATCAACATCAGTAGCAACATAGTCTCTATCTATCATCTCATCCTGAATGATTCTCCAACAACACAACAAAATTATACAACCTGAATATATTGACAAAGCCTTCCTGTGGGCCTATTTTGATGGTTCCTCCATCATGACTAGATGTGGTGGGGGTGAAACTCTTCACATTTCTGATTCTCACTACTATCAACTCAAGATGGGACTCGGACCTAGAACTAACAACTATGTTGAACTAAATAGCCTCAGACTCCTCCTCATTTTTGCCTGGGAGAAAAGTTGAAATAGGATTCAGATCTTTAGGGATTCAAAAATCATTATCAATTGGTTTTGACAATGTGGCTCACTGTCATGCTCATACTCTTAGATCATTGTTGGATGAAGTAATGGCTCTTAAAGTTTATTTTGACTTTATATCTGTTACTCACATTTATAGGTAGAGGAACAATATGGCTAATAAATTATCCAAAGAAGCATCGCAGCTAGCATGGGGACGATGGCACATTTTTGCACAGGTTGGATAGCTGGAATATCAATACTACCATAGACCCTTCATTGAGGACATGGAGGAACCAGGGCCAGACTAGGCAGACTGCACATTTTTGGGTTCTTTGTGGTCTCGCTGTTATATAACTATGCTTTGTAAATATCTATGTATTTATTTTTCATGCATTTCTTGTTTTTACAAGACAGTTATGTTTATGTTCTACGGTAGATATATGACTCTATCGAGTATTTTTTATTTACATGATCTATGCATAGACGATTATGCTGATGATACAACATGTAATTTTTCTTATACATAATGAAAAATTATGAATTTTTTCCTTGGAAAAAAAATATGAAAATGTGATGGTATAAAAATTAAGAATTTTATTAAATATAAAAATATAAAAAATTAAATAGCTTTTTTTAATACTAAAATTTGTTGATAAAAAAAATTATAGTTTTTCTTAAATATTAATATTTAATGATATAGTCCAAAGGGGTTTGATCCAATGGTAGAAAGTGAGGAATTTTTTCCCTTTGGGCAAGGTTCAATTCCCATGAGGGATTCCTTGGAGCCATGGAGCACCTTGCGTTAGTGGTCGAACATGTGGTTGCACCCAAAAATACCACACTAAATGGTTTCATGACCCATTCACACATAAGTGGATGAAATCCCACCCTCATGTTCTCCTTTTTAAAATGTTGAAGGATCTTATTTTGAGTGGTTTGGTGAAAATTTTGTTTCCCCATCTGCATGGGTTCAAACCCACCCCCATATCCTCCTTTTCAAAAGCTTGAGTGGTTTGGTTCAAAAAACATTTCCCTAGCTGCTTAGGTTCAGGTCTCTAAAGACATGTTGTAAGCTTCTTGGATTAAAGTCCTTGAAGACATGTTGTAACTAGCATGTTTGTGGAATTTATGAAATAGTTCTACCTAGTGTAATAGTGATAGTCGATCTTTCGAAGTTACTGATTCACCATAAATTCTCATTATGGTTTAAAAAATGAGTTATATGAATAATAATAATTCCTAATAATATTGTAGATTTTAAATCTTTTATAATCTATGTTAATATATACTTCAATATATAATTTTATATCAAGGGTTTGGATTTTTTGGCAACAATACGACGGTTTTGCAACGCTCAAGGAGTCTCCTGCAACTTGATGGACACTAACTTGGGTGGCCCTGCTTACACATCTGTTCTATCGATGCTTGATATAGTTGTGTTCAATGCTCTAATCATCAATCGGTTGAAATTCCAAAATACAAAGCCCTCACACTTTGTTAAAAGCATGAGGATATTTTGAAGATAGAGATTAATGCTTCTCAATCCTAAACATGGGTTCTTAAACTTGCAAAAATGAGGTTAAGTGGGCCAATTCATGGGGATCTAGTCTTACCCGAACTACTTGAAGCAGTGGGTAAATAAAACTTGGAAACCATTGATAAAGGGTCAAGTTTCCTCTTGTTTTTGCACGAGATATTTTTATACCTCCTTCTTCAAGAATAAGGAAGATTGGGACTTGATCTTCGGAAACAATCCTTATTTCATGGGTGCCCAGGGTCTCTATTTAGATCGATGGAGCCTAGATTTTAAACCAAAATGTGATGTTCCAGTAGTTATGGTTTGGGTTAAACCCCCCTTTTTTCCTCTACACTATTGGAAATATGCCACTTCTAAAAGTATTGGAAACACCTTAGGTAAGCATATTGATCATCATGAGCCACAAGAGGGTTTTTTTCTTATGCCAGGATTTGTGTGAAAGTAGACCTGGACAAAGGGCTTCTAGCCGCAGTAAATCTCAACTTGGATAATTGGTCCCATATCCAAGAAATGGATCATGGTCATCTTCCTTTTAAGTGTTACAAGGTTTGTCATGAGTACAAACACTTTGCTAGAAGTTGAAAAAAGAAGATGAAGGTGCAACAAAATCAAATGGAAGAACAAGATCAATAGAAACAACCCAAAAGGAGAAGAAGACCATCCAAGCATACTAACAAATAGCCAAAAAAGAGTGATCCAACAGGAGAAAAGGCAAGGGCTCAACCTCTCCAACCTTAGAAAAATCAACTCTACGAGAGGGTACCAACAATCAAGGAGCAATGAAAGCTAATAGAAATGGTTTTGAAACACTCAACCTAGTTGAAGAGGAAGGCAATATTCCCTCAAGAAACATCCCTCCCTCTTCTAGGAAGGACTCCAAATCCTCTTTTGGCCTTCCTGATGATGGCATTCTACCCCTTGAGGATTCCCTATCCATGTGATAGGCCAGATCAACTCTTCCTCAGATCGCATAGAAAGAGAAGGAACAAGATTGCATTCATCATAAGGTGGGAACAAAAATGAATAGAGAGGTTTGAATTGAAAACATTGAAGACAAGGCATTATGGATAAACACATCACAAGCAAACATATACAAGGGAAGGAGGTAATTTATGACCCAATCAAGGGGCCACAAAATTTGATAGCAAATGATGAAACTAATCTCTTGGAATTGCAATGGTTTGGGTTCAGATAAAATAATTTGGGAGGTTAGATCATTATTTCAAAAAGGAAAACCCCATATTCTCCAGCTCCAAGAGACTAAATTGAGATTTTTGGTCAATATTTTGGTCTTAAATATGAAAGATTTAGTCAATTCTAACAACGTTAATGTTAAGTGTCTAGACTTGAATGATCTAGTTGATCCACGGAAATATGTCGTAATGAAGGATTATATTTTGAAGTAAGCTATGTGTACTAGAAATTTTGTTTAATTTTGGGGATCTATTGGAAGGTATTCACCTCCAAAGGTCCATATATGCTTAGCATCGGTAGTATTCCTTTTCGGGAGATAATTTTGGTTCAGAATTTTGTAGATGATATTGAAGATAAAATAATATCACAATGTAGCTCCCAATATACGATTATGATTTATACACAGATTTTGCAATTAATACAAATATTCTCCTTATATATTATATAAAATTTGGATAATAGTGAAACTTTATTTTTATTATAAATAAAAAATAAAATATATATATATATATATATATATATATAATAAGAGTATGACTTTTTTAAATAAAATTTATGTAAAATAACCAGAAAAAAAAAATTTTAGCCACCAGGGGATTGAGGCAGGGTTGCCCTCTTTCTCCCTTTCTTTACATATTGATGGCTGATACATTGAGCAGAAAGCTGACACAGGAGAAACAAATAGGCACCATACCTGGGATTAGAATTGTGCAAGGCATCGCCCCAGTGAATCACGCGCTCTTTGCCGATGATTCACTCCTGCTTGGGGGTGCTTCCTTGAGAATTGCTAACTCCTTCAAGACCATTCTTCAAAAGTTTTGTAGCATCTCTGGAGCGTTAATCAGTGAGAGGAAAAGCGTTGTTTATGGTTGGAATATAGATCAACAAACAATTGAAAGGATTTCCAACGAATTGGGGTTCAATGGCTATGCAGTCTGGGACAAAATCAAGTATCTCGGACTTCCATTAACGATGGGATCCAACCGAAATCACTTGTGGGAGGAGGTGATCTCTAAGTTCAAAAAAAATATTACAGCGTGGGGTGGTTTTTGGCTCACCACAGGCGGAAAACTCACTCTCATTCGTTCTGTTCTTTCAGCTCTGTCAACATTCCAAGCCTCTCTGTTGATGGCTCCAAGACAAATCGCAGACCAAATCTCCTGTCTCATGCGGAATTTCCTATGGAACGGTGGGCGGGGTAACAGAAATCGATTTCATTTAATCAATTGGGATACAGTGAAGAGACCTCTGGTTGAAGGCGAACTCCAAATCCGTGATCCCCAGCAAGCTAACTTAGCCGTGGGATGTAAACTGCTGTGGCAGCTAATAAACGAGCCTTCTCATCCTGTCAGTCAGATCCTAAACCTCAAGTATCTCAAAAATCAGTCGATCATCTCCTTCAACCCAGAGAATTCACCCAGAGGAACGCAGGCTTGGAAGCTCTGCAGCAAAGCAATCGACTTCTTCAGAACCCATCTGTATAAAATCCCAGGAAACAGCAAAAATACATCGCTGTGGAGAGATCGAATTATGGGTCATCCTCCTCTTTCAGTTAACAATGAAATTGCAGAGTTAAGAGCTTGGTTAAGTTCAAAAGGAATCAGAAAAATCGTGGATATAGCAGATTGGGATCACAATGGCAATTGGCAGTGCTGGACTTTTCCTAATATCCCAGCGCACTTAAAAAACCAATCAAATGTTTTTAAAGCTGCAATTACAGACTTTACTCCAGTGCATAAGGACGAGGAAGATTCATGGGGATGGGAAAGACTGGGGTGTACACAGCCAGACAAGGATATTTATAGTTGCAAGGTAAAAAGGATTCTCCGCATCCGGAAACAGTGTGGAAACTGATCTGGGAAAATTTTAGCATTCCCAAGATCAACTTCTTCTTTTGGACTTTGTTCCACAATAAAATCCTCACTGGAGAAAATTTGTGCAGAAGAAACATAGCAGGTCCTCATCAATGTGTTTTCTGCAAAAACGCATTGGAAACCTCAGATCACATGTTCATCGATTGTGAGTATGCACAGAAGGCCTGGATTAACTTCTTGACAGGTCTGAATGTGAGACCCCCAGTACACTGTTCGATCATAGACATGTTCTCGTCTTGGAAAGCTCGATACCCCTTCAACATTACTGACAAATCTCTTTGGCATAAGGTGTGGAATGCAGCTCCAAAATATGTATGCTGGAAGTTGTGGCTTGCCCGGAACGAAATTGTCTTCAATCAAAAAGAAATGACTGCAGAAAATGCAGCGGAGCAGGCCAAGAAACTTCTATTAGAAACTCTGAGACACTCCATAGTCAAAGATGATAGTTCCCTCCGAAATGAAGAAAGGGCATGGCTGGAAGGCTTCTCCCCCATGCCCAGACCTTCAGCAATCATACGTCCAAATCACAAGGAAAAATGGCAGATTCGAGACACTTTGGACAGTTTTCAGAAGTGGTGGAAATCACAAGGAAAATGCACTATCTTCTTTGACGGAGCCTCAAAAGGCAATCCAGGCAGGTCAGGAGCAGGGGGGGTCATTTATTTTCTGAATGGGAAAAAAGAGGACTTCAGATGGGGACTTGGGCTAAAAACCAACAATCAGGCTGAAGTTCTCAGTCTTTTAAAAGCTTGTCAATTGGCCAGGAAAGAAAATCCAAGTGAAATTTTAGTCTTTGGAGATTCAGAGCTGCTGGTAAAATCTCTAATAAATAAGAGAGGACTCAAGGATCCAGCGCTAAATAAACAGCTTGCAAGAGTGAACAGACTCCTGAAGGACTTCTCCTCAGCTCAAATCTTCCACATCCTCAGAGAATTAAACACAGAAGCAGATAGACTGGCAAATACAGGATGCACTCTAGAAAAAAGCATGATCAGCATAAATGCAGGAGCATTGAAAATGGCAATTATTCCCTAATTGGACAAGACGTTCTTGTAAAAACAGTGAATTGTAACGTTTGAAGCAGTGAATTGTAACGTTTGATTTGGCTTTGGCCAACCCATATCTATCAATAAATATACCCGTTTCAGTTAAAAATATATATATATATATTTTCCTCTAAATTATTTTGCTTTAAAATAATAAAAATTATAATTAAAATATGTATCCCAAATTTAATTTTGTAATCCTTCCTTTTAGAGTTATAATCAAACCATAATTCACCCCATATATATATATATATATATATATATATATATATATATATAAGGTGTTCCTATGATGGGTTTGGTTGGGCAGATTTGACCAATAAGATCTTTGTATTTTCGTCCTCCTCCCCCAAAATAAAAAATTGACACATGGCACTCCAACCATCACGGAATTAGTTGGGAAATGTGTTGTCATTTAATGTTTTCTAAATCCCATCCTAAATGAAAACAGAAAGTTTATAATCTCTAAATTTTGAGATATTTTGTAATTTTCATTGGTTTTTAAGTCAATTTATCATAAAATTAAGTTTTATTAGCTTTTGAAAAATAAATCTATAAAAATATTAGAATAATTACGCCGTAAGGCATCCTTATTTGAAAACAACTCTCCTAGTTGTCACTGTGTCGCTGTCTGCACCATCAAATCAAATGTTAGACAATTAAAATGTTTTAGGCTTTTAGATACACAACCTCTTTCATTTATGTGGATAACTACCTAATAACTAACTAACTAAACCCTAACTTACCGTAATAACAAAAATAATAACCATAAAAAGCCATGGATTCAGATTGTCTCTATTGCAAGGTTGAGCCAACGTGTAGTGTGATCCTGCTTTGCGGTTTAATCTGCGAGGCAAAACAAATTTCGAGAAAATGGTTTCCACAGACCACCATCCCGATGGCCTCTCATCCGCAGACTGAGCCTGAGTGAAATGTTGAGTGTGATTCTACTTGGCCTGTCATCCGCAGCCTAACAGCCTCAGAATGAGACTCAGCCAAATGCTGAGTGTGATTTTTCTTTCCATCCATTTGATCTATGTAGTGACAGGTTCGATGATTTCTTACCATCCGTTTGATCTGCGTAGCGACAAGTTCAATGATTTCTTGATTAATTTGATGAGTTATTGAATAGGATGTAATATAGAAGTTAGGCAAGCTTTGTGTGCGAAAGAGGTCTTTATAAGAGACGATAATGTATTTTTTGGAACTACAAGATGGCTTGTTCAATGGGTTTCAATGGGGCCACTGACAACTACTCTGGTGTGCTATATGGACTGGGTGTTGATAATAGTGATTCTTAGGCCTTGATTGCCATGTACTCATGCAAAGTCTGATTTTATAATATTCTATGTTTTGAGATTTATTTTCCTCATAGATTGGAGCTGCTCAATATTGTTATTCATTTTGTTTATTCTCTTCTTTTCTTTTCTTTTCTTTTCTTTTTTTTCTCTACACATACCATGGATTATTTTCTCTATTTACACTTTTTGGCAAACAATTGATATACAAGAGATACCTACAGGGCCGTTTAAAAATTATTCCACACTTTTTAACAAACAATTAATATATAGGAGATACCTACAGGGCCATTTTAAAAAATATTATTTTGAAGCTGATGATGATATTTGGGTCGCCAATTTTCCAGATTATGCTTATGATTATCATTTTTACCTCGAAGACTTACATTAGGCCTCCTATAGAAATTTTTCGTTACAAACTAAACTAAAATAGTTGTTCTACCTTCCAGACCTATTTTACATTGTTTGGCTTAAGTTTTGATAACACATTACTCCTATTTTAAAATATATTGCTCACAATGCCCTAGCTCCACTAAAAACCTTACATGCTTCACACATTTTCTGGATGATATGAGTGTGTTGTTACTCCACCTAGAGCAGAGGAGTGATTAAAAAAAAAAAAAAGTGCAGAGTTAAACATCAATCAAAAGAAATGAATATGTTGTTATTATTTGTGTAAACAGTTTGCTTGTTATTGACAATGTTCATTAATTGACTGGTGTGTAGAGTTTCTCATTAAATTAATAAGTAGTGTTTCATTATTAACGTTAAAGAATTACATAGTATCATACTCTCTTTTCAAGATTAAAAAATACTTTATTAGCAATGGTCATGTGAGGAAATGGTCATGTGAGGAACACATTTATAGACTTGTATGTCAAATGTAAGAGCATAAAGATACCCACAACTCACTTGGCAATATTTTGAACCAGTCAGCATCATGAAAACTAAATCTGAGGTTCATCACAGGTTTGCAGAATATTGATGGAGTTTGCAAAGAGACAGAACACAATGAAAATTTGCAGATTTAGGTGATAGCAATTAGTGTGTCTATTTTTAAGTATTAACAAGTATTTTTATCCTCAATCTCAAGGGGCTCTCTTAATATTTTCCACATTTTCTGCAGATCACCTTATTATACAGGTTGATGTTTGAACGATTATTAAACAAATGGAATTATCCCATTGATATTATGCATATCTATTATCATGAAAATTAATTTATGAAATTTTAATATTATTAACTAAAATCTACAACAAAAGGCCACTTAGATCATCCTCTATATTATATGTTGAACTTCTGTAAATAAAATATTCAGGAATTTGGTTTCCCCTTTGTGTTTGAGGAACTATGACGTTGTTTGCAGTTTGTTAAAAATGGATTCTTTGATAAATATCTTATCTTCAAACTTCTTTGTAAATCGACATCTCTCACATCTGAGGATTCTCTCACTTATGGATATATGCTATAATTTATAATTAGTTCTCACGTTTATTAAGTTCACTTTAATTAGGTTTTTTTGGAAATGTGTTAGCTGCAAAACTAATATGAATATATGTTATATTAGAATAATATTCTCCCAAGGTCTAAATCTGCTATAATTTATAATTAGTTCTCAAGTTTATTAAGTTCACTTTAATTAGGTTTTTTTTGGAAATGTGTTAGCTGCAAAATTAACATGAATATATGTTACATTAGAATAATATTCTCCCAAGGTCTAAAACATGTTGTTGCGTTTCTTTGTACTTTTTGGGGCAATTACTAATTTAATCTTTAAAAAAACTTAATGGACATAAAAAAAAAATAAAGTATTCTTTAAGTGTGATTTTTTGGAAAAAAATTCAGCGTATTTCTTGATCTAATTTATTCATTGAAATCACAAGTTTGATGGGTGAACTCTTCACAATCAAAGTGCCCCATGGGTTTTTTAGGTAGCTGAATCCATATACACAATTAAAAAACCAACTTAAACAACACTATTTTTTTTAAACCAGATTCCAAAAAAAATCTGCTAAAATTTCTAAAAATTAACGCTTAAAAACTACTTTAAAAATAATAATAATAATAATATACACATTAAATTATTAAATAAAAAATAATATACACATAAAATTATTAAATAATAAAAATGTTCGAACTTTCCATTACTACATGTTGTGTTTCTTTGTACTTTTTGGGGCAGTTACTAATTTAATCTTTAAAAAAAACTTAATGGACATTAAAAAAAAAAAAAATAGAGTATTCTTTAAGTGTGGTTTTTTGGAAAAAATTTCAGCTTATTTCCTCATCTAATTTGTTCATTAAAATCACAAGTTTGATGGGTGAACTCTTCACAATCAAAGTGTCACGTGAATTTTTTAAGGAGCTGAATCCATATATACAATTAAAAAACCAGCTTAAACAACACTAAATTTTTTTTTAAATCAAATTTCAATCAAATTCCTACTAAAAATTATAAAAATTAACACTTGAAAACTACTTTAAAAATAGTAATAATATACACATTAAATTATTAAATAAAAAATAATATACACATAAAATTATTAAATAATAAAAATGTTCAAACTTTCCATTACTTATAAACAGAAATAGATATTTTATGTTTTATAATTAACGTCCACTTTTTAATTGATTGTGTGTCAATTATCCCCTCACATTTAGTTTAATTGGTCAACTATTCTCATGCTTCGGCTCTTTTACCCTCACCCTAATTCTGGTTTCTTCATGTTTATGTAGTGTTCCGAGTATAGTTATTAAGTCCAAATTTTTATTTGAATTTGTAAAAAAAATGAATATATATTTATAAATATATATGTATTCATTTAATTTGAAATTTAAATAATTATTATTAATTTTGATCAATATAAATAAATTTTAAATTACATTTTTAAATTTTTCTAGTTTTTTAATCCTAAAACTTTAATCTCAAATTTCTCTCTAATTTTGAATATTCAAAAAATATGTAGAATTTCTCTAGGATATAAACATATTTAAAATATCAGTTAATCCTTACAGAATTTGCTACCCTTTACTGTTTAGCCTGAAATTCTTTATATTTTGAGTAGTGAGCCGGGAATTCTTTATATTATTTTGAGCAGTGAGCCTGGAACTCTTTATATTTTAAGCTTAAGCATGATGATAGGAAAAATAGCAGTTGTCTTCTTTATATTTTAAGCTTAAGCATGATGATAGGAACAATAACAGTTGTCTTTAGTTGAACATTGACCAACCTCATTCAAAGTCGTGTATGCTATAGTCCACAACCTATATTTACTTGTGTCCTCCCTATGTGTTGCAACAAGAAGAACCTCAACAATGTCCTTAAAAGAAAGAGATTGTGTAGAGGAACATAAACTTTTTCAGCAACATTCGGTGCATCTTTCAAGCTTTTAAGTAGAATTGATATGATGTAAGTTAAATTTGAGTGTGTGATTATGGGGGTCTCCATTGTTGAACCATGTAGAAATTCAAATATCCTCCAAGGGTCCAAGTAGTTGTGTCCTTAACATCAATATTTTCATCCTTCATAACATTGAGAATAAAAGTTGAGAGAAACATTGATAAGAGGATTAAGCTTATCAGTTAATGCACCCTCCATTATTGTTGTGATTACGAGTTTTATTTTTTGTTCTTTTGAATCCATGCTTATAAATTTTCTACATATCCCAATGTACATATAAATGTACACATAACTATCTTACTTAACTACTGTACAACTTGAACTGATATCTCTCAAAATGATATAAGATGTTGTGGACTCAATAATAATGGTATGTGCTTAGAAATAAGGGTTTTTATGGTTTTTATTTATGGTTAAGAACTAGACACAATTGTGTTTTCATATACATCAATATTATGATTTAATGCTAGAGTCTTTGTATCTCTTTATTAATATCCATGGTATGGACTACTTTTCTTAGGTTATGGAACGTTATATTCATATTTTAGTTTCATTGACCTTATGATTAAACAATTGTAGGAATTAACAATGTCGGATGTTTTGCAACATACTTTTGGTTTCCCAACTCAATTTAATTTCATAAAGTTGTTTCTAAACGTCACTGATGTAGAAACATTGGTAATAATATACACACTTAATGTTATGGTATTATATTGAATTTTATTAAACTTTGAGATTCTTGTTCTTATTTCTTATGAGATAACATTTTTCTTATGAAAAACCTTGAGAAAATAACTAAATTAAATTCTCTTGGTTGATTAGATAAGACATATGTCATATGTATTAAGTGAGTTAGCCCTCATTCAATTCATTCAATACATAGTTGTTGCAATATATTACTCTCAATGTTCCATCTGTAACAAAAGAAAAAAGAATGCATAAAATTTGTACTTTTTTCTTCTATTCTACTCTTTCCTATGTTATTTCCTTGCGGCATTTCCTTTGCAACATTTGGTGCAATTGCTAGTAATTTATATTTTTTATATTTAACGGTTTTAAAATTAATTTATAATAAATTTTCTAATATTTATTATACAAAAATTTAATATATATTATTAATATATAAGTATTTTTTGACACATCACACTCAACCGTCATGGAATTTGCTGGGAAGTGAGACATTGTTTAAAGTTTTCTAAATCTCATTCTAAAAAAAAATCTCTAAATCTTGAGATATTTTGATTTTTCATCAGTTTCTAAGTTAATTTATTATAAAATTAAGTTTTATTGGGTTTAAAAAATAAATTCTATAAAAATATTAGAATAATATAGATTTTTTTTATTTAAATGTTTTAAAGTCAATTTATAATAAATTTTTTAATATTTAGTATTTTTTATTCTTTTATTATGATTATGCTATATTATGATATCTTAAAAGAGGGAACATAAATATTTAGCAACAATGAGGAACCATGCAAAGATGTGATGGATCTTTAACTGGAGTGGAAGGAAATATTTAATTCTGGTAGATTAATCATGTAGTAATGTTGCTTTTGTGGCATCTTCTTTTAATTAATCTCATGGATTGGATTGTCATTCTAATCTATCAAAGCTACTTTGGCCAAAATCAATGTCATTGGTGTTGCTTTTACCCAAAAATGACAAATTATGTGGACTTGGAGGGTGATTTGAAGCATCCAAGGATTGATATCTTTATTAGCAAGCCCAAGCCTGAGTGCTTAGGATTTCAAAGGTACGACATATAAATTGGTTGGTGAATTCAAGAATGTCTACTTAAGAAGATAACTCCTGTTCCAAAAAAAAATATGTAATCGCACAAACTAAGTGAGATGTTATCCATTTTGCTTGAATTTCTTTTTTTTTCTTCTAAAAGGACTTTTATATTATCATGGTTCCAATATTTACAAAACTTAGAAGTTAGAAGTTCAAAACTAGCACAGAAATGAACTTAACAAGAAAATGATTAACAAAATTATATTGTTTTTCCTAGAAGAGTGCCTCTTTTTTCACCTTTGGAAGAGTGTCACTCTACCCCAGTTCCACCTCCTTTGTTGTCATTCTCATTCATCTTGTTCCAATAGTGGACTATATCGAAGGAACTACTGACAATGATGTATTTCTGAATACCAAAAATAACTTCTTCAATCCTAATAGCAACTTAATTCTTCTCATCAGTGGTTAAAATGTAATAGGTGGAGTCCTTTTCAGATATTTGTATGCCCCTTTCTAACGTATCTGAGTGGCTTTAGATATATGTCATCTACATATTCTTATCCATATATATTTTTTCTCCACTCATAGAAACCATTAACAATGCTTTGATTTCGAGTAAGTGGGGAAATGATATTCCCAAAACTTCTATTCCTTAGGTGTACTTTTGCACTTTTAGAAGCAATGGCTAGTTTACTCTTTTTTATCTTTTTAAGAGTAGATTGAATCAATAATGAATAGTGCTATTTATAATCTAACTTTTTAAATAATAATTTTAAATCTTTAATAATCCATATTAAATAATAATGGTAAATATTTAATAATCCATATTAAATAATAATTTTAAATCTTTAGTATGAAATCCATATTAATGTGTGCTTTAACATTATATATAAATTTAATAATAATAAAACTTTAATTATATTTAAAATTTAGGTGTAAAATTTTTGATATAGACGAAATAGTTTTTTTCATAGGAATTCATTAAAATTATGTAATATAATTTAAAGATTTTTAATATTTGAAATTCATTAGGTAATATAATTTAAAGATTTTTTTAATGTTTAAAATACATTTTTGAATGCATAAATCGATTCAGCACCCTAAAAATCTTTTGGGAAGATTAAACAATTAAAAATCAAGTTTTTAAAAATCTCTTTAAGAAAAAAACGGCTTTGGGTAATAATCACATATGACCATGAATTGTCTACGCATTTCAAACTAATTAGTGCGGTTCATCTTCAGGACGAGATGAGAAATCAGATCCAAGAGACAAGTTTAAAAAGAGAGAGAGGAGATGAGAAATCAGATCCAAGAAACAGGTTTAAAAAGAGGGAGAAAAGAGGTATAACAACTAGTTTGAGAGAAAGAAAATATAAAAATAAACTAATTTACTAAAATATTTTATTATTAAATTATATTTAATATAGTTTAATTAGTTACTAATTATAATATATTTTTTTATTATATTATAATTTCTTAATTAAAATAATAAGAGAAAATTAGGGTTCAAAAAGTTATTATTTATTATTATATAAATACAATCTTGTTAATAAAAAATAATAATAATAAAATAATCTTTAAAAATGAGGTTAAAGGAGTTAAGAATATTAATAATCTAGGAAATATATCTATACAGACATGTGATTAGAATATTAAATATTTTCATTATTATATCAAATTAAATAAATGTAATATTTATTATTATTATTATTATTATATATAGAGAGAAAGAGAGATATTGTGAACGGGATCTCGGAGCTCTGATTCTTTCGTCTCTTTTCGGCCTCTGCGGCCCTCGGACCTCTGCAGTCACGAATGTGACTTTCCCTCTCCATTTATACAGGGGTGGGTAGTTTCTTTCGGCCTTAGGTTATGGGGTGTACACATTAGCTTCTGCCTTCCTTCGTTGTCCTGCACGTGGCTCCCTTCGATTGCGTTCTGCGGCTTAGCTGACCTCGCCATGAACCTTGATGATGTTGATCTCATTTATAGCCCGGAGGCGGGGCACATCCTCCCAGGTCAATTCGAATTCATGAAAAGAGAAACCTCGTTTCACTGTACTTCCCAAGGTACTCAGACTGATCATCCTTCTACACACTCCTTGGTCTCGCATGATGGAGTATCCGCTCTCATTGACGGTGATTGTACTGCGCATCTTGGTAAAAACACTCTTGCAGCTCAACGTAAAACCAAGCATGCCAGGAAGGGCGTTCGTGCGAAACCAACCTCAATTAAACTTATTGTGGGCAAGGACATTGCTATCTCAGAAGTCCCTGATTACTTGGAAAAAGCTCTAGTGGGTCGTTTTTGCAGGAGGATGGCTTCCCCGGACGCTATTCAAGGTTGGCTTAGTGAAAATTGGCATCCAGTGCTGGCTATGCTCTGTCCTTCCACCAACTTTCTCACGGATGGTTGCCATTCAAACTAGTTAACGCAGATGATAAATTGAAATTGTTAAATCGTGTTTGGAATTAGGGCCCGGTGGGTTTAGTCCTTCAAAATTGGGACGTCCATTTTAACGCCGATAATGCACCACAACATTTGCAGAGGGCCTGGGTTATCTTACCAGGTCTCCCTTTTTTTTCTGGCAACGCCCTCTACTTGAAGCCATTGAAAACAAAATAGGAACCTTCATTGCTCTTGAAGACAATTGGGACTCGAAATTAGATCGAAGATGTGCAAAAATTAAATTTGAATTGGACGTGTGTGATGGTTTATATGAAGGAATAGCTCTGGATCTACATGGAAGCTCGTGGTATCAGAAACTTGATTATTGGAAATTACCATTCTGATGTTTCCTGTGCAGACAAGTTTCCCACCTTGTGGCCCAGTGCCCTCGTCCTGACCTCTCTCGTCTGAGATACAAAAAAGAATGGAGGAAAGTAGTTAAGGATGTTGCAATTCATCACATTCCTTAAGAATCCAAGCAGGACTCAACTGGGGTTTTTATGGAGAAGGTTGAGCCAGAAGCATCTATCTCAGTGGCTCATACCACAATTGATGAAGTTTCGGTGCCACCAAAGGACACGTCTAATTTGGTGCCTAATGTTGCCGATCCAGTATATTTAGGTATGCTCCCATGCTCCTCTTCGCCTCTCTCCTCTGTTTTATTTCCTTTATCTAATGATTCTTTGGTCGAACATGTCTCCCCTCCTCCTCCCCCTCCCCCTTGTCCCCTGACCTCCCCTCATTCTACCTCGGGTCTGATCTCCCCCTCCTCCTCTTCTCCCTCTCCCCCCTGATTATCCTCTTCTCCTTTTAAGCATCCTCACCCTTCCTCGATCCCCTCTCCCTCCCATGTCTCCAAATAGAAATCCCGCTCTTCTCTTCGTAATGTCCCTGCTATAAAAGGTGGCTTGGTCTTTGATCCGTCACCCAAAATCAGTTTGGCTTGTAAATATCATTTGTCTAAAGCTCAATCTCAAGCCTCCGTGGACATCAATGCAGGCAGAAAAAAAACCATACAAAGGGAAATTGGAGCTAGAAAAGACCCTTCTAAGGGTTCTAAATGATCCTGCTCTCCATGAATGTGAGGGGAATTGGGGGCACCCCTTCAAAACTTGCCCTCAAGCGGTTATTTCAATCTGTTTCCCTAGCATAATTCTTCTTCAAGAGACAAATTTGCCTGGGACGCGAGTTGTGGATTACTTCTCAAAATGGCTAAATACTGGTCTTTTACCTCCATTGACCCTGTTGGGTTGGCGGGAGGATTGATGATAGCTTACATCCCTTCTATTTCTGTCTTATCCTCCTCCTGCCACCAAGCATATATTCTCTCATCGTGTTTTGACTGTGAGTCTGGGCTTTCTTTTCCATTATTAAACCTTTATGGCCCCTGTTCAGACAAAAAATCATTTTGGTCGTCTCCGTTTTCCTCTGTTCCTAATTCCCCTCGACCTCTTATTATGGGAGGTGACCTCAATTTCACCCTTTCATCCCAGGAAGTGTGGGGTGAGTCAGCTCGTGTTGACCCCCTGGCTCCTTTTCTACTTTTCCTGTTATATTCCCATTCTCTTGTGGATATTAAACCCCATAAGCTCTCTCCTACGTGGCAGAATATGCGTAAAGGAGATGATGTTGTGGCAAAAAGACTCGACAGATTTCTAATTTCAGAGGATTTTTTTGATAAACCTCTCAGAATTCAGTCATGGGTCGATTCTGGTGGTTTGTCTGAACATCGTCCTATCATTCTCTCTATTGACGCTCCTGAAATAAAACCTCCCTCCCCCTTCAAATTCAATCTGGCATGGCTTATGGAGGAGGATTATAAGTCTCTTATTTCATCTAATTGGACACATATTTCCTCTGACTCCCTTATCCCTTTCATGAAACAATGGGCCTCTAATATGGAAAATATAAAAAAATAACAAAGAATTGGTTCCATAATTTCCGCTCTGGACAATCGGCTAGTTTAAAAAAGATTTAACTTGAGCTTGCCACTCTCTACTCCTCCTCCAAAGGTTGTTTTTCCTTGGCTGAATTAGATTCTTTAAAAATTCTCGAACATAAGCGTCATGATCTACTTTCAAAATAAGAACTTCTTTGGAGATTAAAAAGTCGTGCAATATGGATCCAAGTTGGGGATGAAAACACCAAGTTCTTCCATCGATATGCTTCACACAGACGCAATATTAATACTATTCAAGAAATAATGGACTCCAATAATATAAAAGTTCGGTCCTTCAAAGATAAAGCTAATGTGGGTGTCCAACATTTCAGAGATGCTTTCACTGCCCCTAAGGGATGTCCTATTCAGGAGATATTACAAGTTCTTAAACTGTTCCCAAGCTTGATTTCGGAAGAGATGAATGCAAATCTTAAAAAGGTGGTTGATGAGGAAGAATTAAAATCTACTCTCCTCTCTTTTAATAAAGATAAAATTCCTGGTCCGGATCGGATGACAATAGAATTCTACCTAGGTTTCTATGATCTATTGAAGGATGACCTCCTGAAATTTGTTAGGGAGTCCTAATCTTCTAGGAAGGTTTTAAGCTCCTTAAACTCAACATTCATTGCGCTCATCCCCAAGAAGCAATCTCCACTATCCTTTGGGGATTTACGGCCCATCTCTTGTCGCAATTTGATATACAAAATAGTCTCAAAAATCATTGCTCAATGTATTAAGCCCATCTTAAGCATGATCATCTCAGAAGAACAATTTGGTTTTCTCCAAAATCACCAAATTCATGATGTTGTTTTTTTAGCTCAAGAAGCTTGACACTCTGTGAAACTAAATAAAAAAGCCTCATTTGCACTCAAATTGGACTTATCCAAAGCATATGACAGGGTCAATTGGACTTTCCTCCAACTATTATTAACGTAGATTGGAATGAATGTGGATTTTTTCAACTGGATCATGGGATGTATTCAGTCAGCCTCATTTGCAGTAATAATAAATGGCGCTCCATCAGATTTCTTCCACCCTACAAGAGGGCTTCGCTAAGGGTGTCCATTGTCCCCCTTTTTGTTTCTATTAATTGCTGAAGCACCGAGCCGTATCATAAATCAAGCCTACTGCTCTGGTACTTTTAAAGGAATCCACATTGATAGTAATGAAATTCTGACTCATATCCTCTTTGTCAATGATATTCTTCTATTTGGCAGTGCTACAAAAGATAATACTTCATCCCTTGCTAAGAGTTTGGATCTGTTTCAAAAGGCCATGGGGATGTTGATAAATTTAGAAAAGTCATGTCTTTTCCTGTGTCTAATTGGGCCAATTGGTTTAAGTATCTAGGTTTCACGCTCAAACCAAACTCATATGGTTTCAAGGACTGGAAATGGCTCTACCAAAAAGTTGAAAATCGAATAAAGCTATGGATGAATAGATGCTTATCTAGAGGAGGACGCTTAGTGATCATTAAATATGTCCTCCAGAGCATCCCGGTTTATTGGGCCTCCATTGCAGCTATCCTTAAAGGCATCCTTCATAAAATCAGAAAACTCAGCTTCTCTTTCTTATGGACTGCGTTTAAAAGGGATGAAGGTATCCCCTTATCAAACTGGAAGTCTTTAGCTTTGCCCAAGGAACTTGGTGGCTGGGGAATAAAAAATATTCCCATTTTATGTCAAGCTTTAGCAGCTAAATATTTATGGAGAATGGTGGTGAATCCGAGTTCCCTCTAGAGCCGAATTATATGTGCTAAATACCTGAAAGTGTTGTCAGTCATAGATTGGTTTCGTAAGCAGGACAAATCTCACAAGAACAGCTCGATTTGCTGGAAAGCCTTTGTCGAAGCTTATCCTTAGATTGGATATTGGATTGCATGGAACATTGGGAAGGGAGATAAGGTTCGGATTGGATTAGAACCATGGGTTGGAGTGGGTAATTCTTATAAACTTTCTGAAATACTTTGTAGTACCCTAAGCATAAATCAGATTCACACTATTGCGGATGCAGCCGCTTCATTTCCACGGGCGTGGGGATCAGCTGGTTGGAAATATGTGTCCTCTCTTCTCCTCAATGAGGAGGACTCTCTTGAATGGTCATCTTATGTTCTACTACCATTGAACAATTTCATACATTTAGATCCGGAAGCCAAAGACACTCTGGCTTGGACAAAAAATTCTACTTCTGGAGCATATTCTGCAAAATTGGGATACAAGGCCAATATGGAGGAACAATCTGTTTCAGACAAGGAAGATTGGTGGAAATTCATTTGGAAATCTCCTGGGAATTTAAAAGCCAAGCTGGTGCTATGGCTGGTCCTTAAAAACAAGCTTTTAACTTGGGAAAATTTACAGAAACGAGGATGGGCTGGGCCGAGTATATGCTCGCTTTGTAGATCATACTCTGAATCCGGGCCTCACCTCTTTCTCCTTTCCTCTTATGCAGAATCTATCTGGTCTACTGCCTCAAAAGCATTCACTTCTTCTCGCTTGGACGAAGCAGACTCCTTCCTTAATCGTGCTTACCAATGGTGGAACCTCCCTGGGGTAAGCTCTTATGCTGTGCTACCCTCTCTATTTGCTTATGGGATTTGGTGGGCTTGAAATTCTGCCATTTTTAATGGGGTAAATATCCCAGAAGAGTTGACAGCTTCTTTGATTATCCAGTGGACAAAGTAGCATTCCAAGCAACCCAAATTAAAAAAATCAAGATCTATCCAGCCTCCAATCATCAACCTTTCTATTCCTTGGGATTTTTTCGATGGTGCAAGCCAGGGTACCCCTCCACTTGCTGGTGCGGATGCCATACTTTTCCTCCCTTCTGAAAGGAAGTTCAAGATCAAATTCGTGTCGGATCAAGGTTCAAACAAAAAAGCTAAACTGGCAGCTTTCTGGGTTGTCTTATTTGTTGCTCATAACAAAGGAATTATAGAAATTCAATGTTTTGGTGACTCCAAGGTTGTGGTGGAATGGGTTGCTCAGAGATCTCGGATCATGGCACCACACTTACAAGCGGTCTTGAAAGCCATCCAGCACCTATTTTCCAAATTCTCCTCTCTGGTTTTCAGACATGTTTTCTGAGAATTAAATGAAGAATTTGATCTCTTATCAAAACAAGCTTTGATTTTACAACCTGGTCGTCTCGTTATCTCTGAAGATTCCTCTGCTAAAGAAGAAGCTCACATAATATAGTTTTTAAAACAGTTTTGAACTCTAAAAAAAATTTTTGATCTTTTTTGATGTATTTTGTAAATTTTCAAAATGTAAATCAGAGACTATAAAGTCTGACCCTGGAACTATACAGCTCTCGGAGCTTTGTAAAAACCCTGTGGGGCCGGTCCGTTATTCTACATGAATAAATATTTTTTTTTCTACGAAAAAAAAATTAAAAAAAAAAAAATAATAATAATATATATATATATATATAGAGAGAGAGAGAGAGAGAGAGAGAGGAGTTGTCTACCGACGCAACAGAATAGCTCGGATTATAGTTTTTTGTCCCAGTAAAATAAGTTTCAAAAATTCAGGTAGTTGGAGTATTTGAATTGCATTTTTGATGGTTGAAATTGATTCAGAACCATAAAAAACCCTTAGAGCACCCAAAATACTGAAGTTTAACCACTGTAACCCAGATTTTCAAAAATCTCTACTGGAATTTTTCATAATCTTACCTGAATTTATGTCTGTGAGTTTTTTAGACTATGGCTAATAAAAATGATTTAAGGGATCAAAAAATGGGGGTAAAAGTACAAAGGAAATCATTAAAAAAAACAAAAAGGATGAAGGGTTGGGATTCAATATCTACTAACATTCCATCCATTATCTCTATTCAGCTTAACAGGTGTTTTCTTTATTTTTAACGCTTCTCTCAAGTTATGATGATGAAAATGATCAATCAATTCCGTTAACTTCTTCTATACAAATTAACCAGAAAAATAAATTAAATTGAGCCTTTAAATAATAATGAAATTTTAATTATACTAAAAAATAACAATAAAATTTATATTAAAAATTTGTTTTCAAAAAAAAAAAAATATATATATATATATATATATATATATATATATATATAATAAAATAATAAAAAATATAATTATATAAGTTTCACTCCTTAATCCTTTTAAAATTAAAACAATCAATGATTCACCCCACACACACACACACACACACATATATATATATATATAAGTCATCACTAATTTGATTTTTTAGGGTTAGATTTAATTAAAATTTTACTCTATTTATCAATTATGAATTATAAAAAATGTGTTTAGATTGAATGAATAATTTACCTTATTTAAATATGGTCAGACAAAATGAATAATTCACTTTATTTATTATTATTCATGAAATAAGAAAAATAATAAAATTATAAATATTTAAAAGGAATAGTTTTAAGTGTGAATTTTTGGAAAGTTTTTTGGTTTATTAGAATATGGTAGGTATTTATTGAAATCACAAGTGAGAGGTGAACTCTTCACAATGAAAGTGTCCTTGGGGTTTTTAAGGGTGTTGAATCCATATATGAAGTCAAAAAACTAGTTTAAGCAACACAAATCAAAATTTGTCCACAAATTTTTTAGCCGAGTCATAAATAAGACAAAAAACCGTACTTAAAGATTACTCCTATTTAAAATAATAATAATTAAAAACTATGTTACTAATTTGATATTTTTTATACTTTTCATATTAGACTTAATCAAATATTTACTCTATTTGTCATCTATAAATTATAAAAAATATTAACAATTTTTTATATAATAATTACAATAGAACATAATTTGATCATTAAAATAAATGAATAAATATGAAAAATAATATTAATCTAAATATTTTATATAAATTTTAATAAATATAATAATAAATATAAAAAAGTCCATGATTCTTAAATAGATGGTGATATGAACTCTATTAACGTACTCCTTGATATGAAGTTGATAGTTTAATTCTCCAGTATAATCAAATAATATATTGGATATGATAAAATTGTACTCCTATCAAACTTAAAAATTTAATAATAAAAAATATAAAAAATTATATCTAAAATTTAAATTAAATTATTATATATATATATATACAAGTCAATAAATTATAACCCCATGATTGCACGGCTTAGAGTGCATAGTGGTAGTTGAGCCATTTTGTAACTTTTAGTACAAACACTAAACAATGGTTTATTGTAGTGGACAATGTGGTAGCTGTAAAGGACAAAATGATGGAGCAACTCCATGTGACATTAACCATGTTGTTTCAATGGTTGAGTGTGTTAGGGGAGAGGCTTCTATTGTTGTGCAAGGACCAGTAGTAGTTATCATACTGGTCCCACACATCCATCAAACAAAAATGACAAACTCACTAAAATATGCACATAAATATTTGATATTAAGTTATATAAGTTATATAAATATGTCCAAAATGGGCTCAGTTTTTTATTAGACCAACAAATGTCATACACCAAGTCTTAACATCACAAGTTGACAAGACCTATTGTCTCAAGTACCTCCAGTTATGAATTACCAACTAAGGCAAAATGCACTACAAAACATTACAATGCTTTCTATCCAAAAGTACAGTTATCCCATCAAACAGTCACCCACTGATTTTGCATTGGGGCAATAGATCCCATTGTTGAGTAACACCTGCACAACGACTGGGGAACACCCGCACAAAAATAGGTGAAATGTGTGTCAGCCATATGTACATGTCTGTTTAACCATTCAGCCTATTGAAGACATTAAATGACACCATTCAATTCAGGAAATAGTTCACCCAACCTTTCATTTCAAGAATTGAACACAACAACCTTGGAATTACAGGAATTAAATTCAGGAAAGCATTTCAATTCAGGAAATAAATTCAAGAAAGCACAAGGATCAACCATGAAAGCTTATCAGCCATTGGATCATGTACAAATCAACCCACAACACAGAATTAAATTTGGGAGATGGTAATCCATGCCAATCTTCCCTACCAATTGAATTCTAGATCATAAAACTATAAAACATCAACCCTTACTGCATTTGAAGCATTCATTATACTCTTAAGCTACTGTTGACATACATTCAGAGTTTTCAGATAGTGTTCCATTCATTTTGCAGACATACAATCGTTTTCAGACAGTGAGTTTCCATTTTGCAGACATACAATCATTTTCAAACAGTGTTCCAGACATACAGACAGAGTGTGCTCAGTGTTACATTCCATACAAAGTGTGTGCACAGTGTCACATTCATTCTCTTCATCCAGAGAGAGTGTGCTCAGTGTTACATTCTAGACAGAGTGTGTGCACAGTGTTACATTCATTCTCTTCATCGGTTGCTGGAGCGTTGCTGGAGACATACAAGTATTTGTTTGTTCTTTAATAATGTTATTCATTATATTGAGTACTTAATCATTATTTTAGTTGAGAAACTATGTTAAGCTTATAAGTAATGAGAGTTATGTTTATAAGAAAATCACGTAGATTAAAGAAGCTATGAGTGTTCAAACTAGCTTACTAAGACACTCCAAATTTCAAGTTGGAATTTTTCTAAACCTTTAAGTTTAGTATTGAGTAAAATCTTTCAAGAAATAGTTCCAACACACAGTCCCCTAAGAACAGTGCCCTTCAAAATTTATAAGAACAGAAAGCTACTAACTACATAGGAACAGTGCCTGCGTGCCATTGAACCCACTGTATAAGCCGTCGTTGTTTTAACAAAAATGGGAAGCAAATCAGGCAGAGGGTTTTCATAAGAAAAACAAAGGATTCTGAGTTGGGCGTTGAAAGCTGAGGCAGATTGGCACAGTACATCAATTTGTGTGGAGAAAATGTAGTTGTCAGCGTTCAGGCTTTAGAGGCATAGGAGGCAATAGAATACAGTATCAATTTTTTAGCTTAAAATCTAGTTGCCTACAGTATAAATGTAGTTGCCTCGTTCAGGCTTTAGAGGCATAGGAGGCAATAGAATACAGTATCAATTTTTAAGCTTAAAATCTAGTTGCCTACAATATAAATGTAGTTGCCTCCTCCTTTTGTTGTGCTTATTAACTATATTTGGATATTGACTTTATAATGTATTCTAGATTGATTTTATGTTAAGATTATAAGTAATGAGAGTTATGTTTATAAGAAAATCACGTAGATTAAAGAAGCTATGAGTGTTCAAACTAGCTTACTAAGACACTCCAAATTAGCTACTCCAAATTTCAAGTTGGAATTTTTCTAAACCTTTAAGTTCAGTATTGAGTAAAATCTTTCAAGAAATAGTTCCAACACACAGTCCCCTAAGAACAGTGCCCTTCAAAATTTATAAGAACAAAAAGCTACTAACTACATAGGAACAATGCCTGCGTGCCATTGGACCCACCATATAAGTCGTCGTTGTTTTAACAAAAATGGGAAGCAAATCGGGCAAAGGGTTTTCCTAAGAAAAGCAAAGGATTATGAGTTGGGCGTTGAAAGCTGAGGCAAATTCGCACAGTACATCAATTTGTGTGGAGCAAATGTAGTTGTCAGCGTTCAGGCTTAGAGGCATAGGAGGCAATAGAATACAGTATCAATTTATAAGCTTAAAATCTAGTTGCCTACAGTATAAATGTAGTTCCCTCCTCCTTTTGTTGTGCTTATTAACTAGATTTGGATATTGACTTTATATTGAGTAAATTCTTTCAAGAAATAGTTCCAACACATAGTCCATGTCCAAAGATAAGTCCATGTTAAAACATGCACTTACTGATTTTAGATAAGTCCATGTAGCTAACAGCCATGTAGGTATCACATATCTTTCTCATGCTGATATTACAAGTCATACATAATTGAAATACAATATAATGAAAAATTAATTCACAATAACAATGTAATTCAAATCAACTGTTCAGGTAAACCATGTCTGTTCCACTTCAATGTCAATTAATTCACAACAAACAACTGAAGATTTCATGTTGTTAGCAGTAATATTGGAATTCATACATAATTATAGTTTACTCTATACAGTTATGTTGTAATACTTATCAAATTTCTTACCCATGTTGTACTCGAATACAATTTTAAATTAGAATTTCGTGGTAAATCTACAGGTTGTTGGAGCCATGCCAAGAGTTTCTATTGTAGATCGGATAAGGAATAGGAGGCGAGGGAGAAGGGGGGCCCAACTGTGGATCACTTCATCAGATGAGGATGTTAATGCTCCCAATGCTCCCAACAATGTCGTTGAAAAGGAACATGTGGTAATAGATCATCCCAGCCCACCATCAGCCATAGAGCCACCTTCAACCACAGTGCAAGGTGCAAGTTAAACAAAGAAAATCAGTGCCATCAGAGGCTAAACAAAGCAAGACATGCTCGATGCAATTGATGACATCGAGTTTAAGGGATATTCAATCCATGCATATGCAAAAAAACATGGTATTGCTGCCTCTAACATACATTATTAGATAAATGGGTTGACTAATACAAAGCATAGAGGGCCTGTTACAATTATGACTGAAGAGGAGGAGGATGAGGTGGTCGAGTGGTGTAAGGAGATGGCCCAATTGGGACATGGGTTAGAGCTTATACAACTTAAATCCACTGTAGCTCAAATCTGTCAAGGGAGGCCAAACCCATTTAAAGATGGTTTTCCTGGTAAGTCATGGTGTAGTGGGTTTAAAAAGAGGCATCCAGACCTTGTGTTACGTATAGCAGAGGGCCTTAACAGAGACTGGGCTTTAAATCTACGCCCTGCAATTTTTTCCAAGTTCTATAACACTCTTTCCGCCACATATGACCAACACTCATATGCCCCAGACCATATATGGAACTGTGATGAAACAGGCTTACAGGCAGGAAGAAATTGTGGTATGCGCATAATTGCCAAGAGAGGGAGTAGAAATGTGCCTAAGATATTGCCTAAGACCAGGGAGTGGATCACAATTCTTGCTTGTGTCAATGCAATCGGTTCATCAATACCAGGATTTTATCTATTTAAAGGTAAAACTCAACTAAAAAATTATATACAGAATTGTGAACCAGGGGCATGCATGGCTGCACATCCACATCCATGGATGACAAAGAACTGTTCCTGAATTGGCTTTACCACTTTGTTGCTTCTGTACCGGGTGGTGTCTTGCCTGAAAACAGGCACTTACTGATTTTAGATGGCCATGGAAGCCACATGGTTGTGCAAACAATCGAGGAGGCCAATAAGTTGGGCATTGACCTGTTAACATTGCCGACTCATACCACTCACAGATTGCAGCCCCTTGATGTGAGCGTGTTTGGGCCTTTCAAGAACTATTTCAAGGTCGAGCAAGATTCATGGATGGCAAAGAATCCAGGGGTGGAAGTAAAGAGGTTTGAGCTAGCTGAGCTTGCAAGCAAAGCATTTAAAAGGGCTCTCACACCTTCTAATATCAAGGTTGGATTTAGGAGGACTGGTATATGGCCACTCGATTTTGATGCTCTTATGCATGATACCAATTGTAGCCAAGCATTTGAAGTGGAAGGTTAAGAAGCAGAGAACTTAGAAGAGCATGTTGGTGCCCAAGAAGATGTAGCTACTGTTGAATGTATAATGTCCCTTTCTGAAGGGTTGTTCTATGGTGGTGATGATGTTGAGCATGTCAATGAGACACAGTTCAGTCATGAACCAAATAACAATATCAATGAGGTTGTGACACCCACTGATGCAGCTGACAATGAGCAATTGACCATGCCAACCCAAGTAAGTGCACCATCATGGCTGGCAGAGGTCGTGATGAATATCAATAGAAATAATGTATCTACCACCAATGAGGATGAAAGCATGGACATGCCTTCACAACCATCAGGGTTGAACACCGAACTTGTTCATTATTTTGTGGACAATGGATCACTAGAAGAGGACCTATTCAGCATGAAGTACCTGAAGAAGACAACAATGGGGCCAATCAGTTGTCCCAAAAGAGGAAATCCAAGTGCATTCCTAAAGCTACCAGTAGAGAGAGTGAAGGCCTCATCAAGGAACTCAACATCAGATTATCTTCGTTTAGGGAGGAGTTCACAATTGCTCACATCTGAAGATTATATGAATTTAATGTTCGATTCTGAACGTAAAAAGAATGAAATTCAGGAAGCTAAAAAGAGAAAGAAGGATTTAGCCAATGAAAAGAGGGTTGCAAGGATTGCAATAGTATAAGCTCGAGCAAAGGAAAGGTTGGAAAGAAAAAAAAGCAAGGGAAGATAAGGAACATCAAAAGCAATTGGCAAGGCAAGAGAGAGAGGCAAGAAAGGTTCAACAAGAGTTGGAAAAAGGAGGAAGGGTGACAAGCATAGAAGACCATGGTTCAAGCTAGTTTGAGGCAAATAGGTTGATGTCTAACACGTTGGACCACATTGCAGAGGAGACACCATCATTCCAAGACCTAATTAACATCCAAGTCCCCAACTATCAGGCAGTGGTTAGGCCCACCTCTTATACCCCTACCAGTGCAGGTTTGAATCCTAACTGTGTTTATATGACACCTGCAGTCAGTGCTGGGGTTAGTAACACAAGTGGACACTTGGGATACTCAGTCCCACAATGGATACATGGAGCAAATTGGAGTCAACCATATGCCAACATTCAGGCACATCCTAATCATCCAATGTTGGGCAGTCCACCATACTTGGGTAAGGAAGTCAACTCAACAATTTGGGGCAATGCAGGAAATGGAAGCCATCAAGCATAGGGGTGCCATGACTTAATTTTTGTGACCACAAGACAATGTGATTTTGGTAAGGATCAAATAGGTTTGCTAATGATAGCATCCATGGATGTTTGGGAAGCTACAAACAGTTTCAAATTAGTATGTATAAAACAATGTCTAAATCCTACAAGTTTGTTAATCTGTTGAAGTTATAGCCTTAGCCTATATCAGGTTTTTTATGAAGTTATATATCAAACAGTTTATAATTCCTACATATCAAACTGTTTCTAAATCCTACAAGTTTGTTAATCTGTTGAAGTTATAGCCTTAGCCTATATCAGATTTTTTATGAAGTTATATATCAAACACTTTCTAATTCCTACATATCAAATAGTTTCCAATTCCTACAAGTTTGTTAATCTGTTGAAGTTATAGACTTAGCCTATATCAGATTTTTTATGAAGTTATATATCAAACACTTTCTAATTCCTACATATCAAACAGTTTCTAATTCCCACAAGTTTGTTAATCTGTTGAAGTTATAGCCTTAGCCTATATCAGGTTTTTTATGAAGTTATATATCAAACAATTTCTAATTCCTACATATCAAACAGTTTATAATTCCTACAAGTTTGTTAATCTGTTGAAGTTATAGCATTAGCCTATATCAAATATTTTATGAATTTATATATCAAACACTTTCTAATTCCTATATCAAACACCTATATATCAAACAATTTCTAATTCCTACAAGTTTGTTAATCTGTTGAAGTTATAGCCTTAGCCTCAGTGTCTAACTTGCTCACTTGCAAAGGCATAATACCAATCATCAATGACACCATTAAAACAAATGATAGCTGGTGCCATCATTTTTGTTACTTAGAGTGACAAGACAACCCACATTCATCGATAGAAGCCATTCATAATCTTTATGAATAGTGATTAAGAACAGAGTTATGATAAATTTTGCATCTAAACAAACTATCCCTTGAACATTACATGCTCTTTAATGAATAAAAACAAATACCAATAATCCTGTTAAATAACAAGTATATCAAAACGGGGAGCAAACCAGCAGTCTT
This sequence comes from Pinus albicaulis, assembly GCA_034641835.2. Lineage (NCBI taxonomy): Eukaryota > Viridiplantae > Streptophyta > Pinopsida > Pinales > Pinaceae > Pinus > Pinus albicaulis. Next base: position 871,638,548 of record CM076574.1, on the reverse strand, counting down.
ATATAACGAAATTGTGTGAGGGAATCAGATAAAATAAATAATGGTAACAAATTCTAATTAATCAGATCAATGGGCAACAAACCTGTATCATCAAAATTCATTGCAAACTTCATCAATAAAAATCACTCAATAAAAAGGAGGTGAAAATTACTTGCTAACTTCATCAATAAAAATCATTGAATAAAGGAGGAGACTTTGAACAAAGAAACTGAATTCATAAGAAAAAAAGGTCTATAGCACCAAATTCCAACTTGGATTTTGGCCCATTGCCCCACTCTGAAAATGTGTCTTGCAATGAGAACAACCTTGATTGAATGATCCTACCTCTTAATTGATTAAAAAGAAGTGGAATATAAAATCATAACTACAATCCAATGATACCCTGAACAATCAACAGAGGGTGTGGACAAAGAAATTGAATTTAGACAACATTATTAACAACATAGTATGAGAAAATGTCATCAAATTAATTGAAAACATGTACAGAATATAAAACATTATTAACAAACTCGGCTCTATGGTGGTTATACCAATATTTAAACATCAAAATATCAATTCACAAAAAACCATAAATCCTAAACCCTATATCTCAATTTACACTGATTGCTTTTAATTAACACAAAAACCCTACCCTAAACCTCAATATTACTAACAGAGTATGAGAAAATGACATAAACCCTAAACCCTATATCTCAATTTATGACAGTATGAGAAAATGCCACCATTATTAACAACACAGTATGAGAATTTAGACAACATGATTAACAACACAGTATGAGAAAATGCCATCAAATTAATTGAAAACATGTACAGAATATAAAACATTATTAACATACTCGGCTCTGTGGTGGTTATACCTCGGCTCTGTGGTGCTTATACCAATATTTAGACATCAAAATATCAATTTAAAGAACACCATAAACCCTAAACCCTATATCTCAATTTACACAAATTGCTTTTAATTAACACAAAAACCCTACCCTAAATCTCAACTATCTCAATTTACAGAGATTCCTTCTAATTAACACAGAAACCCTCCCCTAAACCTCAACAGTACCAACACAGTATGAGAAAATGACATAAACCCTAAACCCTGTATCTCAATTTACAGAGATTCCTTCTAATTAACATAGAAACCCTACCCTAAACCTCAACATTACTAACACAGTATGAGAAAACATGTACATAATATAAAACAGTTATACCTCGGCTCTCAGCTCTATGGTGGATAAAAATATTTAAACATTTACAGAAAAACTAGACAATTTACTTTAAACATTTACAGAAAACCATAAACCCTAAATCTGGAATCTCAATTTACACATATTATTTTAATTAACACAAAAAACCAGACGATTTACTTTAAACATTTACAGAAAACCCTAAACCCTAAACCTGGAATCTCAATTTACATAGATTATTTTAATTAACACAAAAACCAGAGAATTTACTTTAAACATTTACAGAAAACCATAAACCCTAAACCCAAAATCTCAATTTACACATATTCTTTTAATTAACACAAAAAATCAGACAATTTACTTTAAACATTTACAGAAAACCATAAACCCTAAACTCGGAATCTTAATTTACACAGATTCTTTTAATTAACACAAAAAATCAGAAAATTACCAATTTACTTTAAACGTTTACAGGAAACCATAAACCCTAAACCCAGAATCTCAATTTACACGGATTATTTTAATTAAGACAAAAAATCAGAAAATTACCAATTTACTTTAAACATTTACAGAAAACCATAAACCCTAAACCCTATATCTCAATTTATTCAAATTATTTTAATTAACACAAAAAACCAGACAAACAATTTATATAAAACCCAAGTGTTTAAAAACACAGTAAAACACAGTAAAGAAGCTCAATAGAGAACATATCCTTCAGGTTAAATGTGTTTACAAACACATACATATGACTGGTAGGACAGAGTCCTACCTTAAGACTGCTCTCCTCAAATTCCTCCCTCCTCGGCCTTCCTCCTTGCCTTGCCATCCAACTGCATCGTCCTTGGCTTCGCATTGACTCGCAAACAATGAAAAAACCCAATCATTCACAGAGGCACAAACATTAAAAAACATGCAAAAACACTTTACTAAAAACCAACAGGGAAACGCACCTAAAAAGCACAATTCATAGCATCCAAAGCTGAAAAACACACCCTAAAACACAATTCGAGGCATATAGACTCGAAATCCACGCAACATGACGAACGCAGTAAAAACCACCATAGAGCCGAGGTATGACCACCACCACCACAAAGCCGAGTAAAATCACCACTATAGCCGAGTTAAAGCCACCACAGGGGCCAAGCCGAGTAAAACCACCATAGAGCCGAATAAAATACCAAAGGGTCGAGGTAAAACCACCACGGGGCCGAGGTATGACCACCACAGAGGCCAAGGTATGATCACCACGGAGTCGAGGTATGACCACCACAGAGCCGAAGTATGACCACCACAGTAGCCGAGCATAACCACCACAAAGTTGAGGTATGACCAGCACAGAGGCTGAGGTATGACAATGACATAGCCGAGGTATGACCACCATAGAGCCGAGTATAACCACTACAGAGACGATTAAAACCACCACGCAGCCGAGTATAACAACGACAGAGCCAAGGTATAACAACGACATAGCCGAGAGTAAGCAACACGGAGCCGAGCATAGCCACCAAAGAGCTAAGGTATAACCACACGTAGCCGAGGTATAACCACCACAGTCACGAGGTTAAACCACCACAGAGACAAGGTTTAACGAACACGTAACCGAGGCATAACAACCACGTAGCCGAGGGAATGATAGTTTTGTATGTTGCCACGGTCAAACCAGGGACCAAGAGAGCATAGTGCGCCATAAGGAGGGATGAAGCGCGCGAGAGCGGCGGGGGCGGAGGAGTCAAGCATCGATGCTCCTCTCGCGCTAATCGCCGGAGCCGAAACGAACAGCAAGCGTGACCCGAAGAAAAAAATGAAGCTTCATGGAGAAGCCAACGTTAAAATGGCAGGAGACTACCGGGTTCAAAAGGTTGGTAACCTGTTTGACCGGGTGGATGGTACCCGCCACACGCTTGCCCACATGGTTGACAAGTGTCGCACATGCTATCTATCGGTCCTACGTGGCATGGGGGCCGACCATCGCTCGAGGTGTCCTATCTCGAAGTCCCCGATTACTTGGAAAAATCTCTCGTGGGTCGTTTCTACGGGAGGATGGCTTCCCTAGTACGCTATTCAAGGTTGCCTTAATGAAAATTGGCATCTAATGCTAGGCTATGCTCCGTCCTTCCACCAACTTTCTGTCGGATGGTTGATGTTCAAACGCGGATAAAGCAGATGATAAATTGAAATTGTTAAATTGTGTTTGGAATTGGGGCCCGATGCGGTTTAGTCCTTCAAAATTGGGACGTCCATTTTAACGCCAATAATGCGCCACAACATTTGCAAAGGGCTCCGGTTATCTTTACTGTGTCTCCCTCTTTTTTTCTCGGCAACACCCTCTTCTTGAAGCCATTGGAAACAAAAATAGGAACCTTCATTACTCTTGAAGACAATCGGGACTCGAAATTAGATCGAAGATGCGCAAAAATTCAAGTTGAATCGACGTGCGTCATGGTTTATATGAAGGAATAGCTTCAGATCTACATGGCAGACTTGTGGTATCGTAAACTTGATTATTGGAAATCATCGTTCTAATGTTTCGTGCGTACAAGTTGGCAACGTTGCGGCTCCGATGCCCCCTCATCCCGACCTCTCTCGTCTAAGATACAAAAAAGAATGGAGCAAAGTAGTTAATGATGTTGCAATTCATCACATTCCTTCGTAATCCGCTAAGACTCACTTGGGTTTTTATGGAGAAGGTTGAGCTAGAAGCATCCGTCTCGCTGGCTCGTTCACAATTGATGAATTTTCGTGCCACCAAAGGACACGTCCGAGTTGGTGCCCGATGTTGTTGATCCGCATCTTTAGGTAGGCTCCCATGCCTTTCCTCTCTCACCTCTATTTTATTGCCTTTATCTAATGATTCTTTGGTTAGGACATGTCTCCCTCCTCCCTTCCTCTCCCCCTTGTCCCCCCGACCTCCCCTCATTCTACCCTCCTCGGTCCGGTCTCCCCCCTCCCTCCTCTTCTCCCTCTCCCCCCTCGCTTTTCGTCCCTCTTCTCCTTCGAGCATCCTCGCCCTTCCTCGGTCCCCTCTCCCTCCTATGTCTCCAAATTGCAATCCCGCTCTTCTCTTCGTAAATGTCCCTACTATAAAAGGTGGCCTCGGTCTCCGATCCATCACCCAAAATTAGTCTCGGGTCGTAAATCTCATTTGTCTAAAGCTCAATCTCAAGCTTCCGTGGACATCAATGCATGTAGACAAAAAACCATACAAAGGGAACTTGAGCTATAAAAGACCCTTCCAAGGGTTCTAAATTATCTCGCTCTCCATGAATGTGAGGGGAATCTGGGCACCCCTTCAAAACTTGCCCTCAAGCGGTTAGCTGTCAAATCGTTTCTCCTAGCATAATTCTTCTTCAAGAGACAAAGTTGCTCGGGATGCAGAGTCCCGGATTATTTCTGCAAAAATGGTTAAAAAGACCGGTCTTTTACCTCCATCGTCCCTCTTGGGTTAGCGAGAGTATCGATGACACTGTGCAAACCCCTTCTATTTCGTCTTATCCTCCTCCTCGCCACCAAGCATATATTCTCTCATCGTGTTTTGACCATGAGTCCGGGGCTTTCTTTTTCCTTATTAAACCTTTATGGCCCCTATTCGTACAAAAAATCGTCTTTGATCGTCTTTTTTCCTTCGTCTCTAATTTCCCTCGACCTCTTATTATGGGAGGTGACCTCAATTTCACCCTTTCATCCCAAGAAGTGGGGTTAGTCAACTCGTGCTGACCCCCTGCTCTTTTATGCTTTCCCCCGTTAGATTCCCATTCTCTCGTGGATATTAAACCCCATAAGCTCTCTCTACGTGGTAGAATATGCGTAAAGGAGATGATGTTGTGCAAAAAAGACTCGAAAGATTTCTAATTTCGCAGGATTTGTCCGATAAACCTCTCATAATTCAGGGCCATGGATCGATTCGCGTGGTTTTGTCCGATCATCGTCCTATCATTCTCTCTATTGACACTCCCGAAATAAAACCTCCTCCCCTTCACATTCAATCCGGGCATGGCTTATGGAGGAGGATTATAAGTCTTTTATTTCATCTAACTGACACATATTTCCCTTCCGGCTCCCCTATCCCTTTCATGAAACAATGGGCCTCTAATATGGCAAATATGGAAAAAACAAAAAACAAAAAAACAAAAAAACAAAAAAAACAAAGAACTCGGTTCCATAATTTAAATCGCTCCGTACAATCGACTAGTTTTTAAAAAAAGATTAAAATTGAGCTTGCCACTCTCTACTCCTCCTCCAAAGGTTGTTTTTCCTCTACGAATTAGATTCTTTAAAAAATCTCGAGTATAAGCGTCATGATCTCGCTTTTCAAAAGAAGAACTTTTTTGGAGACTAAAAAGTCATGCAATATGGATCCAAGTTGGGGATGAAAACACCAAGTTCTTCCATCGATATGCTTCACACTAGGACGCAATATTAATACTATTCGAGAAATAATGGACTCTCGATAATATAAAAGTTCGATCCTTCAAATATAAAGCTAATGCGGGTGTCCAACATTTCAAAGATGCTTTCACTTCCCCTTAGCGATATCCTATTCAAGAGATCTTAAAAGTTCTTAAATTGTTCCCAAGCTTGATTTCCGAAGAGATGAATGCAAATCTTAAAAGGTGGTTGACGAGGAAGAATTAAAATCTACTCTCCTCTCTTTTAATAAAGATAAAAGTCTAGGTCCCGGATGGGATGACAATAGAATTCTACCCGGGTTTCTATGATCTATTAAAGGATGACCTCCCCGAAAGTTGTTAGGGAGTCCCAACCTTCCGGCATGTGTTTAAGCTCCTTAAACTCAACATTCATTGGCGCTCATCCCAGAAGCAATCTCCACTATCCTTTTGGGATTTTCGGCCCATCTCTTGTTGCAATTTGATATACAAAATAATCTCAAAAATCATCAGCTTAACGTATTAAGCCCATCCTAAGCACGATCATCTCGTAAGAACAATCTCGGTTTCTCCAAAATCGTCAAATTCATGATGCTATTTTTTTAGCTCAAGAAGATTTACACTCGTGCGACTATAAAGAAAAAGCCTCCATTTGCACTCAAATTGGACTTATCCAAAGCATATAGACAAGGTCAATTTGGACTTTCCTCCCAGTAACTATTAACCCGCATTGGAATGAATGTGGCTTTTGCCAATCGGATCATGGGATGTATTCATCAACCTCCTTTGCGTACTAATAAATGGCGCTCCATCGTATTTCTTCAACTCCTACAAGAGGGCTTCTGCCAAGGGTGTCCATTATCCCCCTTTTTGTTTCTATTATTTTGACGAGCACTCGAGTCAGTATCACAAATCAGCCTACCGTTTGGGTGATCTGAAGGAATCCCCATCGTCGTTAATGAAATCCCGACTCATATCCTCTTTGTTGATGATATTCTTCTTTTTTGGCAATGCTACAAAAGATAATGCTTCATCCCTTTCTAAGAGTTTCGGATATGTTTCAAAAAGGCCACGGGATGCTCGATAAATTTAGAAAAGTCATGTCTTATACATAACTTAGACTCCGATACTCTTTGACCGAAATCCGATCATCATTACCTTTTCCCGTGTCTAATTGGGCGGATGGGTTTAAGTATTCGGGTTTCCACTCTCAAACCAAACTCATATGGTTTCAAGGATTGGAAATGGCTCTACCAAAGAAAGTTGAAAATTGAATAAAAGCTATGGACGAATAGATGCCTTTCCGTGAGGAGGACGCTTAGTGCTCATTAAATCGTCCTCTAGAGCATCCCGATTTATCGGGCCTCCTTGCATGCCTATCCCTAAGGGCATCCTTCATAAAACCGTAAAACTCGCTTCTCTTTATTATGGACCGCGTTTAAAAGGGGCGAAGGTATCCCCTATCAAACTCGGAAGTCTTTAGCATTGCCCAAGGAACTCGTGTCGGGGAATAAAAAATCTTTCCATTTTCTCCGCCAAGCTTTAGCAACTAAAACTTTATGGAGAATGGTGGTGAATCCGAGTTCCTTTTGGAGCCGAATTTCTATGTGTTGAATACCCGAAAGCGCTTGTCGTCATAGATTGGTTTCATAAAGCGTGAAAAATCTCACAAGAATGGCTCGATTTTTCCGGAACCCTCGTCCAAGCTTATCCTCTAATTGGAGATTGGATTGCGTGGAACATTGGGAAGGGCGATAAGGTTCGGATTGGATTGGACCCATGGGTTAGAGAGGGTAATTCTATAAACTTTCTAAAAGACTTCGTAGTGACCCCGAGCACAAATCGACCTACACTATTGTGGGATGCAACCGCTTTCATTCTATCCCACGCGGGGATCGACTGGTTGTGAAATCATGCCCTCTCTTCTCCTTAATGAGGAGGACTCTTGAATGGTCATATTATGTTCTGGCCGGTGAGCAATTTCATACATTTAGATCCTGAGGCCAAGGCACTCTAGCTTGGACAAAAAATTCTACTCGGAGACATATTCGCAAAATTGGGATACGAGGCCTATGTGGAGGAACACTCGTTTCGTATCAAGGAAGATTGGTGGAAATTCATTTGGAAATCTCTCTGGGAATTTAAAAGCCAAACTAGTGCTATGGCTAGTCCTTAAAAACAAGCTTTTAACTTGGGAAAATTTACGTAAACGAGGATGGGCTGGCTTAGTATATGCTCGCTTTGTAGATCATACTCTAAATCCCGGCCTCACTCTTTCTCCTTTGCTCTTATGCAGAATCTATTTGGTCTCTCATCGCTCAAAAGCATCCACTTCTTCTCACTTGGACGAAGTGCAGTCCTTCCCTTGATCGTGCTTACTAATGGTGGAACCTCCCCGGGGTAAGCTCTTATGCCTCGCTTACCCTCTCTATTTGCTTATGGGATTTGGTGGCTCGAAATTGCCATTTTTAATGGGGTAAATATCCCAGAGAGTTGACTGACTTTCTTTGATTATCTAGTGGACAAAGGACCATTCCGTCAACCCAAATTAAAAAAATCAAGATCTATCCAGACCTCCAATCATCAACCTTTCTATTCCTTGGGATTTTTTCGATGGTGCAAGCCTGGGTACCCCTCTACTTGTTGGTGCAAAAGCATACTTTTCCTCCCTCTCGGAAGGAAGTTCAAGATCAAATTCGACGTCGGGTCAAGGTTCAAACAACAAAGCCGAATCTGGCACTCGTCTTATCGTTGCTCATAATTGTTGGATGGATCCAAATATATTAATGTAAAGTTAGGATAAATTATTTATTAAATTAGAATATTTAATAAATATTAGAGAATAAAAATATTTATTAAATTATAATATTTAATAAATATTAAGAGACACTTAGAAATAGAATATTGTTAGCAAAGATAGGACTCTAGAACTGAGTCATATCTTAGGCTCTAAAATATGAATAAAGTTAGTAGATTGGATAGAAGATCATTTATTGTAAATGGACACTTGTTATTTTTTCAAGTGATCCATAACCAAATTAAGTTAGGACATATAGCTTATAAATAGGTTAGTCTCCTAATTGCAAATTTAGTAGAAGTTTACGTTTGTAAACTCCTGCAACTTTTTATGTAATTTCTTTTCCATTATTAATAAAATTACGTGTCTGAGGACACTTCTGTCATTAATAACAAAGGAATTACAAAAATTCAGTGTTTTAGTGACTCCAAGGTTGTGGTGGAATGGGCTGTTTAGAGATCTTGGATCATGGCACTGCACTTACAGGCAGTCTTGAAAGCCATCCAGCACCTATTTTCCAAATTCCTCTCTCTGGTTTTCAGACATATTTTCCGAGAATTAAATGAAGAAGTTGATCTCTTATCAAAATAAGCTTTGATGTTACAACCTGGTCGTCTCGTTATCTCCGACGATTCCTCTGATGAAGAAGAAGCTCACATAATATAGTTTTTAAAACAGTTTTGAGCTCTAAAAGTTTTTTTTGATATTTTTTTGATGTATTTTGTAAAATTTCAAAATGTAAATCAAAGACTATAAAGTTTGATCCTGGAACTATACAGCTCTCAGAGCTTTGTAAAAACCCTATGGGGCCGGTCTATTATTCTACATGAATAAATATTTTTTTTCCACGAAAGAGAGAGAGAGAGAGAGAGGAGTTGTCTACCGATGCAACAGAATAGCTCGGATGATAGTTTTTTGTCCCGGTAAAAAAAGTTTCAAAAAATCATGTGGTTGGAGTGTATATATGTGTGTGTATGTGTGTGTGTGTGTGTGTGTGTGTAGAGAGAGAGAGAGAGAGAGAGAGAGTTGTCTACCGACACAACAAAATAGCTCAGACGACAGTTTTTTGTCCCGGTAAAAAAAGTTTCAAAAAATCAGGTAGTTGGAGTGTTTGAATTGCATTTTTTATGGTTGAAACTGATTCAGAACCATAAAAAAACCCTTATAGCACCCAAAATATTGAAGTTTAACAACTGTAACCCAGATTTTCAAAAATCTCTACCGAAATTTTTCATAATCTTACCTGAATTTCTGTCTATGGGTTTTTTAGACTATGGCTAATAAAAATGATTTAAGGGATCAAAAAATTGGGGTAAAAGTACAAAGAAAATCATTAAAAAAAAAGAATAAGGATGAAGGGTCGGGATCCAACATCTACTAACATTCCATCCATTATCTCTATTCATATTAACATGTGTTTTCTTTATTTTTAACGCTTCTCTCAAGTTATGATGATGAAAATGATCAATCAATTCCGTTAACTTCTTCTATAAAAATTAACCAGAAAAATAAATTAAATTAAACCTTTAAATAATAATGAAATTTTAATTATACTAAAAAATAACAATAAAATTTATATTAAAAATTGGTTTTATATATATATAATAAAAACTATAATTATATAAGTTTCACTCCTTAATCCTTTTAAAATTAAAACAATCAATGATTATATATATATATATATATATATAAGTCGTCACTAATTTGATTCTTTTGATTTTTTGGGGCCAGATTTAATTAAAAATTTACTCTATTTATCAATTATGAGTTATAAAAAATATGGTTAGATTGAATGAATAATTTACCTTATCTAAATATGGTTAGACAAAATAATAATTCATTTTATTTATTATTATTTATGAAATAAGAAAAGTAATAAAATTATAAATATTTAAAAGGAGTAGTTTTAAGTGTGAATTTTTGGAAAAAATTTTGGTTTATTAGAATATGGTAGGTATTTATTGAAATCACAAGTTTGAGAGATAAACTCTTCACAATGAAAGTGTCTTTGGGGTTTTTAAGAGTGTTGAATCCATATAAAGTCAAAAAAACTAGTTTAAGCAGCACAAATCAAAATTTGTCCACAAATCAAAATTTGTTCACAAATTTTTTAGCCAAAATCATAAATAAGACAAAAAACCATACTTAAAAATTACTCCTATTTAAAATAATAATAATTAAAAACTATGTTACTAGTTTAATATTTTTTATACTTTTCATATTAGACTTAATCAAATATTTACTCTATTTCTCATCTATAAATTATAAAAAATATTAACAATTTTTTATATAATAATTACAATAAAATATAATTTGATCATTAAAATAAATAAATAAATATGAAAAATAATATTAAACTAAATATTTTATATAAATTTTAATAAAAATAATAATAAATATTAAAAAGTCCACGATTCTTAAATAGATGGTGATACTCTTTGATATGAAATTGATAAATAATATATTAAATATGATAAAATTGTACTCTTATCAAACTTCAAAAATTAATAATAAAAAATATAAAAAATTATATCTAAAATTTAAATTAAATTATTATATATATATATATATACACGAGTCAATAAATTATAACCCCATGATTGCACGGTTGCACGGCTTAGAGTGCAGAGTGGTAGTTGTAGCTTTTAGTACAAACACTAAACAATGCTTTATTGCAGCGGAAAATGTGGTTGCTGTAAAGGACAAAATAGTGGAGCAACTCCATGTGACATTAACCATGCTGTTTCAATGGTTGAGTGTGTTAATTTTTGGAATTATGATGTTCCAAGGAGTAGGTATAACTTAATGTATGATTTGGTTTATTCAATTAAAAAATATTTAATTATTTTTTTAAATTAATGTTGTTGCTTTTTATTTATTTATTATTAGAGTATTTTGAAATGTTAATTTTTCAATTAATTTTGTTGTTTATTTTTATTTAATTTTAATGAGAGTATTTTGAAATATTAATTTTTAGTTTTTATTTGAATTAATTTTATTTAATATATATATATAGTAAGTTAGGTTATTTTATTAATTTGAAAAACGAAATATTACATATGTTATAGGTGGGGTTGGCAAGCTACGCTTAGCCAATCTCAATCTTAGTTATTCGGTTTCGTGGTTGTCTTAGAGGAGGAAACCAGTCCAAACAAAATTTAAGACAAAGAATTACAATATGCGCAGTAGTGTTGATGTATCTAAGTAGCACAAAATATGAAGAAGCAAAAAAACACTGATGATGGCATGCTTGACAAAAAACATGGAAGAGTTGTGCAGTTGCGCAGGCATCAATCTTCATCTTCATCGTCGCTATTGGGGACCTCCTCCTCAATGGGGCACAGGTGCCTGCGCAGCCGCTTCCTCCAGATTTGCCACTGAATGCCTGGGTTTGTGGACTGGTGCGCAGAGGATGGGGGACTCTGGATCTACTCCGTCAAGGACACGCATCCAATTTTCATCGGAATCCATCACCCAGACATCTGATTCATCGTCTTCCTTCTCCTGAACCGACAGCGAGTCAGTGTTGCAGAGTTGGGGGTGCATCTGGTGCAATATGGTGGACTTCTGCGGACCGCGCCTACCTCTCTACACAGCTTGCACAGGGGTTGCTTCCTCCTGCTCGGGATCGGGGCTCTATCCGGCAAAAATGCCACAGGAGGAGCCTTTCATTGACTACAGTCGATTGTCCTCGTCACGGTGATAACGATCAGGGAGAACCCCTCTCTATCCACCTCAGATGATTCTCTAGCATAATCTTGGGGCCATTGCACAGTGAGGCAGGGGGGAGATGTCAAGGGAGGGATACGCAGCAAGGGGACAAACAACACTTAGGGTTGGGGGGTTGGGGGGGCTGGGGAAGAGGTGCGCAGATTGGGATGACACAGCCTAGAGGGGACTGCGCAGCGCAGCGCTGATAATAGGGTTGCGCAGCCTTGTGAAATCGAGCGAGTACTAGAGCAGAGTTAAAAAGATGAAAGGCAGAGGGAAAATACTGGGGGTTGCTCGAGGTTGAGAGCTCATCCTTTTAAAGGGGCTTGGACACATGCGAGGAGGATGGCAATGATTATGCCTCGCACGCAGCTGCTTGCCATGATTGATCGCCTGAGCAGGCTTGAGGGAAGGGGGATGGCTGATATACAGATCAATCATGATAATCATTTATGGTGATAGATGCGAAAGGGTGCCCTGGATAGGGTGACGTTGTTCCGAGTGTCTCATCATCATACCTTATTTTGTTAGTCTCATGCGGATGGCTAACGGTTCGAGGATCCACAGTAGGTGAGGTTTTGGGCAGAAGATCTCCGTCCTCCAGGGTGTGTGAGAGATGATTGTCATTCATGTCTGTTTTGTCACCCGCATCCAGGGAATTTTACTTAGTATATTATTGGAGAAGAAAATGTTAATTTTTATTTTCATATGTTTTTATCATGTATAGTTTTTTTTTTCTCATTAGTTTTTAGATTGTTTACGTGATTTTTTTATTTCACATCTTAATTAGTATGAGTTAGTTTTGTGTTATGTCATTATATGTTTTTCACACCATATATGTTAAGTATGTTAAGTAGTTTTGTACTTGATCTCCACCGAGGGACTGAAGTTTTTTATGTATTATTGTTGTTTATTATGAATGTATAGTCTTTCCTCCCACGATTCTTTGACTTGCTCTCATGATCGCCTTGTTTTCACATCTCAACTAGTGTGAGTTAGTTTTTAGTTGTATTATTGTATGTTTTTCATACCATGTGATGTTAAGATTCAAGTAGTTTTGCACTTTGATCTCTTCCCATGTACTAAAGTAGTATATGTATTATTGTTGTTTTTTTATGTATGTATAGCCTTTCCTCTCACAATTCCTTGAATTGTTCCCATGATCTTTTTGTTTAACATCTCAACTAGTGTGAGTTAGTTTTTAGTTGTGTTATATGCTTTTCATTCTTTGTGATGTTAAGATTCTACTAGTTTTGCACTTTGATCTCCTCCCATGTATTGAAGTCTTCTATGTATTATTGTTGTTTTCTTTTGACATGTTTCCTTCATTTTCCCTTATTGTAGCATTTTTGTATATGGATTTTCAACATTGTTTCATCCATTGGATACATTTCTTCTTCTATATACCACTCTTCATTGTTTTCAGTGTTATTGGTACTATATTTTATGTCATTTTTAGCTCATCGTTGCCAATTGTGATATATACACTTTCATTATCAATAATGTCCAATTTTTATACATAATCATATTTTACTTATAAAGACAAGTTACATTTTATATATACCTTAAATATTATCTAATTCCAAAAAAAATAAAAATAAAAAACAAAAGACATTCCAAGATATTCACTTATCTCCTTAGATTATTACATCAAACAAATATCCAGCAAGGGATCCCAAAAAAATCCTCATTGCTCTCTGAAATTCTTCACATATAAACTAAAATCTATCCCAAAGAGTGAAAAATTAAGGTACCATATACATCATTGTAACATTAATATATAATGCAATCATATCTAATATTTTTTTCAAATTTTCCTTAGAAGAAAAGTAGCCATAATATTCCCCATATGGGATGTTTTCGAGACAAAAGGAAGGGGGGGGGGGGATGTGGGTTGTCACCATCCCAACTAGCCCAAATATTAGGGGACATGGCAGCACGCCCTAATTATAGTTTTAATGTTATTTGTAATGGCATTGTGTTGGAGCATGTTGTCCATCATTTAGCTTAACTTGTAGTTGACCCTCAACGACTCCCTAATTGCTTCAATGGTCATTCAACAACCTATCAGTTCCATCCAATGCAGACAACACTTAACCATGGCCTCAGGGATTGTTGTTGGGTTATTTTTAGTTATACTACATTTGGTAGAGATAACAGATCGATATGGGAAAAATTTGAGACATGTTCCACTACGAGCATCTTGTTTTTGCGTGGTTCTTCGATACTCTAGCTTGGGAAACAACATCCTCCTTAGTTGATTCATCGCTTTAACTCGGATGGATTACAACATCGACCTCAATTATAGTTCACTGCAGATGGTATCTCTGCTCTCCTCTGTCATTTTTCTTTTTCTAAGTTGTCACTCTACTTAAAGTTAATTCTAGACAAAGTTGCCCCTGTGCATGGTTTTCTCCGCCCTCCATGGCCTCCTCCACATCTATGCAAGCGACCCCTGGGAATTGTTGCGCATGCCAACTCTTGGGATCTTGGCCCCTTTTTCACTTTTTTCTCTTCCTCTTGTCTTTTTGGCTTCGTTTGACCTGCGCTCTCACCCTTGTCTCGCATTCCCTATCCCCCTTTGGGCACTTCTAGTTATAAACCATACCCCTCACATTTGCCCACTTTCCCATCCCTGCAATCAATCTCCTTACCAGATATTCTCGACTAGAAGCTCCCCGCAAAGGCCAATCCCCTAGAGGTAACACCCTTCCTTATGCTCTTGGGACGTGGCATCTCTTTGGTGCCAACTTAGCCTTATACCCCCAATCTCTAGTGCCAAACACTCTTCTCCTGTTTTCCCCTTTTCCCATGACTCGACAATGAGCTCTAGTGCGCAAGGGAGAAACTTACTATCAAGAGAGGGCCCATAGGGGAAACACAAGTATGAATCACCACTTGGAGAAAGTATCCACTCGTTATCACAACCTTACTCCAAGGCCCATCCACGAAGAACTCACCTTTACCAAGGGATAAGGTTCCTCTCATCACTTTCATCTCTCCAACACGGACGTTCTAACAAAATTGGCAGATTGGGTTCTAGACATAGGTCACACATGAGACATGTTTAATTAATTCATGCAAACAATTGGCCTTTATTAGCATATGAAGTTCTTACTAGGTAGAGTCCTCCTAAACCAACATGAGCATCAACCAGAAATTCTCCACTCCCTTGAGCACTTGCACTGGCATTTGAAGGACTTGGATAGACTATTCGAGTGCATTGAGTAGCATCTCCTGATTCCTCCCACAATAGGGAGCACATCTAGAGACAACAAAGATCCCATCTAGGTCACCACGATAGACTCAGACCTGTCTACTTGATTGTATGTCATGGTCTCACTCTATTGGTATTTTTCTCCATCTATTTATTATTGGCTAGTCAAGATTGATACTTTTTTTTGTATGATTTTGGACCACTCCACCACTCAATTATGTTGCACCTATCTATGAAGAGTTCATTTTTGGATTTGGTCTGGTCTCCCCTGTGAGAAACCAACCTAAGGCTCATGAATATTTTATGTAATCTCCAGTTTTGAAGGTGATAAAATTCGCCACAAAAAATAATAAAAAAATAAATTGCCATAATGTTTATTTTATTCTTAAACCATGGAGAATCAGTAACTCATTGGAGCAATTTGGTCGAAGCCCAAAATCAAACCTTTCGGCTGCCACTATAACACCAAGAGTATATCCAACAATCTGCAAGCTAGATATATCCATAGCTTATGACTTAGCAAGAGTTGAGATGTCTCGAACACCATGAGGGAGCTCTATCCCAGGGGTCACCTACTCTTTGAACCTTATCACAACGAGCCAACATGTCTCGAGAATTGAACTTGAGTGAAGAGAATCACAAATAATTTTTCCCACCACTCAAGTTAAACCCAAGGAACAATTACCATAATATTACTTGAAAGGTCATAATCAAGAAAATGGATGGTAAATAATCAATTAGTATGTCCTCTTTAGTTTATTAGATATGCCACATTCTTGGATCTAGTTGCAATCTTGTATTACAAAGAGTATTCACTTCTCCACTCCCTTTTTTTTAATATAATGAAACTAGATTATGTTAAAAGTATGTTTGGAAATTTAAAAAAAAATCTAGAAAATTATTAGTAAGTAAACTTCCAAACCATTAACGTTTAATATATAATTAATAATCATTATAGAGTCCTCGAAAAAATAGATTTTCCTCTTTTTTTTTAAACTTGAAATTTAAAGAGAGTAGGGATAGGGTTTGATTCACTAGGTGTACATAGATCATAAGATAATTTAATATAATCTTTTTACGTGTAACTACTTGTTTTCCCACTATCTCAAGGTTACCACATCAAAAGACTCAAACTTATAAATGTAAAAATCTTTGTAAATTTTACTAATTCTTAAAATATTATAACTATAATATTTGATTTTTTTGTGAAAATACTCTAAATTTTAAAAAATTTATATAGTTTTTTTATAAAAATTTGGTGATTTTTGAAAATAAATAATCTATTTTATAAAATTAAATGAATCATTTAAAAAAATAAATTGATGAATTAAGAAAAAAAAAAGAAATTAACCCATAGGAAAAAATTTAACTTCTAAAAATTTTACGCTCTAATGAAAATTAAACCTTACCCACTTAAAAAAAACGTCTATAATTCCATTAGTTATAGTCTTGTTTCAACCAAGAATATTATATTAGTGATGTTTTTTAACTTTTAGGTGACTTTTTTTTTAGAGGTTTTTGTACTCACTTGAGTGAGTTCTATATGTTTCTAGATATACTTCAGTCTCCACACGTTTCTAGATATACTTAGTCTACACACTTCACATTACTTCTAGGCGATTTTTCTTTAGAGGTTTTTGTACTCACTTGAGTCAGTTTTATATGTTTCTAGATATACTTGGTCTCCACTCTTCACATCAATAAGGGATTATTTAAAGGATTATTTAGGTTATATCAGACATCTGAAAAATATTCCAACCCTTTGTTATCTTGTGTCTATTTTGTTTTCCACCATCTTTTAAACTTAAAAGTTTAATCTTTAAACTTAAGATAGCTATTATAAGTATTATGGTTTACCTATCATCATCAATCAAATTTATGATAATCCTGACAATATTTATGTTTCCCTACCCTTTATTTATCTTTTAAAAGACTAATTCAACCCTTATTACTATTGCAGCTATATAAAAAGACGTGTTGTAACTTTGATGTTAACCTTTCTCTATTTATACAGCCTACTCATTGCCACCTCCAACCATCAAGTCCTTAAATGGTCACTAACATCTAAACACCAAACAGGGGACATGTGTCCCAACAAAGGGTACATTTATAATTGACCAAACCTCTATCCATTAATGATCCCGCTCGTATTCAAGTGATTTATAAGTTAAAATTGATGAAACTCTTTTAAAAACTTTGACAAAATAGAAAACATTTAATCAAAACTTTTTAGTTAAAGGTGGTATAGTTGTAAGGTTGACACCATAAAGAGTTTTGTAAGGCTTAATAAATTTGACTTAATAAATAAATTTAATGAAAGTCTTATAACTATGATGTTGATCTCATAATGAATTATATATATATATATATATATTAATAAAGAAATATATAGGAAGAGGGGATTAGGTAATTATTTTCAAAGAGTAGTGTTATGAATTTGGAAATTAATTTTAAGGTGTTTTTTTTTAATATAATTTTTTATATTAATATAATTTTGATTTTTTTTTAAATATTGTATTTCTTTTTAAATTAAGATTTATATTTGTATTTTAGTGATGTTAGATTAGTTTTGTTGGGTATGTGTTATATTCTTTCTACGACTAGCTTCACGCATGAAGAGGGAGCGACAAGCCTTCCCTTTGCTTGTGCCGGACGCAGTAGGGGGGGCGTAGGGGTTTGCAGGGGGTCCGGGGCAATGCCCCGGGAAATTCATTTTTGGACCCTATATTAGGTGGACAAACCTACCTATGGTTTGGTGCATGGGTTTAGCACATGGTTTTGAGCATGATGGTTTTATGTCCATGGTATTTTGTAGATCCGGTCAAGGGAACTACGATTATGTTCTAATCCAGGGTTAATGGATTGGGGTTTATTAATGCTTTGACATGTATATATATGTGTATTGTAACATTGAAAGGAACATAATGAAAAATCACGCTGGTAGTCCAAGTTTTGGGATCCAGGGGAAAAACTTTGTGTATATATGTTTTATGTTTTATGCTCTTGCTATTGTTTATTTTATGTTTTAAGAGTCCGTTTGCAGGTAATTTCTATACAAGGTTAAAAGCTACAAGTCTTTCACTAGGGAGATCGAACCATAGTCAAAATTGCACACTTCGTAAAGAGGCAAGTGAGATCATGCTTTACAAAAATAAGTAAAGAGTATATATTCTAAAAAACTGACCAAATTGGCTTGGAGGTAGAACTATATGATTCCAAAACAAAATGGCCATGAGCATAACAAACTAAGTCTAAGAGTTAGAATTTGTTGCAACCTCCTGAATTGGATCTTCTATGTTGCTAGGGGTGTTGCCAACTAGTGGAGGAATGTCCAAATGGTGCTCAATGTTGCTCGTACGTTGATCTATATCCCTTAGTTGTCGATGGAGGTGCTACGGGGAGTGTAGGATGTCAGCCATGTGCTCAAATCAATCCAACATAATTATGCCTGGGTGGAACTTCAGATGCCAATATAAATCAACGATGTGCATATATTGATAAACCTGCCACAGGTATGCCAAACATAGGAAACCTAGTCATTCAAATCCACCAAAACTTCTATGTTTGAAAGTTGTTGTTGATGGGAGGCCCCTTCCCTTTTTATGCAAGCAAGTTCCTCCTAGATGGGTCCAAGGGTAAGTTCCCAAATAAAATCGATGGATTCTTGAAGCATGTGATGCACATGTGTATGTCCTCAAGAGGCACACTTCTAATAATAGGTGGCCCCTTAGCTAATGTGCACTCACTGATGAGGCATGATTGCAAACGAAATTATAATATTGAGAAGGACAAGGGAAAAGGCAAACAAGTGGGTGTTGACATTAGGGGAAAGAGCCACGAAGGGGAGGGGAGGGGACACATAAGCAGAAAGGTAGGGAAGATCAAAAGAGGGGGAAGAGAGAAGCTTCCAGCCAACCATGAGGGAGCAAAGAGGGTGTAGAGACGGATACAGGAAAACTGTGAGTTGGGGGATGGCACCGAAATATGAGTAACCACTAGCTAAGGAGAAAAGGACTATATCGGTTTGCCAGTGAAAGAAAAGAAGAGAATAATACTTTAGGGATGAAAAGAGCCTAATGAGAAAAACAATAAAAGAATAAACTATTCAAGAATGAAAGGGAAACAATGTTGAATACAAAGTGAAAAAGCCTATGCAGGCTTGAAATTGGCATGCTAGGGAACGCTACAGGAGTTTGACTTCCATGAAGGGTGGTGTCGACCTTGCTACTACTTCCTGCGCCCAACCCAATGTTCCAACCTGCATGCAGAGAAAATAATTCTAAAACAGAAACAACAAGCCTTGAATTTCCAACTAGGGGGGAGAGAAGAAAGTAACCTTGTAATGCCAAGAATGCCGAATAATGCCACTGAAACTCTAGCTACCAAGGATGAGAATGGAAGTTGTTATAAGGCTTTATCGGGCTTCATTGAGGTGAGCCGACCAGAGTCCCCCATGGAGAAAGATCAAAGCAGAAGATAGGGCAATTGAACTTGAGACAAATTTTCTACAGGTATAATTCAGACAGACTCACACTAGAAGGGGAACCAAATTTATAATAATACAAATGTCATGCATTTCCCACACAAATATGGGACTGTCCTAGCAAAGCAACTTCTCCTCCAGGTGTTTGTGATGCATGATCTTGGGATCAAGGATTTGATGTACTATTCATGTCAAATAAGGTGTTAATAGCTTGACAATCATTTATTCTCTTATGGGGGTGTGCTTCCACGTCCATAGATCACTTGGCTAGGAGGGGTAGAGGCAGCCCCACCTCCCCTCCACTTTTGCCTTAAAAACACCTCATCCGAGAATAAGTTTAATTTTTATTATTAAATATTTTGTTTATATTTCAGTTGATATATATATATATATATAATTTTTTATTTTTGGAATTTTTCTTTAATATATAAATAAAATAAATTGTTGTATGATATTAATATTTTTCTTCCTTTTAACATCCATATATTCTATACAACAATTTCATATTAATTTTTTTATTAATTTAGATACAAGCCTAGATATATCTTAATTTCAGATCTACTAAGCGTCGAGAGGAATCAAATATCTTTTCAATTTAAAAGAGGTTTGCATCTCAAGAGGTTTTATTCCTATCGACACTTAGTAGATCTTGAGTTAAGATGGATCTAAGCTAGTTTAATTTCCCCTTTAAATAGGCTATATTCCACATGAATACCATGGGTTCTCATAAACCTGGAGCTCAAAAACCATCGGTAACTTGACCAAGTCAAGTTTACATGAACTACCAAACAAAACAAAAAATAATAATAACAACATAGAATTTTTATTTATATTATCTTAATTTGAAGTTGTTTTTTATTTTAACATAGGAATATATTTATGTTATTTTGATCAAGTCAAAATGTTTATAAGGCATTACAACATCTCTACCATACTAGGCTAGAGAGAGCCTCTCAAGGCAATTAATAATAAAACGTGATTTATAGAACTTTTTCATATTAAAATTTGATTAATTTAAATATTCATAATAGAATATGAACTTCTTTTTTTTCGTAGGGAAAAATTGCAAATTTTTATTAAAAGGGAGAAAATTCCGTTTTGCAGATTCACATTGTGCATTCAAAAATTGGTCATCCAAAGAGTACAATCATCCAAAAAAAAAATAAAAAAATTTGGTCATAATATCGATAGTCATTAACTAGACAATCATTAGAAAATAGGGAGTCCATATAACCAACAAGTTACATACATATCATAAATAAAAACATGCGCTACCCATAAGGAGGTCCAAACCGTAAACTGTCATATAGAGAGTTGTCACAAAAAGAAAGTAATTACGCCGATAGGCGTAGCCCCCTATCGGAATTCGCTTCATTAATGATTTTGCTAATTAATCTTTTTCATCCGATGGTATAAATTGAAAGATGCCGATATATTCTCGTCATCGCCACTCAATCAATGAATGAAATTAAAAGCCATAACATCCTTGCATGTCTAAATCAACTATTTAAACCCTACTTAAATTAATTTTTTACCAAATGATCATTAAAAATTTATTGTTCCTCTTATTTATCTCCACGTATGAGGGTATGAGGGTATGAGGGATTAGAGTGAAATAAGGACATGTTTCGGGCGAGAAAGTTGTATCGTCGAAGCCGCATGGCATGTGGTTAGCTTAACGTTTCAGGTTTAATCATGGGATTTGTATGGAGGCGGCCATCTCTGCAAACAACAAGAAATGTCGATGTCCATCCATCTTCCAACGGGAGCCGGATTGATATCGTGTTTACAAGGAGTTACAAAAGCGGAGGTTCCACGTTGTCAAGAGCTAAAAGGAACGGTTTAAAATCCAATAACCTGTCTTCCATGCTGTGAGAGGCGCACTACATGTCGGTCTTCCATGCATCAGGAGGAGGAGGCCCAGCGAGATTCGAAGCGGCGCCAGTGGCATGATCTAATTTCCACGTTGCTAACAATGGTAGAATGTTTGATAAATGACTCAAGGCTATACCTGCAGGGGAAAACTGGAGCAGCGTCACAAGTCCATAGTCCTCTTGGACGCGCTTTCTCCTTCATTACGGAATGCAATACACCACTTTGAACTCAAGCCTGGTTACAAGACCATGTGCCTAACATTCTCAGAGGCCATGATAAACCATTATAAATACCAGGCGTGGAGTGAATTCAAGGTCAAATTTAGGAGAAGAGTCTCGGCTTATGTAGCAAAGTGGAAAGATTCGAAGAACCCTTCGTCTCAGGACAGGGTTCCGGGTCTCGGAAATGAGGCGATTGAGCCTCCTGGATGGGAGCACAAGTTCTGCGAAGTGAATGATACTGCACTCAGAGAATTCACACACAAAGTCTTCTTTGTAACAAAAGGGCCAATTTCTGTCATGCAGTGGCAACTTTAGCCAAAAATAAATTTTCTGTACAGTAAATTGTCTTCCTTGGCTATGTTGATGACTGGTGCGGGTTAATGGGTAATCATGGATCACGCAAAAATTTTAAGTGAAGCAAGTCTTCCACTGAACCTCTGTTTGCGCACATCGCGAAGATTGTCCAATGGATATTACTTTCGCTTCATTTATTTTGTTAAAATTAATATTTCTGGTCCGTGGTGTAGATACAGTTCGGGTGGATCATAACTAAATGAAGGAAGGTTCGTCATTACTTGGTTGACAAGGGATTATATCCCGAAAGCCAATTTCATTGT
This sequence comes from Pinus albicaulis, assembly GCA_034641835.2. Classification (NCBI taxonomy): domain Eukaryota; kingdom Viridiplantae; phylum Streptophyta; class Pinopsida; order Pinales; family Pinaceae; genus Pinus; species Pinus albicaulis. Next base: position 871,616,058 of record CM076574.1, on the reverse strand, counting down.
TGAAGTCATAGGAAGCGGAGTGAAAGAAATGGAACCATAGTTCTATTGGGAACCTGAGTTAATTAAATGCCAAGGTGGTTTCTGTAGAGAAAACCAGTGGGTTCGCATTTTTTTAAACGAAGAATTAATAATTTTATTGTGAATCCATGGATTGATTTGTACCGAATTTCGAACTGTCGTATTAAAGCACGAACCCAATGGAATACTCAAATTTTAGATTTTCTAAACTTTTTTGGGTTAGTATAATTGAATTTGGTAATTATGATTTACATCTCTAACTTTATTTTAACTACAGTGAAACCGAGGTCAGAAAACCGAGAGTATTGCGCTTGTTAAAACCGGTGAGTAGAATTGTGAAAAATAACGCGATAACAATCATCGATCGACACGCGTCCCTGGGCGGTATTCTAAATCCACCCATATCGCGTAAATTTCATGTGTTAATTCTCGACCCAAGAAAAAATGTGATATCTGTCCGGTTCGCTCGATCTGGAGGACGCGAGATCAAACGGTCTTCACAATCGAACTTGCACGGAGGATAATTAAGGTACTGTTGGCACTTTTGTATTGATAAGTAGTTACTTTGTAAGCGAAGGTTGGATGTTTATGGTGGGCCTGAGGTAATAGGGCATTGATTTGTGTGTAGTATAGGGCATTGAAACCCTATTACAAAGTATGGCTAACTTAAAATTAATGCAATGAAGGATTATATCTCAAACTATTGTTTGACGGAAAATATATCTATGGCTTTCGCTGAGCATGGATTTATTTATTTGAGTGCAATTATATATATCATTTAAATTTTTATGTCAAAATTTGATTTTGTTCATATATAAAATAATATACTATCTCACACGTTTTTTTTTTTCAATTTCAACTTATATTTTTCTGAATTTACATTGTCATGTTCCAAATTACAATGTGCACAACGTTGATTTCACTATTTTAGATGACCATAGATTGCTAGGACTTGCATTTTAACCTATCACCATAGAACATTGTATTTTCGTTCTCTAATGTCGAGGGGATATACGTAGGTTACATTGTGTTTTCGTTCTCTAACGTTGAGGGGCTATCCGTTACTTACAAAGTGCCAGTATTAATAATAAATATGTTTTATATCTCTGCTGTAAAATAAAATACATAGTTTGCCTTAGTAGAAAAATTAAATATTATTTAATTAATTATTTCGAACATTTTTTTTATCCACACAAAAATTCTTTATAATTTAAAACACATGAAAATATTACTCGTGAGCAAGCATTTATCATCGGGAAAGCATTACGATCTACACTATTTTAACATAGACCATTCTCACTATCATTGACAAAACTTAAGAAGAATATGCAAGTATTGTTATCCGCGAACCTAATTTTTTAAATATAAATATATGTAAAAATACGATTATGAACATTGCCCATATCAATATAATAATGACATCTCTCGTAGAACCATCTCAACTTCGTTCTTTGAATGCCATTTCATCCTAAAAAAAAAAAAAAATGGTCATTGTGACATTATGCGTGAGGGTCAATAGTTTACATTAGTTATTTCTTTTAATTTGGTTTTGATCAAGTCTAAATTCCTATGATGAAGTGGGAGTTTCTATTCCCAAAACTATTTATATACACACTTAGAATAAGATCAAAAAAACATCAAACACTATCCAATTACAAAGAGATAGTAACCATAAATAAAACATTTTCTTTAGAACTATGATCTAACTCTTATTAAATTTCTCACCTCCTTTCGAAACTATGTAATTAAACTATTATAAAAACTTTCATAAAGCTAACACCCATGGCTAGGAGAGAAGAAAACAATAGAGGGAGTGAGTAAATACTATGGCCTTCTAATTTAATAATTCTTACATGATACTAATATGTGTTTGGTGCTTAACTCTTTGTAACTCACAAACTTAGTCACGTTATAAAAAGAAAGGAGGTAATATTAAATTTGTAAAATTATAGCGAGGATTTAATTTTATATATGTTAAGTGATTTCCACATTATTAAAATGTTCACTTTCTAAATATAATAAATGACGTTTTGAATATTTTATATTTTAATTACAAATTGAATTGAATTATATTATAGAAAAATATAGGAAACAAAGTATATGAATTAAATATATCACAAATGAAAGTATATTTAATAGTAAAATATAATAAGTAATGTTGTAAAAGTAATTTGTATCAATATATATTGATAAGTGGTGCAAAAGTATTAAGTAGTCAAAATTATTTTTCATGTGATTAGGTTAAATCTCATTTACCAAAAAAGTTGGTTTCCTTAAATTTATTTAATTTATAATATTTTTCTAAGTGTAATATAAAATATATCTATGTTGTTAGGAAATTAAGATGTGTATTATTTAGTTGCTATGAAAAGAGATAGACTTAGCCATATTGTGCATATTAGATAATCTAGCAAAACAAATTGAATTTGTTGAATTGGGTAGGAGAGCTCTATGTAATACATTTTTCAATGTCAATGAGAGAGAATGAGGGATTTTGATATTTTTAGAGACTATGAGTGATTTGTAAGAGAGGAAGATTGCATGTAGAGTGTTAATATGTAGTCTTACCCTTTTTTGTTGAATTTATAAATTAGCATGTATATTTATGTGTGCATCTATAAGGATGAATTCATATTGTGCTGAGTGTAGGCTAGATTATATTTTTTAATATATTGTGGGACTAATAGTTTTTTACAGCCAATGGGATCTCTGGTTCGACTTCATAGTCCATATTTAGAAACTTGATTTTGGGGTTCGTAGAAGGTTATTTGACTTAAAATGCAACTTGAATATTTATAGGTCGAACCAGTCCCAGTTTCTTATTACAAGGTACTTTGGAAACACCAAATATTTAAATTTTTAAAAGAGTCATCATTTGATGAATATGTGAAAGTGTCTATCCCAGTTTTTTGTCAATTTAGACCAACAAAGGAGTCTAATTGTAGGAATAGTCCAACGACGAGTCATCAACCACATTACGGATTGTAGTTCATAATCCATGCTATGAAATATTTTCTTTGAACCTAATAAAAAAATATAGCAAGAAGTTGTACCCTAGATACCCATATCAATGAACTAGACATGCTGGAAAATAAATCCAAATTGGCAAAGGTATCTCAATAAATAGAAATTGTAATGTATAAATATCATCCAGATCTTCATATCTTAGGATTTTTGCATGATTAGGTAAAAATAGATCATCTCGACTTTTAGATCACACACTATAAAGTATATCCTAATATATGGATCTATATACTGTGCTCATAATAAAACCATCTCGATTCCAACTTTTGCATTGTGAGATAATTTATGGTTTCTTCCATTAAAAATTATTTTGGTTTGATATATCAACATGGCATAACTAACACTAAAATTTGAGTTTGAATTTCATCACCACTACCACATAGAATTTCAACTACTACATGAGAGATTTAGATCTTCTATGTGGATTTTGAAGAGCATATAACCAAAACTAAGTGAAAAATCAGAAAAATGGGACTTAAGGAATTATTTTTGGTATGAGAAAAAGGAGTGCTTAGATAAGCTAGAAATATGCATAGGAGAATCTAGAGGAGAAACTCGAGAAGTAGGTCAGGGAATTCATATAAAGAATGAAGGCCTAAAAGTGTAGATGAGGCACATTTACATGGTGTAGTCATATGATTAAAAGTATTAATGATATTATCATTAATGATTTTAATATAAATAATATTAAGATTACTTTTAATAATTAATAATATTTACATGCTAATCATTTTAATTAATATGGTTAAACATTTTCAACACACTCAATGAATGTCACTCATTCTCACCAATGCTCAATAATACACAATTTTTCTTAGCCATAGTCATCCATGGGTAACCCTCTTAAACCATAATAATCCATGGTGAGCCTTAATTATAATTAATAATTATAATAATTAAAATGATATCTAAAATAATATATAAACAAATATAATAATATCTAAATAAGTATAATAATGGTTTAAGTAATTATAATTCTCTTTTATTTAAAATAGAAAAATATTTTGAGGCAAAAAAAAATAAAAAAAAATCATTGTAACCATATCACTAATAGTATTAATGATATTAAAATTAATATTGTTAATAAAAATATTATTAATATTAATATGAATAAGTAATACTAATAATATTTACATTCTAATCATTTTAATCAACTATGGCCAAACATTGCCAACATAGTCTCATTCTCACCTATGTTAAATGATAGAGAAGTTTACTTACCCATAGTCAACCAAGGTCTCATTCTTACCTATGTTAAATGATAGAGAAGTTTACTTAGCCATAGTCAACCATGGTTAACCTTACTCAATTCCCCTTTGGGTTCGCCAATTCCTTTGGTTTATAATTTGTTGGGTCATGGTTTTCCCTTGGGTTCACCAATTCTTTTGGTTTATAATATTAAACCGTTGGGTTTATTAGTTCTTTTGGTTTATAATATGAATAATCGATCAATGTCATCCATGATCAAATGTCACATTCTGACAAATATTGTCTCAATATGAAAATCACCCATGGCCAACCATGGTCATCGTTGGTCCAACGTCGCATTGTGACAACAATTGTCTCAATGTTTAAATCAATTCCCTTGGGTTCACCAATTCCTTTTGGTTTATAATTTGTTGGGTAATGGTTGTCCCTTGGGTTCACCAATTCCTTTGGTTTATAATATTAAACCCTTGGGTTTATTAGTTTTTTTTGTTTATAATATGAATAATCGATCAATGTCATCCATGATCAAATGTCACATTCTGACAAACATTGTCTCAATATGAAAATCACCCATGGCCAACCATGGTCATAATTGGTCCAACATTGCATTGTGACAACAATTGTCTCAATGTTTAAATCAATTCCCTTGGGTTCACCAATTCCTTTGGTTTATAATTTTTTGGGTCATGGTTTTCCCTTGGGTTCAACCAATTCCTTTGGTTTATAATATTAAACCCTTGGGTTTATTAGTTCTTTTGGTTTATAATATGAATAATAGATCAATGTCATTCATGATCAAATGTCACATTCTGAAAAATATTGTCTCAATATGAAAATCACCCATGGCCAACCATGGTCATAGTTGGTCCAATGTCGCATTGTGACAACAATTGTCTCAATGTTTAAATCAATTCCCTTGGGTTCACCAATTTCTTTGGTTTATAATTTGTTGGGTAATGATTTTCCCTTGGGTTCACCAATTCCTTTGGTTTATAATATTAAACCCTTGGGTTTATTAGTTTTTTTGGTTTATAATATGAATAATCGATCAATGTCATCCATGATCAAATGTCACATTCTGACAAACATTGTATCAGTATGAAAATCACCCATGGCCAACCATGGTCATACTTGGCCCAACGTCGCATTGCGCCAACAATTGTCTCAATGTTTAAATCAATTCCCTTGGGTTCACCAATTCCTTTGGTTTATAATATTAAACCCTTGGGTTTATTAGTTCTTTTATTTATATTATGAATAATCATCTAATGCTCATCGGTAGTCAAATGCTCATTCGACAAAAATTGTCTCAATATGAAAATCACCTATGGCTGTCCATGGTCATAGTTGGTCCAATCTGTCACCTGTGACAACAATTGTCTCAATGTTTAAATCAATTCCCTTGGGTTCATCAATTCCTTTGGTTTATAATTTGTCGGGTAATGGTTTTCCCTTGGGTTCACTCAATTCTTGTTTATAATATTAAACCCTCGTGTTTATTAGTTTTTCATGATAATATGAATAATTCCATCAATGTCATCCATGATCAAATGTCACATTCCGACAAACATCATGCCTCAATATGAAATTTACCCATGGCCAACCATGGTCATAGTTGGTCCAATGACATTATGACAACAATTGTCTCAATAAGTTTAAATCAATTCCCTTGGGTTCACCAATTCCTTTGGTTTATAATTTGTTGGGTAATGGATTTCCCTTGGGTTCACCAATTCCTTTGGTTTGTAATATGAATAATCGATCAATGTCATCCATGATCAAATGTCACATTTTGACAAATATTATCTCAATATGAAAATCACCCATGGCCAACCATGGTCATAGTTGGTCCAACTTCGCATTGTGACAACAATTGTCTCGATGTTTAAATCAATTCCCTTGGGTTCACCAATTCCTTTGGTTTATAATATTAAACCCTTGGGTTTATTAGTTCTTTTGGTTTATAATATGAATAATCGATCAACGTCATCCATGATCATATGTCACATTCTGACAAATATTGTCTCAATATGAAAATCACCTGCTGCTATGGTCATGTTTGTCCAACGTACTTTCAGGACAAATAACCTATTCTAATGTTTAAATCAATTCCTTGGGTTCACCAATTCCTTTGGTTTATAATTTGTTGGGTAATGGTTTTCCTGTCTACCACCCTTTGTTTTATAATTTATTTTGGTAATGGTTTTCCTTTGGTTCACCAATTCCTTTGGTTTATAATATTAAACCCTTGGGTTTATTCGTTTTTTTTGTTTTATAATATGAATAATAGATCAATGTCATCCATGATCAAATGTCACATTATGACAAACATTGTCTTAATGTGAAAATCACCCATGGCCAACCATGGTCATAGTTGGTCCAACATCACATTGTGACAACAATTGCCTCAATGTTTAAATCAATTCCCTTTGGTTCACCAATTCCTTTGGTTTATAATTTGTTGGGTAATGGTTTTCCCTTGGGTTCAACAATTCCTTTGGTTTATAATATTAAACCCATCGGTTTATTAGTTCTTTTGGTTTATAATATGAATAATCGATCAACGTCATCCATGATCAAATTTCACATTCTGACAAATATTGTCTCAATATGAAAATCACCCATGGCCAAGCATGGTCATAGTTGGTCCAACGTCGCATTGTGACAACAATTGCCTCAATGTTTAAATAAAGTCCCTTGGGTTCACCAATTCCTTTGGGTCTATAATATGAAACCCTTGGGTTTATTAGTTCTTTTGGTTTATAATATGAATATTCGATCAATTTCATCCATTATCAAATGTCACATTTTGACAAATATTGTCTCAATATGAAAATCACCCATGGCCAACCATGGTCATAACTTCTCTATCAACGTCGCAGACCGTGACAACAATTCTCTCAATGTTTAAATCAATTCCCTTGGGTTCACCAATTCCTTTTGGTTTATAATTTTTTGGGTAATGATTTTCCCTTGGGTTCACCAAATTTCTTTATTTATAATATTAAACCCTTTAAGTTTATTAGTTTTTTTGGTTTATAATATGAATAATCGATCAATGTCATCCATGATCAAATGTCACATTCTGACAAATATTGTCTCGATATGAAAATCACCCATTGCCAACCATGGTCATAGTTGGTCCAACGTCGCATTGTGAAAACAATTGTCTCAATGTTTAAATCAATTCCCTTGGGTTCACGAATTCCTTTGGTTTATAAATTTTTAGGTAATGATTTTCCCTTGGGTTCACCAATTCCTTTGGTTTATAATATTAAACCCTTGGGTTTATTAGTTTTTTTGGTTTATAATATGAATAATCGATCAATGTCATCCATGATCAAATGTCACATTGTGACAAACATTGTATCAATATGAAAATCACCCATGGCCAACCATGGTCATAGTTGGTCCAACGTCGCATTGTGACAACAATTGTCTCAATGTTTAAATCAATTCCCTTGGGTTCACCAATTCCTTTTGGTTTATAATTTGCTGGGTAATGGTTGTCCCTTGGGTTCACCAATTCCTTTGGTTTATAATATTAAACCCTTGGGTTTATTAGTTTTTTTGGTTTATAATATGAATAATCGATCAATGTCATCCATGATCAAATGTCACATTCTGACAAACATTGTATCAATATGAAAATCACCTATGGCCAACCATGGTCATGCTTGGCCCAACGTCGCATTGTGACAACAATTGTCTCAATGTTTAAATCAATTCCCTTGGGTTCACCAATTCCTTTGGTTTATAATATTAAACCCTTGGGGTTTATTAGTTCTTTTGGTTTATAATATGAATAATCGATCAATGTCATCCATGATCAAATGTCACATTCTGACAAATATTGTCTCAATATGAAAATCACCCATGCCCAACCATGCTCATAGTTGGTCCAACGTCGCATTGTGACAACAATTGTCTCAATGTTTAAATCAATTCCCTTGGGTTCACCAATTTCGTTGGTTTATAATTCGTTGGGTAATGATTTTCCCTTGGGTTCACCAATTTCTTTGGTTTATAATATTAAACCCTTGGGTTTATTAGTTTTTTTGGTTTATAATATGAATAATTGATCAATGTCATCCATGATCAAATGACACATTCTGAAAAACATTCTCTCAATATGAAAATCACTCATGCCCAACCATGGTCATAGTTGGTCCAACGTCACATTGTGACAATAATTGTCTCAATGTTTAAATCAATTCCCTTGGGTTCACGAATTCCTTTTGGTTTATAATTTGTTGGGTAATGGTTATCCCTTGGGTTCACAAATTCCTTTGGTTTATAATATTAAACCCTTGGGTTTATTAGTTATTTTGGTTTATAATATGAATAATCGATCAATGTCATCCATGATCAAATGTCACATTCTGACAAATATTTTCTCAATATGAAAATCACCCATGGCCAACCATGGTCATAGTTGGTCCAACGTCGCATTGTGACAACAATTGTCTCAATGTTTAAATCAATTCCCTGGGTTCCTAATTCCTTTGGTTTATAATTTGTTGGGTAATGGTTATCCCTTGGGTTCACCAATTTTGTTTATAATATTAAACCCTTGGGTTTATTAGTTCTTTTGGTTTATAATATGAATAATCGATCAATGTCATCCATGATAAAATGTCACATTTTGAAAATATTTTCTCAATTTGAAAATCACCCATGGCCAACCATGGTCATAGTTGGTCCAACGTCGCATTGTGACAACAATTGTCTTAATGTTTAAATCAATTCCCTTGGGTTCACCAATTTTGGTTTATAATATTAAACCCTCGGGGTTTATTAGTTCTTTTAGTTTATAATATGAATAATCGATCAATGTCATCCATGATCAAATGTCACATTCTCGACAAATATTGTCTCAATATGAAAATCACCCATGGTCAAGCATGGTCATAGTTGGTCCAACATCGCATCGTGACAAAAATTGTCTCAATGTTTAAATCAATTCCCTTGGGTTCACCAATTCCTTTGGTTTATAATTTGTTGGGTCATGGTTTTCCGTTGGGTTCACCAATTCCTTTGGTTTATAATATTAAACCCTTTGTTTTATTAGTTCTTTTGGTTTATAATATGAATAATCGATCAATGTCATCCATGATCAAATGTCACATTCTGACAAATATTGTCTCAATATGAAAATCACCCATGGCCAACCATGGTCATAGTTGGTCCAACGTCGCATTGTGACAACAATTGTCTCAATGTTTAAATGAATTCCCTTGGGTTCACCAATTCCTTTGGTTTATAATTTGTTGGGTAATGGTTTTCCCTTGGGTTCACCAATTCCTTTGGTTTATAATATGAATAATCGATCAATCTCATCCATGATCAAATGTCACATTCTGACAAATATTGTCTCAATATGAAAATCACCCATGGCCAACCATGGTCATAGTTGGTCCAACATCGCATTGTGACAAAAATTGTCTCAATGTTTAAATCAATTCCTTTGGGTTCACCAATTCCTTTGGTTTATAATATTAAAACCTTGGGTTTATTAGTTCTTGTGGTTTATAATATGAATAATCGATCAATGTCATCCATGATCAAATGTCACATTTTGACAAATATTGTCTCAATATGAAAATCACCCATGGCCAAGCATGGTCATAACAGGTCCAACGCCGCATTGTGACAACAATTGTCTCAATGTTTAAATCAATTCCCTTGGGTTCACCAATTCCTTTGGTTTATAATTTGTTGGGTAATGGTTTTCCCTTGGTTCCCCCACCTTTGTTTTATAATTATTGGGTAATGGTTTTCCCTCGGGGTCACCGGTTCACCAATTCCTTTGGTTTATAATATTAAACTCTTGGGTTTATTAGTTCTTTTGGTTTATAATATGAATAATAGATCAATGTCATCCATGATAAAATGTCAAATTTTGAGAAATATTATCTCAATATGAAATTCACCCATGGCCAACCATGGTCATACTTGATCCAATGTCGCATTGTGACAATGATTTTCTCAATGTTTAAATCAATTTCCTTTGGGTTCACCAATTCCTTTGGTTTATAATTTGTTGGGTAATGGTTTTCCCTTGGGTTCACCAATTCCTTTGGTTTATAATATTAAACCTCGGGTTTATTAGCTTCTTTGGTTTATAATATGAATAATCGATCAATGTCATCCATGATCAAATTTCACATTCGACACAAATATTGTCTCAATATGAAAATCAACCATGGCCAAGCATAAATTACAGTTGGTCCACCGTCGTATCAGACAACAATTTTCTCAATGTTTAAATCAATTCCCTTGGGTTCACCAATTTCTTTGGTTTATAATATTAAACCGTTGGGTTTATTAGTTCTTTTGGTTTATAATATGAACAATCGATCAACGTCATCCATAATCAAATGTCACATTCTAGCAAATATTGTCTCAATATGAAAATCACCCATGGCCAACCATGGTCATAGTTGGTCCAACGTCGCATTGTGACAACAATTGTCTCAATGTTTAAATCAATTCCCTTAGGTTCACCAATTCGTTTGGTTTATAATTTGTTGTGTAATGGATTTCCCTTGGGTTCACCAATTTCTTTGGTTTATAATATTAAACCGTTGGGTTTATTAGTTCTTTTGGTTTATAATATGAACAATCGATCAACGTCATCCATAATCAAATGTCACATTCTAGCAAATATTGTCTCAATATGAAAATCACTCCATGGCCAACCATGGTCATAGTTGATCCAACGTCGCATTTCGTGACAACAATTGTCTCAATGTTTAAATCAATTCCCTTGGGTTCACTAATTTTGGTTTATAATTTGTTGGGTCATGGTTTTCCCCTCGGGGTTCACCAATTCCTTTGGTTTATAATGAATGATCGATCAATGTCATCCATGATCAAATGTCACATCAAGGATAAGCATTGCCTCAATAATATGGAAATCACACAAGTACAAGCATGGTCATAGTTGGTCCAACGTCGCATTGTGATGTATTCGTCTCAAATGTTTAAATTAATTCCTCGTCTGCACCAATTCCTTTGGTTTATAATTTGTTGGCATGTTGTCCTCGGGTTCACCACCTTTGGTTTATAATATTAAACCTCCTTTATGCTTTGCCAGTTCTTTTGGTTTATAATATGAATAATCGATCAATGTCATCCATGATCAAATGTCACATTCTGACAAATATTGTCTCAATATGAAAATCACCCATGGCCAACCATGGTCATAGTTGGTCCAACATTGCATTGTGACAACATTTGTCTCAATGTTTAAATCAATTCCCTTAGGTTCACCAATTCCTTTGGTTTTTAATATTAAACCCTTGGGTTTATTAGTTCTTTTGGTTTATAATATGAATAATCGATCAATGTCATCCATGATCAAATGTCACATTCTGACAAATATTGTCTCAATATGAAAATCACCCATTGCCAACCATGGTCATAGTTGGTCCAACGTCGCATTGTGACAACATTTGTCTCAATGTTTAAATCAATTTCGTTGGGTTCACCAATTCCTTTGGTTTATAATTTGTCGTAATGGTTGTCCCTTGGGTTCACCAATTCCTTTGGTTTAAATATTAAAACCCGTGTTTATTTGTTCTTTTGGTTTATAATATGAATAATCGATCAATGTCATCCATGATCAAATATCACATTCTCGACAAATATTGTCGCAATATGAAAATCACCCATGGCCAACGATGGTCATAGTTGGTCCAACGTCCCATTGTGACAACAATTGTCTTAATGTTTAAATCAATTCCCTTGGGTTCACCAATTCCTTTGTTTTATAATATTAAACACTTGGGTTTATTAGTTCTTTTGGTTTATAATATGAATAATTGATCAATTTCATCCATGATCAAATGTCACATTCTGACAAATATTGTCTCAATATGAAAATCACCCATGGCCAACCATGGTCATAGTTGGTCCAACGTCGCACTGTGACAACAATTGTTTCAAAGTTTAAATCAATTCCCTTGGGTTCACCAATTCCTTTGGTTTATAATTTGTTGGGTAATGGTTTTCCCTTGGGTTCACCAATTCCTTTGGTTTATAATTTTAAACCCTTGGGTTTATTAGTTTTTTTGGTTTATAATATGAATAATCCATCAATGTCATCCATGATCAAATGTCACATTCTGACAAACATTGTCTCGATATGAAAATCACCCATGGCCAACAATGGTCATAATTGGTCCAACATCGCATTGTGACAACAATTGTCTCAATGTTTAAATCAATTCCCTTGGGTTCACCAATTCCTTTGGTTTATAATATTAAACCCTTGGGTTTATTAGTTCTTTTGGTTTATAATATGAATAATCGATCAATTTCATCCATGATCAAATGTCACATTCTAACAAATAATACCTCAATATGAAAATCACCCATGGCCAAGCATGGTCATAGTTGGTCTAACGTCGCATTGTGACAACAATTGTCTCAATGTTTAAATCAATTCCTTAGGTTCACCAACTTGGTTTATAATATTAAACCCTTGGTTTATTAGTTCTTTGGTTTATAATATGAATAATCGATCAATGTCATCCATGATCAAATGTCACATTCTCGACAAATATTGTCTGAATATGAAATCAGCCATGGCCAACCACGGTCATACCTGGTCCAACGTCACATTGTGACAACAATTGTCTCAATGTTTAAATGAATTCTCTTGGGTTCACCAATTCCTTTGGTTTATAATTTTTTGGGTAATGGTTTTCCCTTGGGTTCACCAATTCCTTTGGTTTATAATATTAAACACTTGGGTTTATTAGTTTTTTTGGTTTATAATATAAATAATCGATCAATGTCATCCATGATCAAATGTCACATTCTGACAAACATTGTCTCAATATGAAATCACCCATGGCCAACCATGGTCATAGTTGGTCGAACGTCGCATTGTGACAACAATTGTTGTCCCTTGGGTTCGTTGATTCCTTTGGTTTATAATATTAAACCCTTGGGTCTATTAGTTCTTTTGGTTTATAATGTTAATAATCCCGTTGGTTTATTAATATCTTATGTTTAAAATACTGATTCTTATGGATTATTAATTTATTAGGTTTTTTAGTTTAAAATATCAATTCTTATGGTTTATTAATCTCTTGTGTTTTTAATATTGATCCCTTATGTTTATAATATTTATCCCTTGAGTTCACCAATTCCTTTGGTTTATAATATTTAAACTTTTAGTTTATGATGACATTGGATTTGTATTATTAATTATCCCTTAGGTTTATTAATATCTTCAGTTTAAAATATTAATTGTTAAGGTTTATTAATCTCTTAGGTTTTTTGTTTTTAAACATTGTTTCATATGCTTTATTACTCTCTTGAGTTTATTATATTAATTCTTGAAAGTTTATTACTTTCTTATGTTTTTGCCTATTATTATTAATATTATTAATAATATAGATATAATATTATTAATATATTATTAGTTCTTTTGGTTTATTAATAATATAATCATCTATGATATTAATATATTAATAAATATTAAAATATTATTTATTATTAATATATATTATTATTAAATATTATAATATTATTAATATATCCATAATTATTAATATTATTATTATATTAATATATATTATATATATTTCAAGTTAATATATAGTATGTATATAGTTAATATTATTAATATATTAATAAATATTATTATTAATATATATTATATATATTTCAAGTTAATATAATAATATTACTATATATAATATTTATTTATTGATATATAAATTAATGGGCTAGGTAGTGGATATAGGCCTATCGGCGTATATCAACCACATTAGTAAATATAATGTGGTTGTGCTAGTCATATCATTTTGTCACACCTGAATCTGAACAACACCATTTATAAGTGGTTGATGATAAAACTCATAGAATTCATCTCTGTTTTGTTTTGCAATCTTCCACATGCCATGAGCCTACTGCACCCCCGCTTTGGATAAACTGTTGGCCATAGAATTTATCTCCTTGGAGATGTGAATAAAAGATACATAATCAAAGTGACTTTTTCACTGTAAAACATCTTCTAACAAGGGAATAAGAGAATGCACATGACATGAAGCAGATTCATTAAACCAATTAACAGCAATTTGAGAATCACCAAAGATTTGAAGATGTCTGCATCCTTACTCAATTGTGAAAAGAAGACATAATTTTAAGTTGTAGAGTTTTGCAAAGAATAAAATATGAACTTAGTAATAAGATAATATATAATTTTAAAAAATTATTTAATTTTGTATTATTTTTTTTATTAGAACTCAACAATCTAGAAACTAAATTTATCATTTTGATATTTTTACAAGATTATTATTTAATTTACAACAAAAGACATGGTCCCTTTTGCTAGAGCATTAACTTACTCCTCTTCTTTAGCTCCAATTATAATATCATTCATAGATTTTAATATCAACACAAAAAATTGTGTCATTTTAATGCACTTGAATATCATCTTTAATATCATACAGTCATATTGGGATTTCATTTCATATTAATAAAATAATAATAAAAATAATAATTAACTTTAAGGTCACATCATAATTAAAAGTAAAATTTACATATGAGACTTCCTTATTTGAAAGATATGGAATTTTTCATTCTCATGTGTGGGACAAGGAATTTTTTGGTGCAACGATTTCATTCTTAAATTTATGAAGATGTGCACATCTTACTACTCAAACTTCTACCCTATAATCTTTATGTAATATATCTTCTTAATTGTTAGGCCCACTCAATTGTAATTGTAATTATAATTCCTTTTAAGTAATTAACACACACACACACACACACACACACACACACACATGTAAAACACAAAGATAATTCACATTATAGACAAAATAGAAATACAATAAGACCTTATTAGGTGTTGGGTGACAACCATAAGGGAAATTGATCCCTCCACTAACCTAATATCATCCATCATGTTTATGTCCTTATATTGGCTATCAACTCATATATATATAAAAAGGGTATTCTAACAAAAATTAAATACTTATGACTGCACATAGTAACATATAAATATAAGAAAAGAAGCTACTAAAATCCAAATTAAGAATCAAATAGAAAGAGATTGGAATTTCTCCTCAACCAACATATCCATAAAACTTCTTGTAGCCTTTTCCTACTCCTAAGTCGATGTTGAAGGTTGACCCTAACCCTCATGAATAATTATGTTAAAATGGTGGACCCACCTTTCTACTTTTGATTGGCTACTCCCTCTGAAACCTGAGTCACTGATATCTCAATTCCAAAGACCCTCTTGCACATTACTTCAAAATTTCCTTCAAAAAATGTGAATTGTGTTTATAACATCTTCTTTGTCTACAATGGTCTTCTCTAGGGCTTGGGAAATGACGGTCTTAACCAATTGGTATGATTCAACAATCTTATAAAAAATTGTTTCTCATGTGCATGAGTGGACAAGGTCGTATGCCCATCCCTAAATATCCTCAAGAACTTAGGTCTTAGATAACTTTCGTCTCTCAACCTGCACTTCATTCTCCAACTTTTCCATCACTATTTGGTTGTTTATGAGCACTTACGTTGGTATCATTTCTTAGTATCCCATGCTTCACCCATTACTCTAGAAGAATTATTTGGGTGTCTCGAGGAGGAGGCCATACAAGCTCCACTATATGCTTCCTCTTTCTCCCAACCTTGGCCTGACTAGCTCCATAATACATGAAACCCTTTCATGCTATATACTACCAAGAGACATAGAACACATAAGAAACACCTCCAGCTAGGAATAATATCACACAACAAAGGTCATAATTAGCTTCAATGTTGAGAAATATTTAGGGAAATGATTAAAGTGATTTCTCTTTCTTTGATAACTACTTGTGATGTCTTATTATTTATCTTACTTTTTAGATTCTCTTATTATTATTACGTTTGCGTATCATTAAACATCTACCAAAACAAGAAGAACAAGAACACAGAATATAGCTTGCAAGCTAGGGCCAAAACCTCTCCTCTTGAGAGAAAAACTCGTAAATCTCTTCTCTTCGTTATAGATCCTTCAATTAACGAATTCCAAGACCTTTAGACCAAGAACAATACCCTCCAAGACCAAGTCCAACCTTTCTAGATGATGTGCTTTCCTTGTCCAAGTTAAACCTAGTCAAATCTCTTCTAGTAGCACAACTTTGACCTCCAACTGCAGAACTTCGGCCTCCACTACAGACCTGAAAGTTTCGGCGCTCGTGTAGTTGCTGCTACCACGCGTGTGAGCTTCTCTAAGCCTCCCAGGACTTCCTTAGACCTTTGCTTGGATTTCTTTGACTTCTGGAGCTTAAGGATGGCTTCTTGTGAACTTCACTTGACCTTCTTGCCTTCTCTCCTTCAAGATCGAACTTGTAGAGGAAAATCCTTAGATCTACTGCAGAAACCCTAGCCTTCCTTCGCACGTGTGAGAGAGAAATAGACCAAAACCAAGTCTTCTTCGTCCTCTTCCTTCTTCCTTTTCCTTCTTTGCTTGGATGAGTGAGTGATGAATGTGCTTTAAGGAGGTTGAGTTTCCTCCTCTATATAGGCTTCTCAAAGGTGGATGTGGCTTCTCAAATTAGGCTGACTTGCTAGCTTCTAGGCCGACTTGATCTTCGAGGGTATTTTGACACTTTTAAGGACAAAAATAATTTTCTTTACAAGTTACAATGTGCCTGAAGGAGTCTTCAACTTATGACAATGACTCTTTTGACTTCTTGACCTAGGACAAACCCTAGAAGCACTCAATGGGTGCTTGATCGATAAAATAAAAGACCTTGAGCATGAAACCCATGCTCCAATAATAATAATAATAATTTTCTTTCATTTTACAATTTACAAGAATCAAAAGTACATTTCATATTTATGAAGACCGAACCTAGTTACACATTTTTCAACACTCCCTCTTAACTAGGGAGGTATTCATAAATGGTACATGGACATTCTCAATCGAAAGAGATCTCATAAGAAGAGTCGGATTGGTAACCCATTTGTATAACATCGTATCAACCAACATTGACATATAGCAATGCCTTGACTAACTACTCTATCTCTCCACAAGATCATAACAAATTGCTGGTGAGACCAATGATTTATAAACACCATCATCATTGTCTCTCAAGGTACATACTCCACCCGAGTGTTCATAGAGTATGACCTTCTTTGGACTATTCTTATCTTGGATAGCTAGTCCTCAAAGAATTTCGGTCCACGACTACTCTTATCTTGGATGCCCTACCTCATCCTTAAAGAGTATCAGATGCCAGATGCTTACCCAATCCTCCATTCTGTCTTCCCAAGTGAAGACAAGAATGATGTGCCTATCTCTCCCCCTCAACCAGGGAGGATACATCAACCAAACCAAGGTTGTCTCTCACATATACAAGCTTCTTATTAGGAAGAGATTTTGTCAACATGTCAGCTACCTGTTCGTCGGTGGAGATATATTGTAGTTGCAACACACCATCTTGTACTAACTTTCGAATATAGTGATGGTTGTTGTTTATGTGCTTTGCCTTTCCATGAAATATTGGGTCTTCAGACAATCATATACAACTAGTGTTATCACAATGTATCATTGTAGGGTCCATCGGTACTTCGAACAGGTCAGATAACAACTTCCTCAACTAGACCGCTTCTCTGCTTACTTCACATGCTACAATATACTAAGCCTCAACACTACTAAAAGAAAATGTGTCTTGCTTTCTGATCATCCATGATATCATGGAGGATCCCAAATTGAAACATCCTCTTGTAGTGCTTCTTCCATCCTGCTCATTGCCCCCCAGTCGAAATATGTGTATCCAATCAAGTGGACATCATTCCTCCTATCATATTTCAGGCAGTAGTGGATAGTTCCTTTCAGATATTTTAGTATATGTTTTGTTGTTATCCAATGATCATGCTTCGGCTCCACTTGGAACTAACCAAGAAAATTTACTACAAAACATATGTCTATTCATGTATTCACTAAGTACCTCAGTGAACCAATCAAATATTTATACTTGGAAGGATCCATAGGACTCGCTTCGAAACTCCTTAGTCTCTTCAAGTTTGTGATCATCGGGGTTGTCATTGGTTTGCAATCCACCATGTCAAACTTCTTTAACATCTTAATCACATACTTCCCTTGACCTAGATATATCTCATCAAGTCCTTGCCATACTTCTAGTCCCAAATAGTAGTGCATCAGCCCCAAATCCTTCATGTCAAATTATGCTACTAGTTGCTTCTTACATTCTTCAATTCGACCTTCCACACCTATAAAGAGAAGATCATCCACATACAAAAGAATGATTACTGTCTCTCCATTCACAACCTTAATATAAAGGTTTGAATAAACATAACTCTTTGTGAAGCCTAATCTTTGCAGGTATGCATCCATCCTAGCATACCATGCCCTTAGTGCTTGCTTGAGGCCATATAGTGCCTTCTTTAATATGCAAACATACGCCTTTTTGTCTTTAACTTCTAATCCCAATGGTTGTTCTATATAGACTTCCTTAACAATTGTGCCATTCAGGAATGTAGTCTTGACATCCATCCATTTGGTGGATGTTTCGTCCCATTGATGCTACCAAATAGACCAACGAACAAATAGTAGTATACCTTATTGTTGGAGCAAAAGTCTCTTCATAGTGGATGCCTTCTTGTTGAGAGAATCCTGTAGCCACAAATATTTCCTTATATTTATCAATGCTTCCATCTGTCACATGTTTGATCTTGTAGATCCACTTGGAAGTTACCACCTATTTATCTTCAGGACTAGGTATGATCTCCCAAACTCCATTCTTCATTCAAGGCATCCTTCCATTCTTGGTGAGTGACAACTTCTTCAAAATTGGATGGCTCTGATTCTATTAGTTTTGTCATGTAGGCTGCATACCTAAAATATCGTTTGGGATTCTTTCTTTCCCTGAATGTGCCTAGAGCTTCTACATGACCTTTTGCATCTAGAAATCTAGACTTCAACCAGCTAGGTCTTTTTCTAGATTCGGGGATAGCGACAGGTTGCATAGGTTCACTGGGACCTTCATCTTCATGATTTGATTCCTCATCCTCCCTAGTAACTTCTTCTTCGAATAGAGGAATTTCTTCATCATCAGAGTCCATAGGTAGATCCTTTGATTTCTTGAATGCAATACTTTCGTCAAATATCACATCTCAGATGACTTTTATCTGGTGTCCTTCCTTTATGTAGATCTTATAGGCCTTAGAAGAATTTTTGTAGCCCACAAATGTTCCCTTCATGCCTGATGGATCTAAATTCTTTCTCTTGTCCTTAGGTAAATGAATGTAGACAGGGCAACCAAAAATTCAAAGATGATCCACGATAGGTTTCTTCCCAGTGAACACTTCTTTGGGAGTTTTATTATTTAGAGACCTGTGGGGACTTAAATTTTATATGTATACAATTGCCTTTGTAGCTTCACCCCATAGAAATTTTGGTAATATTGATCGTGTATCATTGATTTTACACTTTATTCAATGGATTGATTCTTTAGTTCTGCAACTCCATTTTGTTCAGGATTATATGGGACTATCAACTCCCTCTTAATCCCAAACTGCTTACAGAAAGTGATGATTTCCTTAGATGTATATTCTCCTCCATTATCATATCTTAATATCTTGATTCTTCTTTCTGTAAGGTTCTTTACTCAACTTTGAATTCTTGAAATTTGATAAATACTTCATCCTTGGATTTCATCAAGTAAACATAAGTTTTCCTTGAATGATCATCTATAAATGTGACATAATATAGATGACATCCAAGTGACTTAGGGGTCATAAGACCACAAACATCAGAATGGATGAGATCCAAGATTTCTTTTGTCCACGAAGCACTGCTTCCAAATGGTCTCTTGGTGTTCTTACCTAGTGCACAACCATTGCATACTCCTTCGTGATCTTCTTTTAGTTCGGGGATCCCATCTACTATTATGTTTAGGGCTGGAAGAATTTTGAAATGGAGATGACCGAATCTTCTATGCCAAAGTTCACAAGGGTTGATTTCAATGTGAACTAAAGCTTGAGCAAGAGGAGATAGCAACCTGTAAAGTCTTCCTTCACGAATCCCAATTACTCTAGAATTTTCTATGCTTGATTTTTAACCCATTACTACAACTTTTCCATCAATGAAAGCCACTCTATCACCTTTATCTTCTAAACTTGAATTTGGGAGTAAGTTCTTAGGAAAACCTGGAACAAATAGTATGTTGTTGAGATTAATATTGCCTCCATTTTCTAGCTCTATTGAGGTTGATCCAATTCCCCGCACATGATAACTCTTATTATCTCCAAGTTCTACGGAGTAAGAATAATTTATTTTTGATAATGTCTTTAGTTGCTTGTGATGAATAGTCATATGCCTTGATGCTCCACTGTCGATCACCCAAATGCTCTCATCTTGAAATGTGCCTGTGAGTGATGAGAAAAGTCCCTCATCTTTTATCTTGGTCATTTCCTTCTCTGGAGTAAATAAGAGATTCCATACTTCTTTGATACCTTCCTTGAGATGGCTTGCCATCTTTGTACACTTCTTGAGAAACTTCTTTAATGTACTAGAGATCTTTATGATGCCCGTAGCCAACCTTAGCTCTGATACCATGTTGAGAAATATTTAGGGCAATGATTAGAGTGATTTCTCTTTCTTTGATATCTACTTGTGATGTATTCTTATTTATCTTACTTATTAGGTTCTCTTATTATTATTAAGTTTTTGTATCATCAAACAACTACCAAAACAAGAAGAACAAGAACACAAAATATAAGCTACAAGCTAGGGCCAAAACCTCTCCTCTTGAGAGGAAAACTCGTAAATCTCTTCTCTTCCTTATATATCCTTAAATTGACGAATTCCACATGAATTCCAAGACCTTTAGACCAAGAACAATACCCTTCAAGACCAAGTCCAACCTTTCCAGATGATGTGCTTTCCTTATCGAAGTTAAACCCAATCAAATCTCTTCCAATAGCACAACTTCGACCCCCAACTGCAGAATTTCAGCCTCCACTACAGACCTAAAAATTTCGGCCCTCTTGCAGTTGTCATTGCCACACGTGTGAGCTTATTTTAGTCTCCCAGGACTTCCTAAGACCTTCACTTGGCTTTCTTTAACTTCTGGAGCTTGAGGATAGCTTCTTGTGACATTCTCTTGACCTTCTTGCATTCTCTCCTTCAAGATCAAACTTGTAGAGGAAAACCCTAGATCTGTTGCGGAGACCCTAACCTTCCTTCGCACATTTGAGAGAGAAATATCCCAAAAACAAGTCTTCTTCGTCCTCTTCCTTCTTTGTTGCTTTCTTCCTCTTCCTCCTTTGCTTGGATGAGTGAGTGATGAATGTGTTCCAAGGAGGTCGAGTTTCCTCCTATTTACAGGCTTCTTAAATGTGGACATGGTTCCTTAAATTAGGTCGACTTGCCAACTACCAAGCCGACTTGATCTTAGAGGGTATTTTGACACTTTTAAGGACAAAAATAATTTCCTTTACAAGTTACAATGTGCCCGAAGGGGTCTTCAACTTATGACAATGACTCTTTTTACTTCTTGACCTAGGACAAACCCTACAAACACTCAATGGATTCTTGACCTATAAAATAAAAGACCTTGAGCGTGAAACCCATGCTCCAAAAATAACAACAATAATTTTCTTTCGTTTTACAATTTACAAGAATCAAAAGTACATTTCATATGTATGAAGACTAAACCTAGTTACACATTTTTCAACATTCACCCCTTGCCAACCTTGGCTCCCACCCCGACCAGGTTGAAACCATTTATTGAGTGAGCAACCTATAGTACAAAAAGCATGTCTCACCCTGAATTAGGAGAATGAACGAAAAAAAGCTAGAGAGAAATTGACAAAGGGGATAACTTGATACTTGGAGACAAAGTAATGGATCTGAGTGAGGTTGGCCTACTCAGCAAGCCACCACTTTTCTCCAATATCTATTATTTATGCTTGATCTATCATTCTACATCAATCCATGACTTGTCATGATATCAAAATCAAAGTCCACCCTTCAGTCGCCTTGAATTCCACCCCCACTAGACTATTTATTATTAGTTTGTGTCTAATACCAACTTCTAGAAACTTCCTTCCATGGCATGGAGTTAAACTAGATAGGGGAGGAGCTCACATGCCTCACCATAATTTCCTCATCCTTCACACCAGCTGGTCGTGACTCTCACCTGCCTTAGAGATGATGGGGATGTCACATTAAGTGAACTGGTGAATGAGCAACATGCATAGATTGCGCATCACACCGATCAACACCCCATTTGACTCAAATTATCATATATATTTAACTTAAATTAAAATTTATAAAAAAATTACCGAATTCTAAATCAAGTCAAAGTATAAATGGCTTAGTGTAAACATCCAATACTTTTTAAACTTTTTCTAGCCCTTATTTTCTAACCAAATTTGTTGAAATATTGTTAGAAATTAGAAGAATTAGTGGAATCACATATATATCACTTGTTACCATTGCACTATCTAGGTCCAATAAAGTTTTTTCATGGTTAGTTAAGATTACATAATCTAGATGCATTAAAGGTTTTTCATGCTGAATTCATTTATGCATCTTAGCATGTAGATTTTCATAGTTAGAAATCACGGTGAAGAAAGATTTTGGAATACTGTGTAATCTACGTTAACACTTTCAAAAATGCAATTTCAATAATGAAAAAATACAATTTTACCAACAATTATATAATGAGATTCCATATATACATTTAAAAATAGAGGTTGTGAATTTGAGTGTGCAATTTTCACATAATTGGTGTTCTCAATTTATTTTTTCTTCTAAAGAAATTTTATATTTAATTGAAACAACATCATTTTGAAATACAATCTAAATGATGAAAAATTATAATTTCACTAATTTATCATAACTTAGTCATCAAACCATCAGTGAGGACAATTATCACTTTCGCTAACGCTAATGCTATTCCCTAATGCAGGTTGACTCATAAGTGGCTGCTATCTGCAAATGCAGGTTGACTCAGCACTGTTCTTCAGGGAAAACCACACTTGGAATAACCCGTTGGTGGTCCGTAAGTTGCTATTTGCAAATGCAGGTTGACTCATCACTGTTATTCAAGGAAAACCACACTTAGAATAATCCGTTAGTGGTCCGTAACGAGGCAATGTTTCATTCTTGTTAGATACCTCTGAGTCTTGGGCAGTTAACCTGTTTCCTTACATCTAAAGAAGAGAACCTCTTAGACAAACAAAAACAATTTTAAGACAATACTCCATAACTATAATTTCACTAATAATTACACAACTAAATTCTAATAATAATTATTAAAATATCCCTAAAATAAAATATTTAAACTTATTCCTCATAAATTCACTTCATTTTCTAAAATAATGGAACTTCAAGTCCCACTAAACTTATAACTCCGTCTTGAAGGATTCAAAAGCTATAAAGGATTACGAAACTTTTGAATCCACTCGTACAATCGAAATTTGCAATTTCATCCAATCCATTTAGATCCAATCTGATCTAAAATTAGATAGCTGCCAGAGTAGGCCAAATCGATCACCGTTATCCTACTTCCTTTATTTTGCAGATTCCATGGGAACCTAGCGCAACAGCGCCTTGTTAATCCCAACTTTATCTCCAAATCGACGGCTACTGACGGGAAAAGATACAGTATCCAACTGTGGACAGTTGCCGGAAGTCCCACCAATGACGGGGAAATCCGAATCTACAGCCGTGTAGTCACGACGCGTCTCACGCAAGCCGACGACTTGAGGTTCGGTGCCGGTGTGGCCAGCCTCGCGTGTGAGGCACAGTAGGCCCGGTCTTGCTTTCGCGGACTTAGTTTAATTAGCTTTAAAAGCTTCTGGTCTCTTTTTTCCGGCCGCCTACGGAAATGCAATTAATCAATGGCACATTAAATTGGAGTGAGACCAGTTGAATTGCGGGGTTGCTCATCCCCTTCGCGATCGGGAATTCTTTCCTCAATTTGAGCTTTTGTTTTTCGCTATGAATCACTGAATTAGGGTTAAGAGAGGCTTCTGTTACGAGAAAAGGGTTCTGTAAAGCGATTGACCCCAGAGGTTCCCTTTACCCCATTCAAAGTAGGATAAATTTTTCACCATGTCGGATCATCTGGTGTTGTATGTCGACCGTCTGATAACTCCTTCGACCTTCGACACCCATGTCGAGATTGGGTCCCCATCGGCTTCTGAGGAAAGCGAGGCTCCGAACTTGAAAGAGGAAGAGTTGCCCCTGATTTCAGATGGGCCTCCTTCTCAATCTGCATTTGAACGATCTGGATGTGACGATGGCGTTGACGCGCTTAAATTGGGCGAATGCCGCATCTGCCAAGAAGAAGACGAGGAGAAGAACATGGAGGCCCCCTGTGCCTGCAGCGGCAGTCTAAAGGTATCATTTTCATCCATGGTTTATTTCCTGTTTCTGTGTTCTCTAGTTTTTTTTGTTATTTCATAGTGGTTGTGCGTGCTGTTCCTCTACATCATATAAATTGTGACATACCATGATCTTTATGGCATTGGGGCAGCCACATGGTAGTGGTGTATCCAACTGCAAACAATGTTGCTTGACGATCTGGGATCTCCTTTATAATAGTCTGTCAGGCCATGGTTTAGTGGTAAATTGGAGTGGTTTCCACCATGATGGTTCTGGTTAAAACTTGGTGAGTGTGTTCTCCGTGAGAATTTGGTTGACCGTCTTTCCGAGTTGTGAAGTCGTGTTAATGTCAGTGCTGTCATGGTAGGAACTGTGCTAACTTCCTATCAAATGAGGCCACGTGTAAATATTGGTCGATTTTGATGGAAAATACATTGCTCGTTTGTGCCATTGATAGTCAAAGGTTGTGAAGCTGACATTGTAAAGATTGTAAGGAGTTAAAATGTATGATATGTGATTAGAAAAATGGATGCAATTGTTATGCTATGCAATAATTTGGTTACTCGGTCTCTCAGAGGTGTGAAGTCATGTTTACTAAGCATGTTAATTTCTTGTCAGATGAGGTTAGGTGTAAGTTTTAGGTGATTTTGATGAAATATATGTGTACATTTGTGTTTCGTAACTGTGTTAATTTTCTCTCAGATGAGGTTAGTTGTAAATCTTGGGTGATTTTGATGAAATAGATGGTGCTCATTTGTACCATTGATAGCCAAAAGTTGTAATGCTAAAGATGGTAAGAGTGAACATCACATGTGATTCGAAAAATGGATGAAATTGTCCACTGGCACTGGAGCCAATGGAGTGTTAAGCCATCCACTCGGTATGTTTTATCTGAACTGAAAAAATCTTGATGTGAGGTCTTTCAAAATTGATGACATTGTAAATGAGGCATCGGTTCACTGGTGCGGTCAACATAGTGTTAGAGCCATCCACTGGGTTCCATTCTTGCTTTGGTCAGCCCGACCAGTATTGCATGAGTTCCAATAGGGTTGATGCTGGATGCAAATGCGTAAAATAAATACCATTCAAATTTCAGACCTCATGGCCCTAAGCCGAAGGAATTTCACTCTTTCCAATGCAGCCCATCGGGACATGTTTTTTCAAGTATTTCTTAAAAAAAACACAATTGTTCATCCCAAATAGTTGTAGTAGTGTATGCTTGTTGTGGACTATCTTGATTATGGTGCAAAACACACTGTGAGAAGCAAAGTGTGTTCTACAGCTTGGGTAGGGGGTTGGGGTTGATCCATTGATTTATTGGTTTTTGTGCATATAATGGTGCATTGAATACGAATACAAGCACAGATCTTCTTCTACCCAAAACCTGATATACACCTCGAGGTTGTAAAGTTCAAATTTGTATTAGTTCAAACTTCATAGTCATACAAATGAAACCCAAATAATGGAACTCAGGACGTGCAACTAGAGGTGCCTGTTAGACCCAAATGAGTCTATGCTGGTCTAAAAAAAAAACACAATTGTTCATCCCAAATAGTTGTAGTAGTGTATGCTTGTTGTGGACTATCTTGATTATGGTGAAAAACACACTGTGAGAAGCAAAGTGTGTTCTACAACTTGGGTGGGGGGTTGGGTTTGATCCATTGATTTATTGGTTTTTGTATGTATAATGGTGCATTGAATACGAATACTAGCACAGATCTACTTCAACCCAAACCTGATATACACCCTGAGGTTGTAAAGTTCAAATTTATATTAGTTCAAACTTCATAGTTATACATATGAAACCCAAATAATGGAACTCAGGACATGCAACTAGAGGTGCATGTTAGACCCATATTTTCTCTAATGTGCTTATCCATTTCTCCCCTTGTTTCATGACTGTAGATCAGCCGTTCCTTCTATAACATTATGAACTTATCTTGCTAGTAGTTAGGATTGCAAGCAGTTTTGGCTTGCAACTTTCATTTTCTTATGTAAATTTGAAAATTCTCAGGCCTTTATGCAGTTTTTATTTGCGTGTATATGTCTGGACTCTGGATACAATTTTGTGATAATTTCATCTGTAAAGCCTAGGTTTAAACTTTATTTTCTTTGCACATTTAGCCCTATTGTAATGTTTACATTTGTATGTCTAATTTGGCCTATGGTGCCTGGATTTAAGTGCTAAATGTTTTACAGATATGGGATTCTTCACGCAGACTAGAGTGCATGTCCTTGTTAAATGCATTATGCAATTTTGGCATTGCAAATGAAATTGCATAGTATTTTTATTGAAGCTCAAATCATTGTCCTCCATGATTGCATTGATCACTGTCGAGCCATGCATTTGTATAGGATAAATGGCTCAGGTTAATTGTGAACAGTTGAATTTCTGTGCATCAAATGATTTAATAGATCATATTCTCACTGTGACAAAAAACTAGGTAATAATTTGAACATAAGCATCGGTTAAATCTGGTCACTTTCTGGCATATATCATCGTCAGGTCTGTTGGTGTTCAATTATCTAAGGGTTTTGAGTGACAATGACAAAGAATGCCGTAAATACCATCAGGCAATATAAAGCTGTGTCTATCTGTGTTGGCCAGCTGAAAATGCAGTGTTGTCTACATGTATCAGCCAGCTGCAGGGGATTTGGTTCTGTTTGATTTGAGCTTTTCAGTTTGCGTGTTTTCTTCTTTTGTACATTTATTAGTCTGTTAATACCCACAGGGTGCTTGTTTTGTTGTGCAATGCAGTTTGCACATCGAAAATGCGTACAGCGATGGTGCAATGAGAAGGGAAGTATTATATGTGAAATATGCCATCAGGTGATGTTTTATATCTTATCCTGCTTCTTTATCCTTTGATTTTCTTCTTCCTGGTAGGCTTATGCAATCAGACTGCATGTTACTTAGTTTATTTCACATCTAACAATTTTGTAACAACTGCAAGACAGTCCTAATGGTACAGTTCAAGTATGATGGTTTGAGTTACCTTTTCTGTTAAATTAACTGAAAGATTCTCATCGGTAGGTTTCCATGGCTGCTGCTTAATTGCAAGTAAATCTAATAATTGAATGGCTCATTGCATGAGTCTTTGTTGCATTTCATTTCTAAGATTGTGTTTAGACTTCAACATAACAAGCTGCGTGAATCCATCCTTTTGCATTGAGCATTTTATAAGCAAAAATTGGTTTAACTTCTTTGTTTACTGTATGATTCTATCTTGATGAACTTATGTACTCTTTTATTGACAAACGAAGTTTCATGAATTGAATTTCACTTTGATATATATTTGTCATGTTGATATTTCAGCCATATAGTCCTGGTTACACTGCCCCTCCTCAGCCAGCACATTCTGATGACACTCCCATTGATTTGAGGTATTGTTTTTTCCCCCAAGGAAATGGTTGAAGTCGAGATATCTGAAAAAATAGATAATACGGAGAGAGGTTTTCAGAAGGTATTAAGCACATGACTTCAATTTTAGAAAATTATCCAGCACCCCTTGGATGTCTATAAATAATATCTTAACTACTGTGAAAGAATTGTACCAAATGTTAAATACCATTTTAGTAAAGCTACAAATCTAGATTAGCTTATTTTATCTGGTTTCAGTGGACTTTTAGGATATTTGTGTTTGGATCTCGACATACAGAAGAATATTTTCTGACATAAGTGGAATCATAAATGGTGGATGCTTAGATTTTACGTTTTCCTGACTAATTAACTGCTTGGACTTTTGGTGTAGTAACAGTTGGGGTGTTCCTGGAGCACAGTTGGACCTGCATGATCCTCGCTTGTTAGCAATGGCTGCTGCAGAGCGTCATTTTTTGGAAGCAGAATATGATGAATATGCAGCGGCTAATGCAAGTGGTGCTGCATTCTGCCGTTCAGCCGCATTGATTGTATGCTCCCCTAATCCTTCTGTATGTTTGAATTTGTTTTTTCTTCTCTAGTTGTACTTTCATGGAAACTACTTTGCTTGAGCTTCTGAAGAGCGCACGTTTTAATTGATATGTAATCTTTATATATTCTGGTTAACGTTCCTGCTTGATTGACTGTATCCATAAATCTTGCATTATCACTCCTGGCAGCTCATGGCACTTCTACTTCTACGACATGCTCTTGTTATAAATAATCCTGATGGAGACGATGATTCTTCAGCATATCTGTCTGTAAGTGCTGGTTTATGAATATTGTGTTTTTTATTCTTAAATAGTTTTACATCCATGTGAAATTTAGGTCACTTGTTCATCCCTCGGAATATTTTGGAAGATATAAAACATGATTAATTAATGATGTGTACCATGGAAAGTAGTTTTATATTTACTTTTCCTTGTCCAGTTGATTGTTATCAAGTACTGATTTGTATATTGAACAGCTTTTTTTCCTGAGAGCCGCTGGATTTCTCTTGCCGTGTTATATCATGGCATGGGCAGTAAGCATTTTGCAGCGCCGGAGGCAGAGACAGGTATCTTTCTATATCTGTGTGCTAAATTGGGGTTCTGTGGATAATGTGCACATTAAACGGCCCTATGGTATCTTACATTAGTAAATGCATGGTCAATTGGTTTATTTAGTTCCCATAGCAGTTTCTTGATTTCATTCAAATAGGAACATGGAAAGAGTTAATTATCAGGTAAACATGAAATTGATATGAATGAAAATGTGTTAATGATAAATGTCCATAGTCATCTCATAGAATGATTATAGATATTGTTTTATAATTATTCAGGTAAGCAGCCTCTTACACTCATTTGTCTTATTGCAGGAGGCAACTATGGCAGCTACTGAAGTTGCGCTTCTTCTGCGAGCAGGACAAGGTCGAGGAATACATTATGCAGTAACTCCTGTTAATTCATCTCATCAGGAGTTGCCTTAACACTGACAGGTGTACAAATCAGCAGCAGCCAATTTGTTTAATAATCATAATTGCTTTTTGAAAGAATCCTGGTAGATCAAAGACTAACAGATCAGCTATGGATAAGGTTGCAATAGGTACAGTGAATTTTGAACTGGCGATCTATTTTGAAAAGAAAGTTGTCGATTAAAGCTTGCCATTGGAAAATCAAGTTCATTTGTTTGTAGTCTAATTGTGATTTAGCATTGGCTACCTGACAGTTGTGGTAAAAGAGGATAAGGAATGACTTTCGTATGCTTCTTATGGTATACTATTATTACTTAAGAAGGTATCATCAGAAAGTAGTATAGATAGGCAGACAGTCCTGTGTAAATATTCTTTTAAAAAATTGGTTGCTACTTAGTATCATTGTCTATCAAGTTTACTTAATACTAGTTTAGTTTCATTGTGTATCAAGTTTACTTGATACTAGTTTTGATAATATTAGGAAAGTAAGCTTGAACCCTAAGTGATATAAAACCTGCTAACCATGAACCAAAACCATTTAGTTACATTTTATGTTTATTAAATATCTTCGGAGGAGCTTTGTTATCAGGCACGACGATTTCCGAGAAAGGTCCAATGTGTCTTGAAATATTAGAAATTAGAATGGGGTTTGAATTGGTTAAAAAGAAATGTAAATATTGTTTAAATAATGGAATTCTAGTATTTGAGCCAACTCGTGGATAAGATCTCAAAACATTTCTCAGGGTTCTTAAGGTAGTCGCAAGATTATGGTTTTGAACACGACGAACTGGCCGAAAATTCTCTTTTCTCAATAGGAATAATTGTTTGACTGCCAGTTACAACATTTCCTAGAACCTCAATGTTATGTTACTTCATACAGTTTTAATACCTAAGTTAGGGTCCAACAAAATTGGGTTACTGTTAGTTTTAACAATTACGCTTCAGTGATGTTCATGTAGTAAATTAATCTTTAGGTTCTGAATAAAATTTAAATACATGCTTGGAACTTGGACTAAAGCGTGGAACTGTATGGAAAAACATGCATGCCCGAGTCCTGACATATAGACATATATAGAAGATCAGGTTTATTTTATTCTAAACTATATTGCATTTGAACCCTTCTCTCCTCCGCTGATTTTCCTTTTTGGGCAAAAGGATTTGCCGTCATATTCAATAACACTGGGAGATGTGACTGGACACCAGAAGCAAATTTTATGTTATTATCATCTAGAGACGCTCATCTAGCATGAGTTTATAGCTTGTTGTGCCGAGAGATGCTTTCCAGCCTAGTATGGAAGAGATGTTGTAATGTCCTGTGCCATCCTGTTATGTAGACATTTTGATTTGGTTAAATTATATAAAAATAAAAATAAAAATAAAATAAAACCAACTTAGATCCATCTTAACTCCAGATCTACCAAGCGTCGAGAGGGATCAAATCTCTTGAGGTGCAAACCTCTTTTAGAGTGAAAAGAGATTTCATCCCTCTTGGTGGTGCTTGGTATGTCCGGAGTTAAGATGGATCTAGGCTGGTCTTCCCCCCTTTAAATAAGCTATATTCCACATGAATACCATGTGTCAATACATTATTTTTATTTTACATATGATTATTTTATATTTTATCTAATGGCTGTACGAAGATTATTTTATATTTTACCTTTAGTATAGGCATTCAGGAAGCCTAAATTGCTTTCATTTTCGCTTGTAAACTATAATTATATGAACAGAAATACATGAGTCTGAGAAATCGCTCCCTCACAGCAAAAGTGGAGACCATATATAATAATACTAAAACCGTCTAAAAATTAAGTGCAAACTGACTTTATGAAGGAGATTTTATAGGTGTAGCAAACAATGCCAAGATGCCACAACATAGGCTTAACGGAGAAATCTACAAAAAATTAAAATGAACAGAACAGACCTATGAGTGCTCCTTTGGATTGAATTTGTTGTTTGACCTCGAGCTTCTGTCATACTCGTCTGAAGTGATAGTTGGCACTGGGCAGGTTGCCCAGGGGAGGCATCCTTGAAGAAGGCTTCCCACATCTTCAGGCATTTTTAACTGTCACGGTCCATTTACTCCATAGACAATTTCAGATGTTCTAAGCCAGGATTGGGCCATCAGAAGCCTATAAAGCTCTAACAAAGAGAGAAATATTAAGCTTTTATGATATTGATCACTCTCTCAGAAGTAAATTTCTTTCTCACCCAACCTTAATGCTAGCTGATATACAAATATGGTGTTTTTTCATTTTCTTTTACTGTCAGCATCTATGATGAAACAGATTATACTCACAACATCATTTCATTTTTGTGTAATGGAACTGTTGTACGTTACTGAAATCTATGCAGAGATCAGGGGCTTTAACAGCGAGCTTCGATATGAGAATGCCTGAAAGACATAGCACACTTGGTTTAGCATGGTGCGGCTCTAGGAGGCTGTTATTGGGCATCCTGAACCAGTGCTCCTCGGAATCCTGTGTTAGTTGAAAGTAGTACATGTTCTGGCCCAATATGTGAACTCAACTCTATAATGATCACGTTCCATAATATAGAGAGGTGCATTCTACAGTGCAATATGAGGGGATGTGTCACGAGTAAGTTTATGCTTCATTGATGTCATGTTAACATTTCGCAATAAAAAAATGTGTTCGTAATAATCAGCTTAGATTCATGTTAACCCCAAGTCTATCAAATGTGGAGAGGGATCAAATCTCGAGGTGTAAACCTTAACACAATATTTAACACAATAAAAAAAGTTTACACCTTCAGAAATTAATCCCTTTTGGCATTGATATGTTTAGGATGAATATGGATATAAGCTGAATATTTGTCCAATGAAGAAATACCCTGTTATTATTACATGGGTTCAACACAATAGGATCAATCTTAAATTTATCCTTGTTGAAAATAGTAGTGAGAAAGGCCCTTCCTTGACTTGTGCCTTAGTCAAAGAGACCAAGAAGCAGTTTTCTTTAGCATGCACGAGTTCCTAAAACTTAGGAAAAATTCCTAAAATCAGAGCAAATTCCTATAAGTTGGACAATCCATGAAGCAGTTAGAAGTGGAAGGCTTAGTTTGTTGTCTTGTAGTGCAAGTTATTTTTGGAAAAGACCAGTAATTGAAGTTCTAAACTAAGACTAGACGAGTTGCAAGAGTCTGTTGGACCAGTTAACTCATCAATCACTACTTAGACTTTCCAAAAATACAACTTGCCAGATTTAGCCCATTCAAATTGCTTATAAGGAGATCGAAAGGCACAATTGTGATCAATTATTTTGTGAGCATGAGTTGGTGAGACAAGGCAATAGAGAGCATAAGTTTGTGCAGGAGCTTGTGGTGGGAAGGGCAGATTGATAGAGGAGAATTCCTCGAGGAATGCTCTAGAATTAAGTGTAATTCGTAAATAATAGGAGCCTCTATTGCGCTAGGATTTAGGAGAAATCAATGCAAGGAGATAGGAGGTCAGCCAGGCAAGGAAAGGAAGAAGCAGGATCAACATTTCTGCAAGGTGTTTCAAGCTAACGACTAGCAGGGATAATAAGTTTTTTTCTCTATTGAAACATGATTGTGTTGTAAGAGATCCATTGCTCTAAATTTCTATCAATAAAATTCTCAATCAAGCAGAGGGTTTTCCCAGTTGGGTTACATAAGAAAAATTGTGTTTTTTGATATTGTGTGACTCTGTTATTTCTGTTCCTATTTCGCTGCAAATTAAGTAGAGAAAATGCTGTGTCTTAGGTTACTAGTTAGTTTCAGATTTGTTCATTCAAGTATATTTGAATTTTCATGGATTTTTTACATGGTATCAAAGCAAGGAACAGAATAAAGCACCAACACAAGGTGATTCATACATCACAAGAGTAATCCATCCAAGTGGAGAAAGAAGTCTGAAGTGCTGCAGGTCAAGGAGCCAAGGTGGAAGGTGAGGGAGGACGAAGTTAAGGGTTCTTCCTCCAAGTCTGATATGGCCAAGTTGAACTAGATGTTAGCTGGGTTTCCTTGCAGAGTTCTAGGCATGTGCTTTGAAGGTTGATCTTTGTGAATAGGGTGCAAAATTTCTGAGCAGAAAAGGATGTCTGAATCCCTGATATCCAGTGCATAGAAGGGCGGTGAGGGCTGTGACTGAGTCTGGAATGTAGGCTGCAATTCCTCAAGAAGTATCCGCAGAACTTAGAAGCTAGAGTCCTGAAGGAGTGTTTATTGTTGTTTTTTGAGAGTAGTTTGGAGGTCGAAGTGAGGGATGTACTGTAGCTGTTACAGGAGCCCTAAAGAAGGCTGAAAAATCTCGGTTAGATGGGGTGCTCAGAACAACAAAGTTTTAGGGCTGCTGTAGACGTCTTAAAGAATGATGTCGACTTGTCTTCTAAGGTGACAAAAGCTAGGAGATAGAGGAGCTGTTCCTAAAGGGTTTAGGACATCAGGTCCTTGATGCCCTAGTTAGTTTTTTTCTCAATGTATGTACAGTCACCATATATCAGCCCTGAATTCTGTCCAAGTAGTGTGTGGAAGGGTATAGAAGTAGGATGTAATGTGTAGGGTCATAGGGTTGTCATAAGGTGAGGAGGAGTAGGCAGAATCAATGCAACATGCAGGTTTATGCAGGTCTGTTCATGGAGGTTTGAACAACAGTGACCAAAGCCCTAGTTCAATGGATAAGTAGCAGACTTATCACTGATAAGAGGGTTGCACATGTATACCCTAAGTTCTGAGAATTAAGGATCCAAATAGTAGGCAAAGTGCCCTAGACCAGTCAAGGAATTCACTGTGTGGGGCAATTTTCGAGGCCTTGAGGAGAGTGACAATAGGTTGATGTGTCACAGTGACAAGGCAGATTTGTGTGCCCTAGGAGCAGCATTCTGGAGCAGCCAGAATCTTGACAAGTAAGCAGTCTTTGAAGTCCTCATGTACAGTGCTCCTTGGAGGAGATAATGAGCTGTTAGGAGGCAGATTCATGTTCCCTAGTTTAGCGGGTTGCAGGAGGGCAAACCAGTGATAAGAGGGCAGTTTGTCAAGCCCTAAGTTTGGTCATCTTTGGAGCAACAAAGATACCAGAAGTGGGCAGATATGAAGTCCCTAAGAACAGTGATGATGGAGGAGCCATATCAGTGCTAGTGCACAGTTTTTTGAAGACCCTAAGAGCTGACGATCTTGGTGGAGTAAGAGAGCAACTAGTGGGAAAATTTGTTTGGGCCAAAGTTCAGTCACTCTTGGAGCAGCAGGAGATTCATAGTGGCAGATTTGATGGTTGGAGATGCAAGCATTCCGAATTAGCAGAAGTTGCAGTGATCAACAAAAGAGCAGGAAAAGTACTTGGGAGATGTGTTCAAGGAGCATCCTTCCACATGACCAGGAACAAGAAGAGTTTCAGCCACCTGAAGGAGAAGGACATGCAGTTTCAGATTGAGCTAGGAGATGATGGTCAATATGCAGCTAGAAGAGTTGGTACTGTCAGATAGAGGGAGTCAGGTAATCCTCGAGATGTTCTCTATGTTCTAGGATCAAGGCAAAATCTTGTTTTGGTAGCTACCTTTGAGGCCAAGGGATATGATATCATCTTCAACAGAGGTAAGGCGTACCTCCCTGGATGTAAGAAGCAGATAGGTGTGAGGGTGAAGAATCTCTACAAGTTGCAGGTATACACAGACAGGGCCTCGAGTAACAAGGCAGGGAGAGCTCAGAGTAGAGAAGGGGTGGTTGAGCGAGAGTAGGGTAGAGCTCACAAGATGGAGCCTTAGCCAGTATCTAAGTTTGAGTCTAAGCTAGTTGGCAGTTGGGTCGACCAACAGGATGATGAAGAGCATATCCCAGGGTGAGCGGAGGCAACCACTCAATTTGTGACTCCCAATATAGGGAGAGTTCAAGACAAGTGGGCAGAGGATTTGGTTAAGGGAGATCAAAAGAGAGTTTAATCTTCCATTATCACTTCCAGACAGAGAAAGCAACCACAAAGGTACAAAGGGTACATGGTACTTATGACTGAAGTCATGGACTCGCAGAGTATAGTTGGAAAGGACAGGTCTTCAAATTAGGTTATGCAGAAGAAAGCAGGGAAGTCTGCCAGTTCAAAGGGAGTAGCTGCAACAACGGAGAACGTGGTAGTATTGGAGATAGATCCAGGTGGACAAGGTTCTTCTAGAAACACCTTCCTCGCTAAGAGGGAGTGTTGAAAATAGTAGCGAGAAAGGTCCTTCCTTGACTTGGGCCTTAGTCAAAGAGATCAAGAAGTAATTTTCATTAGCATGCACGAGTTCCTAAAATTTAAGACAAATTCCTAAAAATAAGTGCGAATTCCTATAAGTTAGAACAATTCATGAAGCAGTTAGACTAGTGCATAGAAGTGGAAGGTTCAGTTTGTTGTCTTCTAGTCTGAGTTATCTTTGGAAAAATACTAATGATTGAGTCTCAAGTTCTAAATTGAGACTAGATGAGTTGCATGAGTCAGTTGGACTACTTAACTCATCAATCACTAGTTAGACTTTACAAAAATACAACTTGCCAGATTTAGTCCATTCGAATTGCTTATAAGGAGATCAAAAGGCACAATTGTGATCAATTGTTTTGTGAGCATGAGTTGGTGTGACAAGGCAATAAAAGCACGAGTTCATGTAGGAGCTTGTGGTGGGAAGGGTAGATTGATGGAGGATAATTCCTTGAGACATGCTAGAATTTAGGAATAACTCCTAAATAATAGGAGCATCTATTCCACTAGGATTTAGGAGAAATCAACACAAGCAAATAGGAGCTCAACCAGTCAAGGAAAGGAAGAAGTAGGATCAACATTCTTGCAATGTGTTTTGAGCCTACAAGGACTAGTAGGGAGAATAAGTTGTTTTCTCTATTGAAACATGCATGTGTTGTAAGAGATCCATTACTCTAAATTTCTATCAAGAAAAAAATCAACGAAGCAGAGGGTTTTCCTAGTTGGGTTCCCTAGAAAAATCTTGTTTTTTGATATTGTGATATTGTGTTATTTTTGTTCCTATTTTTCTGCAAATTAAGTACATAAAATCTTGTCTTGGGTTACAAGTTAGTTTCAGATTTGTTCATTCAAGCAGATCAAAATTTTCATGGATTTTTTACAATCCTAGAATTTATATTTGAGTATTGGTTGAAGAGGCAAGTGTTGTTCGCAATGCAATGTAAGAAGGTTGTTTACTTCTAGAGTAGTATTTTTTGATTTTCTCAAACATCATGTCATGGGTGATAATGCGTCTTAGGAAAATGTTTTATTAATGAAAAATTTGCATGGTTAGGAAGTGGAGGATTTAACACACAATTTTGGTAAAACATATTAGAAATTGGGAATACCATATCCCTTGCTTATAGTGAGAGATTGCATGTTCTATTTAGTGGGTTTACAATTGACCATATCGAGAGGCTCAATTATGGCATGATAAGGGTATGGTCATGGGAATATCTATAGGGAGATAGTCGTGATGAAGGAAATTCTGAAGGGGACAATTGGTGAAGTAAATCTAGAGGGAGATAATAGGGATGAAGTAAATTCTAAAGGGGACAATTGGTGAAGTCAATCTAGAGGGGGCAACTAGTGATGTCCATAGGGAGTGAATAAAGAAGTGAACCACTTGGAAGTAGAGTGGATGGAAGTGAACCTCCAAAATTAAAGCATTTAGAAGTTCAATTGTAAATGGCATCAACCTATGCATCATTACTTGTGTTGATTAATAAACATTTTGTAAATCTTAACGCAAGGGTGTTATATTATACAAATAACTATGTTTGCATGCTAGTGTAGGTGCAATATTGATTCGTGATAGCTACATGGAAAAGCCCTCATGTAGAATGTGATAGCTACATAGAACATCCCACATGTGTAGAATGTTACCAATAGGTTTATTGGTGCATTCTGAGAAGTTATGTTATTTGAGAGATTAATGTGCATTATTAAAATGACTCCAATGAAAATATTAAATATTAAATAAGAAATGTTAATATTATGTGAAAGCTTGAAAAGTAATCTCATCAAGTTAATGAAGATAAGTAGGCGCATTTGCATGGGGTAATTAAACAAGAGGTGAATTACTTGCAAATAAATATTATGTGCCTCGGGGAGGGGTTTATGGAGGAGAAAATGGTGGTTTGGGGTTATCATTCTTATCTCTTGGTTTTGCACTCTGAGAGCTAAAAATGAGTTGGGTGGTTTTTGACATAGTTTAGGGATTTTCGAAATGCAATGAAGTGTTATTGGTAGTTGGAATGTGTGAGATATTTTTGTGGGAACATGTCTAGTATAGCTTTGGCAATTGATGGTTCAAGGGTTGTTATTATTCAATTGACAGATTGTTTGGGTGGAAAACAATTTGTCCTCCACAATTTTCCATAGTTGTTGCTTGGGGTTGCTTCTAGTACAAACATTGTTGGATTCAACGTTAAGTTGGAGCGTTGCTACAACTTCCTATTGCAAATTTTGCATTTGATAGGCACTCCATTTTTAGATGGTTCAGTCAAGTTAAATTTCAAGAATTAATTAGAAGTCTGGTGGGTTAAATCACTGGTTGCTGAAGAAATTGGGGGATTGATTAGTTGATAATTGTGTAATTACCTAATTTGTACTAGATACCTCTTTCTGAGAATCTGGGTGAACTCTCTTAAGACCCCCTTTCAAGGTTTAGATTCTTTAGTGAAATACGAGGATGATTCGTTCACTCATTTTTTCTCACACACCTTTTATGTCCAATGAAGTGCCCACAAAATTCTCATAGGAATTAGTTAGATTTGGTTGTTCCACGCTTTTAAGCACGCTGAATAGAATTTGAGACGAAATGTTTAAATTTTATGAGATTGTGAACATGTATTGTTTCCCACTTGTGATTCTTATTTAGTTAGAATTGTTAATGTTGAGAATAAAAACTATAAGTATACATAATTGCTTTAACTAATACGTATTACATGTTACACATAATACTTTATCAAATATTGATGTTACTAGTGGATACTTTGAAATATTAACAACTGGGTTATAAAGATATGAAGTAATGACACTATAGGGATGCTGTAAGGGAGTGGGGCACAACTTTTGGTATTTAAACTATGACTCTAAAGCTAAGGGCATATGGGCCTTTCCCAACCAAGAAATGGAGAAAAATTTCAACCTTGATATATAAATCAATAGGTTAATTGAAAGGATTTCGTTAGATGTTTGAAATTCAAGTAAATTTCTTAAAGCTAAAAGTAGCAAATTGATGGGTGCTAGGTTTAGAACCTAGGTTTGCTTGATAACTTCAAGGGTCTTGTCCACACCCATGGAAAATAAGATAAATATGAAATTTAAAAGAAGACCCATGAACCAAAAATGCATTTAATAGAGAAACCATTTGTATATTAGATATTAAAAAGCAGAGTTGTTCACAACATAAACCCATTATTAGTGTTAAGTTGACAATTATAGATTTGTAACTTGAAAAAAAATGTAAATTAAATAAATCAACGAGTATTTCAAAACAAAATTGTGGCAAACAATAGGGCTCAATGGGATTTGAACACACCGCTATTTATTGCTGTAACATTGTTCATGCAGGGATGCTACGGGTTCTCTAATGTTATCTCCCCTCTCAAGCTCTAAAGTGATGGGGGGGTGTACTCTTGTGGTAGTGTGGAATGGAGTCTATGGATTTTTGGGGGTTGGAATGTTGCACTCCCATTCCTCTTGGAAATTTTCTTTCTTTTTCCATTTTTTCTCTTCTGCCACCTATATTAATGTTCCTCCTTGGAACTTTATTCCTCAACAACCCAATTTGTCTCCTTTTCTTTCGTCTTATCTTCTTCCTCTTTCCACCTTTCTTCCATGGACAATCATAACTTGGGCTTAAATTTACTCTCTTTGCTTTTCTTCTCCCACCACTTTTACTCGAGCTTCCTCTTTAGATTTCTTCCATTTTTTCCTTAACATGTGCCATATGAAATTTTTGAGCTCTTCCTTTTCATGATTTGTCCTATCTTAGTCTTGTTTAGCCCATACTTCTTCTCACCTCTTATGTTTGGATACCACCCTTTGGTCCTTTTTTTTGTTCTTCTTGGGTAGCTGCAATTTCTCTAGATAAGTGGGTGTGCTTGAAATCCTAGACAAGATCTCCACATATCACTGCATAACTTGATAAACTTTCCCTAAAATATTTGGCGACTGTAAGGGTAATTAGACTTAGTGACATTGCAGTGTTGCTCCATGACCATGCAAGCGTCATGTTTTTTAAATCTCCAAATGTTGAGGTTTGACTCCATTAATTTCTTGGCTTCTATTCTAGAGCATGAGAGATTTTATGATGTATAAATTCTCAACTTGAAAGGAGTGACAAGGGCCACTTGTTAGTAGCTCCCAGAGCCATGAATATACTAGCCTTAGCTACCTGGTATGCTATTTCTCATATCTACCATGAATCTAGGTAGCAAATGAGGACCTATAATCCCACCATAAATGTAGAAGAAGGTATGAAATTCTCAAGATTCATATTGATTTATGATATGAATTGCTTCCATGGCTTCTTAAGAGAGTCTTGGGGTAGGATTTTTTAATATCATATGATATAGCCATTACATGAAGTGGTCACATATCTATGCAAAGAGGGGCACAAAACTGGAACACCTAAGAATGTTGCTATATACATGTACCAAATAATCATTGGGGCTCTAGTTCCATCCCAAGAAAGAGAGAAAATGAGTTATGGGCATTGACAATGTTTACCAAGTAGGTTGATATATATCACTAAGTTGGTTTC
Organism: Pinus albicaulis; assembly: GCA_034641835.2. Taxonomy (NCBI): domain Eukaryota; kingdom Viridiplantae; phylum Streptophyta; class Pinopsida; order Pinales; family Pinaceae; genus Pinus; species Pinus albicaulis. The sequence continues at coordinate 871,575,823 of CM076574.1, read as the reverse complement.
ACACTGATGTGATAAGGGGTCGATTCTGATTACTACCAATATAAACTCTAAGTGCCTACGTATGCCCCTTCTTTAGACATATGTTAATAAAGGGGATTTGAATCTAGGATGTCATAACTTACGTAATATTTCATAAGTCAACCATTACTAATTTTGCTATCAACTTGGGCATGTTTGTTGGGTAATATTGCTTGATATATTTCAATGATAATGGGAATATTCTCAGATATGTTATTGCCCTAGTTGAAAATGAAGCCTTTCTTTGTGATTAAGTCAATGAGTGGCATCTATTTTGGCTTAAGGTTGACCACATCACATTCCTTATACATTTGATTGACCATGACTATAATGATTCAAAAGACTTGTTAGAGATGAGCACTAGGGTAGTCCACCAATCTTGTATCATGTCAACAAGTGAAAAGGCTTCTACTGAATACTGATCCAAAAATTTCAAATTAGTAGCACCTCTTGGTCTCTAAGCTTATACATCTAAGCAATGTACCAAGCTTGACATGAACCAACAACCACACTGTACAGTCAATATTCTAAGTCCACATTGTTGGAAATCCATTTCATTATATTGTAATAGGGGAGGATAGTTGGCCTAGTTGCCATGTGGTCACTGTGAGACATTGACAAGTTTTTAAATGCATCATCATCTGTTCACTCCTATAGAATGTCTTCATCATCAATCCCCATTTGGTGCGACTATTTTCATGTAATCTTTCTTCTTGGTGTGCTCTTAGAACTTAAAGATTTTGTAAATGCTCGATTAGTCAAGTGAATTTGGGAGCCCTATAATTGGGGAGGTATTAGAGAAGAATGTTGGGAACTCTTAAAGCCTTCCGTTCCACCTTGGGATCCCTCGACCTTGGATAGATTATTCTCTTGGATTGTATGCTTAGACATGACTCTCCCACACAAAATGATGAGCCAAGATCACTAGGAAAATAAATGTGGGTAGAGAAAATATTTACATCAAGAATGGGGAAAACACTTTAGTCATCTTGGTAGTAGAAATAACCTTAAGTGTGCACAACAATTTGGGAATGCAAGGCATTCAATTGGTTCTATGTGTGCCTTAAGTGATTCCACATTTAAAACCTAATCAATAGCAATTGTTAGAGACTAAGTTTTATGAACTTTACAATCAAGGGAGTAGCTAAGTTAGGAAACAAGGAGGCCTTTCTTCTTTAATTTGGCTTATATTATTATAAAGCACACATTTTGGAGCTTATGTTAACCATAATTTACTGTACATGACTATTGGAAATAAAATGTTGGAAGTGAATTTTAAATTCTAGGTGATGGGGATCTTAACAAAAATGGCTGCTAAAATAAGTGGCGGAACGTGGACATCGACGAGCACATGAAGCTTGAGTAAATTAACCCCAATGCACCTTATGCAATGACTATCATAGGTATATCATGTTTATGAGCCAACCCTAGGTGTGCATAAATAATCTGGATTAACAAGTTGTCGAGGTGAGACCATATTAGTTGGTGTCAAGGAGGCTGACACGACGGGGACCATTAGACTGCCATGTTGATGTCGATGCATCCACTTCCCGTATCTTCTATGGTGGGACAGTTTGATTTCCTTGTTAATCAAGACTATGGATCAACATTTTTTCTAATAATGTGAATAATGTTTTCCTGAAATTCTTCAACATACTTTGAACTTCCACGCAATCCTCAAATTACATATCTTGGCATTGGGGCTTAATGTGCATTTCCCACACGATCACTTGCTATGACTGAGCGCTTAATTATAGTTTTTCTTGTATCTTGGGTATGGATGTTTTCATGATAACCTTTTTGTTGGCAACCTATATATCTTTCAGACTAGGATATGTTTTAATTTGGATATTGTGTTATGGCTCAAATATATCTCATCTTGGATCTATTCACTTTATTGGCACACTTCCCTAAAGCTTGCGGTGCCCACACTCTAATAATCTAGATACACTTGAATGTAGGACTTTTAATCTCTGTGCGATTGGATATGTCGATAGGCTTAGATGTGATTTTGGTCTGGATGTATTTGGGATTCAGGGAATTGTAGAGTCAAAGTCCTCGTGAAGGCTCGAGTATACATACATACACGTGTGTGTGTGTCAATTGGGGTTATCTCGGGTAGTTGGGAGGAAGGAATGAAATCCTCCCCACCCAAGTTCAATTCCTGCAAGTGACATGATGGATGTTGACAATATTGACAATATACGTATAATCCTCATATGGAATATACAATGTTGTACTTGTGTGTGTGTGTGTGTGTGTGGCCATATGCAATCTAAGTTATAACTAGATAGAGATCCACTTCACATGGAAAGATGGTGATTGGCCTAGATATTAAATGGATCGAACATGTCTCTTATAGTGGGGCCTACCCTGTATGCTTTTGCAATCCACTCCATAAACTTTACATCTGACTATCTAAGGGCCGAATGGCTACTCTCGCTAGATACAATTTCAAGTTGCCACCAGTGGGGTCCACACAACACTTTAATAACTTAGTTCTCACGCGTTGAACCATATATGACTTCTTCTCATTGACACATTAATTCGGGGTTTGTATATCTCACAATCTCGAATATCTTTCTACCTAAACTTCAATCTAGACTTCCTCAAACCCATATACATGTTCATCTATTGAACCACATAGAGAATTCTTAGGACAATATTCTTGTGATCTAGTTATCTTGTAAATGCTCCACCCCGCTCTCTCAAACTCGAAGTCACAACCTATGTGAATCAAACTCTAAATTGGTTTATTTGTAGAGAATAGATTGTTCTATACAACACGAGATTGATTTATTTGTATTATACTTAGCATATAACCATGACACATTACAACATGCACAAGAATATCAATACAAGATCCACTCGTTGGAGGAAACATTGTAATCTCATTATCTCTCTATCCCTAGGCCGACTTCAGGTTTTGACTTTCTAGGCCCTAACCACTCGCCCTCTTAGAACTTTCTCAGGTCCTTTTGCTTCTCTCAACTTTCTCTTATTCTATTCTCTATAATCTCATTTACAAAGACCAACTATATACAAGGATGGTTTGTTGAGATCCGCTAAAGATGGATCTAATCATCCATACATGGAAAGTATCTAATCGAAGCCTAAAATATTGAACTCCTTCAACAAATCACCTCAATTAGAGTATTACATGTCGATAAAGAAATGATCCTTCATTTCTCTAATCAACCCTTATTTGTGTAGAAAACCAAATTTCTATCTTTAATTAAATTAAATTAAAGTGAGTGAGTCCACTCGCTTTAGTAAACGTGTTAAGACCTCTCTAGGCCTTATTGGCTTTGAAGAGATGCTCTTGCAACAAACTCCCAAGGTAAATACAATTCATGAACTGTTGATGTTCATGAGTATTCTAATTGTTTATTTGTACTTTATCTTGATGTAGCTTCGATTCTGCTGTTTGATATTTTTCGATTACAGGTGCATCTATTGCACTTTATCCTCCTCTTAGATCCCAAACTTTGTTTTGCTGCTATTTTACACTTGTTTTAATACTTTGTTGCTTTATTGCTATCTTTAATTTTCCAGGATCTCATACCTTACTTTCTTGCTATCTATCTGCCTTGTCTTCACAATCATCTCTAACTATCTGATCTTTGCTCATAACGATGTTCCTCATTCCCATGTCCTTCCACTTGGATATTCCAATCAAAATTTTCCGAACTTTTTTCATCCCTTTATCTATCTCATGTTTTGTTGTTGCCTTTTGTTGTTGATGCTCCTTTGTACTTTTGTAGAGAAGATATCCATGAATGTAATTGTCACACTTTTATCAAATTTTGTTTTCTCCTGATTTCTGTAATTATGGATCCTATGTTTTCCTTAACTTCCCGAGGATATGTTACATTTTCAAAACATAGTTTTGTCCGTACATACTGGACTTCTCTTCATTAATGCCTTGAGGTAAAAGAGTTGTATGGACTCTTCCTTCTTTATACACTTCTTTCCATATTTCAAAGGCATTTGGTTATCTTTTCTAGTCTTCTTGTTTCATTATGGAAGATTGACTGTTTCTATCTTCAAACTTTTGTTTCTATCTACAACTGTAGATAAAATCATTATATCAAAGGAAACAACTTGTTCCTTATGTCGTCCATTATTCCACCACACAATGACTTGCTAAACCTCCTCCATATGAATTCTTTCCAAAACTCCTTGTTCTTTTGTAACCTGCTTGTTTCATTTATTGCTTTCATCCTCTTTATTGTCTTCCAAGACAATTTCCCAGCTTGCAACCTCATGCTGTAAATGAAATACAATGCCATTCTTATGAGATGTCTTTGCCCCATCATTACTCATTTCAATCTCTTGTACATGCATGTAAATATTTTTCAAATATAAATTTCATTAGAAGCTGCAAGCATCTATTCTATTATATACCTCCATGATCTACAACCTTTGTGCAATACTCATTAGTCTTTGGATTCACCAACCGCTCATCCAATAATTTCATATCTTCGTCAAAATTACCATCATTAACTTTGAATGTTTTCCTCTAATTTCATTACTATCTTTAGGAGCCAATGTTTCATTTGTCCTCAATACAATTCTATGTTCTACATCCTCATGTTTTCCTTGAAGTCTAATTTCATCTATAGGAAATAGTTTAGATTCTATTTCCCTAATTACAATTTCATGTTCATCATTGTCCTTTGTATCTACAAAAATATTCTCAAATAAAACATTAGTTTGAAAAATTAAAATTTCTTCTGCCTTGCTAGATGTTTTAGGCATTTCTTCCTCGTGCATTCTTGGATACTGCTCATGACTGATTTGAATTCCATTTGCAATCTCTACACAATATTCCTCAATTTCTTCAATGACAATGTCACTATTGGAAATTCTTGTTTCCTTTGGTTTTGCAACTACTATGCAATCTTCTTTATTTTTAGGTTTTGCCAACCGTTCCTACGAGAAATTTAATTCTTCAACTTTTGTCAATTACGAAACTGTCCAAAAAGTAATTCTCCTTGTTCCCTTTTCATTATAACATCTAGTGGCAGCCTATCTTCATCACCTGTAAGCGCACACAAATGGTTAGTTTAACTAAGATCCCTGTTGATGCCTCTTGCATCTCTTATTTGGTCTAGACTGTACTCTCCAAACACTTCATGAGGCTTTCTTCCTGAACCACATCCTCTTCATTTCCTCCATGCATTCTCCTTTGCTCTAGTTCACAAATGTGAACTCCTTCCTCTTTTCTTATGTATCTTTGTCTATATGCAGTTCCTCTCAACTCTTCGTCTATTTTGATATAGAAATTTAACTTGTGCATCAAATTTTGTCTCCAATATTACTCTATAAATAGTTTCATAACAGGCCATTTGACCTTCTTTCTCAATTTATATTCTTGTCTTAGATCCTCTGCGATTTTCTTTTGTAGCAACTTCCTTATTACACTGAGTTGTTCCCTTAACTCAATGATCTCCCTATTTACTAAATCATCACTCATTTTTCTTTTACCAATTGCCTCTTCTCTCATATTGCTGTGGATTCCTTCTAAACTCTTTTTCTAGACTATCCATAGTAATGTTTGTATCTTTCTCTGTGAGTTGCAAACAAGCCTCTAAAGTAACAAGATTGTTTCACCTTGCTACAAGATACCTCACCAAGCCTCTCCTAACTCTGGCCTTTTGGTACTTTGGTTCTTTCCTCTGGAACCTCTTGAGCTTCCTCCACTCCTGGGCTTAGACACTCCACCTGAGAACTTCCTTTGTTCTCTTCACTTCTAACCTTAGAGATGGAATTTGTACTCTGTCTCTATTACAACTTCTCTGTTGCAAGGGTTTTTTCCCACTACTCTCCTTTCTTCTTCTGCCACTATTTCATAATAAAAACGTTTTTTAGAGTTAAATCATCAAAACAAGATTACTTTACATACCTCATCAGATCTACATTTTCAACTTCTACTACAACTTCGTCACATTCGTCTTCTAGAAGTGCTTCTTTCTTCTCTTTTAATCCTTAGATCCTATTCCTCTTTCATATAGCCACATGTTTTGCAACTTTGTTAATACCAATTTCGATTGAAATTCATCCTTGTTTCCTCTTGTTAGAAAGGTTCTCCTCTTTTGCCACAAGGTTTTCTTCTATTTGTTGCTACCTGCATAGACAATTATTAATTTGAAATTATAAGACCATGTTACTTGTTAGATCTCATGAAATTTTTAATCCCAAGAACTTTTGAGTTCTTTGCTTCATATACTCGTAAGATTATTTTTGCTACTAGTCTCTTCAAAATTATTACCAACATTTATACCTAACTCTATTCCTTGGTTGGATCTGAATTCAATCAACAAGACTTCACTATATTTTGATTCTCTTCTACACAAGATCCTCTTTGCTCTGCTCGCTAATTTGAATCTCCATTTTTTGAGTTCTTTTATGCTTCTTATGTCTTTGTATCATCTATTTAATTTCATTAGGTTAACCTTTACAATTTCTATCATCTACAAAGCAAATCGTTGCTTTGCTACCACTCTATTTCCCATATCTTCCATGGTGGCCCAATTTGATTTCCTTGTCTATTAGGACTATGTATCAACATTTTTATAACAATGCTAATAATGCTTTCTTGAATTTCCTCAACACACTTCGAACTTCCACGTAATTCCTAAATTTCGCATCTTGGCACCAAGACTTAACGCACAACACCCATGCAATTGGTTGCTATGATCGAGCAGTTCACTGGTGTTTTACCTGTATCTGGGATCTAAATGTTTTCCTGATAACGTTTTTGCCGGTGGCCCATATATCTTTTAGACCTATATATGTTTTAGTCAAGATACCATGTTCTATCTCGGATATACCTCATCAACTCAGATATATTCACTTTATTGGCGCACTTCCCTAAAGCTTGCAGGGTCCACACTCTAATAATATAGATACACTTGAATGCGAGACTTTCGATCTCTGCGCAACCAAGTATGTCGATAGTCCCGGATGTGATTTTGGCCTGGATATATTCGAGATCTGGGGAATTACAAAGTCAAAGTCCTTGTGAAGGCTCGAATATATATATATATATATATATATATATATATATATATATATATATATATATATATATATATATATATATATATATATATCTCTCTCTCGTGTGTGTGTGCGCGTGTAATGGAAATATACAATCTAAGTTACAAATGGAGAGGGGTCCACTTCAAATGGCTAGATGGTGATTGGCCTAGATCTGTTATGGATCAGATCTGACTATTTGGGGGTTATAAAGTTTGAGGCTTTGTCAATGGCCAAATGACTCCTCTCACTAGATACAGTTTCAACTTGGCACTCGTGGGGTCTAGAACAATGTAATAACTCAATGGTCATGCTTTGATTCAAATCTAGTCTCTTCTCGTTGGCACATTAATCCAGGCCCTAGATATCTCACAATCCCATATATCTTTCTACCTAAGCTTCAATTTAATCTACCTCAAAATCAGATACATGTTCCTCTATTGGAATACGAAAGTAATTGTTAGGATGATATGCTTGCAATCTATTTGTCTTGTTAATGATTTACATTGATCTCTTGAACTTTGTGAATCAAAATTTGAATTTGTTTACTTGTAGAGAATAGATTAGTCTACACAATAAGAGAAATGATTATATCTATACTCTACCTAGCATATAAACACAACACAATACAACATGCATAAAAATATAAATACAATATCAACTCAATACTGGAGGCAACATTGTAATATAATTATTCAATATTTGTACATGAATTTTTGTAATCATAGGAATTCCTCCTATCTCTTTGTCTCTAGTCTGACTTAAGATTTTAACATTCTCGACCCTGGCCATTCTCGTTCTCTTGGACATTTCTCGAGTCCTTTTTCCTCTCTAAGCTTTCTCTTATTCTATTCTATTATATTCTCTACTATTTCATTTACAAAGATAAATTATATACAACAATGATGAATTGTTGAGATCCATTAAATATGGATCTAATCATCCATACATGGAAAGCATTTAATGTAAGCCTAAAATCTCTAACTCATTTAGCAAATCACCTCAAATAGTGTATTACATGTTGATGAGAAAATAGTCCCTTATTTCTCTAATAAACTCTTAGTTTATTTAGAAAACCAAATTCCTATCTTTAATTACATTATATTACATTAAATTAAATTAAGTGAACCCACTCTCTTCAGTAAATGTGGTAAGACCTCAACCTTGTTGAATTTGAAGAGATGCTCCTGCATCACAAGTGTTAGGGTGTGAGGATGGGAATGAGATGAGATGTTATGTTGAGGGGAATGTAAGAGAAATTTATGTGGACACCACTCAATTTACACACTTATATATGTTTCTTAAGTTGATGATCAATAAGAAGGTGTTATGATTTAACAAGCATGGTTTTCCCTCCCTTTATGGTTATAACATGAGATATCTCCAGTATAACTGCATTGGTGCATGAAAATATATGTTGATCTTAATATATTAAATCTCTCTTTAATATAGGGGCTTTGACTCCTATGTCGAGACACAAGTTTCCTTTTACCCCTCCTTTGTTGCTATGAGGGTGGAACTTCCAACTCGTCTATTGGCGTCAATATCCCTTTCTCTATTTTTCAAATCTAAGAGCATATTTGGCCTTCTACTTCTTCCGATTTCTTCCTATATTGCCAAAATACCATTTCCACCACTTTATGTTGTTCTTGGCTTTGCCTAGTATGAGCTTGTCGCTTGATGCCACTTGTTTGTAGTCACTTTTCCTCTTGATTGTGATATTTTTGGGTTTAGTGAAGGTGGCCATATGGTAAGTAACACTTATGCTATTAGGGAAGTATTCAAGAGAGGGGATGAATAATTATAGGGGCCAAAGAGTGCAATATAATCCCTTTGCACTCTAATCCCAAGGCTACTAATCCCAATACATTTTGCATTGTGTTCTTTCCAATGGTCCTAGTTGTCTAAATTTTATTTTTTCCTTGATGAGAGGTTTGATCGTGCGATTATCATGACCTATGAATGGTATCATTATAATTATCCTGCTTCTCTAAGTATTTTCAAGGTCATTTCCATAATAGAACCATGTGTGCGAGATAACTCGCTTGGATGTGGGTTGGATAATGTCATACCACCTATGTTTCTCATGTTATTTTAATTCCTATATATTATTAGAATTCATTAATTTCTGTTTTATCTATGATATCATAAAATATTTGATATCGTGTAGCATTTTAAGCACAGGCACAAGGTCTAGTTGTGAAAAAAACTTACACTAGCTATTGCAATACAAAAAGAGGGAAGATAAAATAAAAGATCATTCAATAGACTAAGAAACTGAAATACCAATTTGAATTCACTTGTACTAGATTGCTTAAATTAAGTAGAATTAAATAACACTCTCACAAAGAGGACTAATGTGCACTACATGAGGTTCCTTGTGTATGCACAACTAGTAGAAAAAAATCTCTCCCTCATTTCTAGTTAACTTGACAAAAAATGGAATTTTAAGGTCTAAAATACAATCAAAGTAAAAAACGATGTTGCTTAAGGATAGGATGAGCAATGAATAAGTGATAATTGAAGAAATAACACATGCACTCCACTTCCAACTTCAAAAATATAGAAAACCCCAGAAAATAGGACTAAAACTCAGTAGATAAGGTTTCTTAGAATAAAAGGATAAGTGGGTAAGGTTCTAGATAAGGTTTGTCTCTATAAATAGGAGGGAATTGTGAATTTATGGATAAGGTAGCTAAGGATAGGGAAGTGTGAAATAATGGATAATAAATACCCATGTTGCTACATTCCTCAATGCCCAGTCACTATCACATGCCATCCTACATGGTATCCCCTACTAAAGATAGATATACTATAAATAATAATTGGTAGAAATAGCAAAACCTCCTAAAGGGTAGGAAATGCAGGGTAGGTAATGTGCATGTACTCCAACACTCCCCATGAACGAAAACTAGTATGTGCACAATAGATGAATCTCAACAATTTTTAGCCATGTTAGATACTTAAGTACAAAACCTGCTTAGTCTCGACAATTTGTAGCCATGCTAGGTAATCATGTAGAATAAAATTATATGAAAAGGGTGAGGAAAAGAGGGTAAAAACGATGAGAAGAACTAATCCCAAAATGCATACTTTGTCTACTATGTAGTTGCTATGAAAAAGGATGGTGTTGCTCATCAACAACCCATCATGGATCTATCCTCAAATATTTCTTGTCCCATCATGTGAGAAGCCCTTTTCTACTGGTTGAGCTTTTGTCTTTCTTACAATAGTAGTAAGTGCTCGCGGAATACCAAAAAACTAAAATTTATTTCTTTGTGTCTTGGTAGTATCATCCACTAGCTAACTAGCTACATATACTTGCGATTAAGATATGCAATAGGTAGCTCATGGAGTTCTAAATTAAAATATAAAATTTATTCAGAAATATTATCCAAAGAGTGTGTAAAACTATCTCAAATATATTTGTGAGGAAGAGGTGAAAATGGAGCAATTGGTTCCTCATAGAGTGCATGCAAAGGGCCTTTCCCCAAACTTATCATTTGATCTTTCTTTACTTTCTTCACGTGCATCGATTAGAGGAGAAATATAATATCATTTAGGAATGAAATGAGAGAAGGAATACAACCTACAATGGTAATCCACCTAGTCTCAAATTCAAATTTCATCTTCAACCATGGAATATTTTTCATAGATTTTGATCATCATCAACTATCTTTGATGTGCAAAGAATCTTGGAGCATAGACAATATTGATTTGATTAGTTTTTAATTATTCACAAAGATATTGTACTTATTTACTAGTTGATTTCTAGTTTCTACTTTTTATTAAATGGTTGTAAACATGATATATTTGTGGATATGAATTAATTGTTTTTTATCCTATTCTCAAAGCATCTCTATGTATAAATAAGAGTGCATTCTCCATTTCAATGGGAGGACTTTTGGGCCATATATCCAAATCATGATGGAATATAATAAAATTTCTTGGTATTTCTCTTTACATAGTTGTCATTCTTTACTTCTATTAATAATATTCATTGATTTAGTTTACAATGTTATAGAGTGGGTTTCTACCTTGTTTTTGGGAGAATTGAGCTCACTCCAAAAAAAGATCATGGTAGCATTTTTATATCTTGTGTATTCAATTATTTTATTTATGAAAGTATGTTTCCTTTTATCAAAGCTTGCTAACAACAAGAATAATGATTCATGGAAAGAAAAAGTCTCATCCATGTCAAAAGATAAACTTGGTTACAACAAGGCCTGAGTAGCATGATGGTGTTCAAGTACGTGGTCATTGTCAATATTCAATTAGTTTTCTTTGAATTGTATGAAGCGTGTTGTGTTTCCTTTATGCAAGTTGACTCTTAGCAATAGGAAAGAATCCACTTAAATTATTATTCAATGAATTGCATTGATTATTTCCTAAACACTCTTATTATTAAGCGTACGAGATTATAATGATTTATAGATATACAATTCATGTAAATTCCAATTCAAGTGAACGTTGTACTCTTGTATTGTTAGATAGTTAACTTGCATTTGATTCTAGGTTTACTTTATAGTTTGAAGTTTCATTGTTTATGATTGTGTGTTATTTTCCAAAGAGAGAAATTTTAATTGAAGATTGAAAGAAAAAGATAAGATTTACTCTTGATTTAAAAAAAAATTGAACTCTCATACATATGAAAGACTATAATCCAGGCTCATCCAAGCATCTTTGAGATATCAATCCAGTGAATGAATTATCTTTAGAGAAATCCCAATTTATGCTTTTGGTGGATTGCATTTAATTTATTGAGTCATTGACATGCCTTTCAATTTATAGTGTGGATTATCCTACAATGATGAGGCATTAGAGGGTGAAGAGTGAGAGTACTTCTCTAGGAATCACAAAACCATTTTATGCCTTTGATGGCAAACAAAGCACTGTGTTTGGTGCCCTTAAAGTGTCGTCGTAAACATAATCTCAATGATCCAAGAAAATCTCTATCACATTTTACTTTCTTTCTGGTAGGATTTTAATGCCTACAAATGATAAAATCCCACACATACAATGTCTTCATCTCGAAAGTTTACAAATTCTATATTGATAATAAATTTTAACAGGGTGTATACATATAAATTGTTTGACATTTTTGGCGTTATTGCTAAGGAGATGTTGAAGAAATTAGAGCATTGATAGTTTGGTTCTTTATTATTATTATTATTATTTTAGAATATGATTTTTCTATGCTAACATTTACGACTTGGAGTAATATAAATAGTAAGATGAGATGTAAGAACCCACACATTCAATTTAGTGAGTTTATCCGAAACCTCACCATGTTGGTATTGCATTTTATTATTCATGGAAAGAATAGATTAACTTATGTTAAATGATAACTTGGTGACAAGAAGGTCTTAATAGCTTGTGGAGTTCATCTACATGAAGTGTAGTGTCTTTTATTTCTATAGTTAATATCATTTCATTTTTAGAATAAACCTTGGGGTAGTAAAGTAGAATATTCTGATGAATTTCAGTAACTTCCATTTAGGGTGTATTAAGCGCCACTTCATCCAATAACCATTTGAAAGAACATGAATTTGGAGGATAAAGAATAAGCAAAGTTCAATATAGTGAGCTTAAAACACAATGATGACTATTTTGATTTAACAACTTGTTACAAAATTCTCAAATTACTACGAGTTTTCCAGAGACTATGCTATAATATTCATGATATGTATGTTATATATTTTTGGAAAATTAAATATGAACATCATCATAAAAATAATCACAAAAAATTTCATATACCCACATAATAATTTAGGAGAAAATGGTCATTTTTGAATTTTGTAGCAAATTGTTGGAATAAGCAAAATTTCAGGGGCCGAAATTTTTGAAACATGTTTCTATGGAAGATATTCTTGGAATATGGTTTTTGATCCAATTGGAATCATCTCATTTGGATGAAGGATGAAAATATTATGCTCAAATTATTCCTAAAATCTATGTTGTTAAACTTTGCTTTTTAGGTCTATTTATAAGAATATTTGACATACAAAATCATTATATTTTTAAAATTGTTTATAGTGTTTATATATATATATATATATATATATTTGATTCTACTTTCATTTCCAAGTGGAATCACCTAAATCCATCTTCAAAAAAAAATATGAGTGCAAAACACTAACTGTTGGTATAGGCAAGAATTCATAAACAACTTTAGCATATAGGATTTTTATAACATATTTGACATATCACTTTAACAAATTTGGAAAAACTATTTATATAATAGTTATCCATATGAATTCTCTTCAATTTGGATTTTGAGTCACCCAAATCAGACATCAAATCAAGATTTACCAACAAAATATGATTGAGAGGTCTAGGCTAGCCACCACCTATCAATAGATAAAAATTTGTGTATTTATCTTTGTTCATTTTTCCTTGGATTTATTTCCTATGGACTACTTGTCATGCTTTTTTCATAAGTATTGTATTAAGATAGACCCCAACCTCTCATTCTCCATCATCTCACGTTGTATTGTAGGCAAGTGCTATGATTTTACAAGTCCTAGAAGGAGCAAGAAGGTTAATATATGCATAAGAAATTCTTGAAGCCAAAAAATCATGCTAAAGGGAACATGTTCTCCAAACATTCATCAAATAATATTTAACATCCTATTGATTCTTTACAATAGAGAGAATTGTTTTTTACTAAATGGTTATAGATCTTGTAACATGAATATAAATATGGTAACCCCCATCATTGGTTGGCATACTTGTGTGTCTCTAGGAGAAATCCATCATATGGGTTTTGTTTGTAGATGCCCTGAGATAGTTATGTGTTAATAAAATCAACTATATGTTCACTATGTCATGGTATGCCCATATATTCCTTAAGCTTAAACACACGTGTCTTAAAGTCAATCAAATTTCCTTATTTATCTGGTCAGCATTCAAAATCCAACCTTTTCCATATGTTTTATGACTACCACATTATGATTGTAGCCTATATTTCCTTCACGAGTTTCCATTCTTTCCTACTCCATCCACCCCTAACCCATGAATAAAGTCATTTATCTCTCTTACAAAGTCATGTTACATTTCCGTTCTATCCTTTTTCAAATAAAATTTGATGTTGAAAACCCTTTTGGGCACCATTAGACCATGAAGTATTTGAAAACCAGTTTGTCAGCAAGAATTCCGTGGGAATAAAATTCCTAATCCTTTTGGGTGTAATCAGACAAATATTGTTTAAAAACCAACTTGCTAGTGGGAAATGTAACACCCCAACCCCCATTTACCCACTTTAATATGCTCACTAGGGTAAACATGACATGAGAGTTACTGTGCCTGACCAAATGTCCAAGATGCACTTGTGGAAAATGGGGTCCACATGTCCGGAATTGACTGTAAACACCTAGTGACACATGATCCCAATGTTATCAACCTAACTTGACCAAAAAATATTTCCTTTCAGTTTCGTTTCTTTAAATTTAACAAAACTTTATATTTTTGGTAGTTTTTCGGGTCCTAAACTTTTGAGGCCGTTTTGAGAGCCTAAACTACATTTTTTCAAGAAAAACGGAGAGATTGGAAAAGTGTCCAAATTTATTTTAAAATTCATTTTTTGACCTTCTCGTGGAGATATTTGAAACGAGGTATTATGATAGCCAAAAAAAGATCATATGCCAAAGTTACAACCTCGAGAAGTTGGCAGTGCAAATTATTCATTTATTGAAACACTTTGTGACTATGGTATCTGTAGGTTATGAATGCATAGTTTGTTCATTGTTTTCATTATTTCATCATATATTCAATAAGAAGGCTTGTCGCCCTCTTGCACTAGCTGCAATAAAACACAAATTAACACATGCACTCATATAAATCAACCATGAGCCCTCAAACCATGAATTAGATCTAGATCAAGAGCACATCATATAATAAGAAATATACCTTGCATTTAACCAAAATTTAAACAAAATGAAGCCATGAAAAACCAGCCATATAAACAACAGTAAATCAACACTTATGCTCATTGATCGTCAATAAAGAATAACACATATTAACATATGCATAGTATCAACCAAGTGAGGGACTTCCACATACCACCCAACCATAGATTGGGCTAAACCAAATCTCTCTTTCAGCCAATCACACCCGTGCCATATTCCAAGCCTGAATGTGGGATAACAAGTGATAAACTAAAACAAAACTAAACATGGAATCCATAGGTTAAACCACCTCCACCCTCAAGCCACAATGATTTCACTTAATACCGGGTCCAGAAATCACTAAAACCAATACGAGCTTAGATGCCTCTAACTTTCTTCACCATACCCAAAGGAATTTCCCTATCTCCACCCACTTTTTAAGGGATTTCCAGAGAAAACCAACTCTAGCCCCAACCCTTGGGATTTTCCTGGGAGCACCTCAAATCAAATCCAAAATCTAACGGTAATCCAAAGCTCAACCAAATGGATAGCCCAATACATCATGGCTAACCAGGAAATGACATAGGAAAGGTTGTACACCACTGTCAATCCGGGTAGATCCCATGCCAATGACAACAAAATGACCAATAAACAAAACACATGAACCATGCATTCAAATCCCATCAAGATAATCAAACATGCGACTTGTTACTTGGAAAATCCTCTTGCTGGCTGCTCTTTCTTTGCTTGATTCTTCCCTTTCTTTTTAGTTGATCCAATTCCTCTTGCACTCCTTTGATTTTCCTTGCTTTCTTGATTGTGTCCAAGTGCTCTCTCTCTCTCTCTCTCTCCAAGTGAGAATGCTAGAATGTCCAAAAGTGTGTTATAATGTTCTCTCTCTTCTTTTCCTTTTTTTTTTCTCTTTATTTTCCCTTGGATGCATATTATTGTCTCTTCATCTTCCTTTTTTCTTATTTTTCCTTTATTTCTTGAATTAATTTCCATTTATTTCCCTTTGATTTTTTCCAATGCCAATTCCAATTCTTATGCCAATTTCCATATCCAATAAATAATTAACCACAAGTGATGCCCACTGTAATGTTTTTCCCCTTCATTCAACTTGGAATACGTGTCCCATGACCCTGTTTTATTTTTTCCTTTATAATGCCCACTTATTACATGGAAATATAACCCGAGGCTGTTATAAACCCTTCCCCCTTGGGGGAACACCATCCACGATGTTCTATGACATTTATGACAAAACATACTACTTATGGAGCTTTATAGACACAACTCAATGCAATATTTACAATGACAAATTGTTGAAAACATGAAAAACACACTGCTTAAGGGAGATTTATAAACACAAATCAATGCAATATTTACAATGAAAGAGAGGTCAGAGATGAGGCATGTATAGTTCTCCCATGATTTAAGGGGTTCCAGTTACAGTTATTTGTGAGCTGTAATTAATTAACTCAATTATTTACAATTAAAATCAATTTAACTAGTTCTAACCTAGAGATGAGCTAGTGATAGGTCCAGTGATTTAAATCTAATTTAATTCACAAGAAGTGGTCAATAAATTAATTGATAATTCACTATAAATATCTATTGCATGTTAGTTTTAAGGAAGGCCCAATCAAGACTAAGGTTAAAGGGATGATAACTATCAGCGGTATAATTAGAAAATTGTACAGGTCATGCATGAGGTTGTTGGGAAGACTTGAAAGGATTGCACAATCATTAATTGGGATTTTCCTAATTAATAAGGGATTAATTAACCCAAGAATGCGTGAGGAAGGCATGACATGCCTAGGCAAGAAAAAGGTTAAATATTGGACCAAACTTGCTTAGATCGAAAGACAGATTTGAGCAAGATCAGAGTGAGAAAATTGGTAGAGTGCAGGAGTTTCTCGGTGAGAGAAAGTATTGTATTTTTTCATGGTCTTGAATTTATGAAATATACATATAATGAGGTTTTGAGCAGTTTCCTTCCCCATATACATATTGTGTTGTGCGATTGATTGATTCTTTCTCTTACTTGTTATGTGATTGTGCGATCGTATTTGGTTTTCGCAAATTGTAGGAATGATTCAATA
This sequence comes from Pinus albicaulis, assembly GCA_034641835.2. Lineage (NCBI taxonomy): Eukaryota > Viridiplantae > Streptophyta > Pinopsida > Pinales > Pinaceae > Pinus > Pinus albicaulis. The sequence continues at coordinate 871,558,773 of CM076574.1, read as the reverse complement.
ATTTGTTTTAGTACATTACAAGATCAGATTGAATCTCGTCGATAGATTTTCTACATGGTATCAGAGCGCCAGGAATCACAATAGAAGAGAAGAACAAATTTTGTTTTGAACATGTTCGAATTTGCAGATTTATTCTTTAGGACCCAACAATAGATCGAGATGTCTTTCAATGGCTTGAGACTCGAATATGCCCTTCAGGGAAATTCAAATTACATAGCATGGAAGGACATGATGGAGGCAGTGCTTGAGGACAATAGACTGAAGGAATTCATAGACAGTGATATTCTTGAGCCCGCAGTAGCAGATGTTCAACATCTTGATGCATGATAGAAGAATGTAGCAAAGGCGAGAAGGATATTGTTAGAGAGAGTTCGAGATCATATTGTCTCGAGTATCCATGGGAAGGAAACTCCATATGCTATGTGGAATGCCTTGACAGTTATGTTTCAGAATAGCAGTGACCACAGGTAGTTGGCGCCGAAATACAAGCTCAGAAAGATCAAGATGGAGGAGGACAAGATGATACCAACATACTTGATGAAGTTCACTCAATGTCGAGATGAGCTTGGAAGTGTTGGTTCGACAGTAGCCTAGGATGATTTGGTGAGCCTAGCACTTCTATGCCTTCCTAAGAGCTGACATAATTACCAAGACTCTATGAACGGGAGGGATAAGCTACTAGACTGGGATCATTTGTGGTCTGACTTGGTAATAGAAGAGATAAGGCAGAGCACCAAAAACGAGATCTCTGACACAAACAAAGAAGAAGATTTTTAAATGGTCAGAAAAGGAAAGAAAACTAAGGGAAAGAAGTCCCAAGGCAAAGAGGGTAAGAGAGATTTTTCCAAGGTCAAGTGTTTTCACTGTCACGAGCACGTGCACTATGCCTCGAAATGTCCACAAATGACAAGCAAGAAGGACCCTGCAGTCGCAGTAGCAAGTGAAGTGCTAGATTCATAGTTCAATCTTGATTTTACTCTCGTTGCATGCATGGACAACAATGTAATGGGATGCCTATGGTATCTAGACAATGGTGCCTCATTCCATATGACGGGGAATATAGATCTCTTCAGTGACTTGAAGGAGAAGGACCTCTAGTAGAACATAGAGTTTGGAGATGATGGGAGGTATAGCGCGATCGACATAAGTACAATTACCTTTCAGAGGGAGTCTAGCTCTCCTCTCAAACTGAAAAATGTTTTGTATGTTCCAGGACTAAAGAAGAATATTGTCTCCGTAGCGGTATTGGAAGACCGTGGTTATGATGTCATATTTAGAAAAGGAAAGTTTTTCCTTAGACACATCACCACGGGATAGGTGAAACATATTGGCATAAGGGTCAAGAACCTGTATGCTCTTGAGGTCGAAGATGCATCCAAAGCTTTGAGGAGAAAAGTAGAGGTTAGTGACTTAGTGGTTGAGAGGGAGCCTAAATTAACTCTTAACTTGCAGCCTTAGAAGCAGTCTCAAAAGGTTGTGGAGCAGTCAAAAGTGGAGAAGAAGAGAGGAGACCGAGTGGAGGCATCCACTCAAGAAGAGACCTCTAGGAGGGGGAAATTTTGAGCCAGATGGGTAGAGGGGAGCACATGTAGCCATACCCCCAGGTGAGAGGTGGGGCAATGTGAAGACATAATTCCAAGAGAAGAAATTTGGGCGGGGTCCATTGAGATGGTGTGTCTCATGGATCAGACCTGGCTACGGGGAGCCCATAGTACACAAAGAAAGGAAGGATTGGTAGGATTAATTCCATCAGATGTTAGAAAGACATAAATCAGAGTGACATATGTCAGATACTGGATTGCAGATTAGAGTTGGAAACAATGCATATGGCCCAAATGAAGAGTCAACAACAACACAAAGTTTTTAGTAGATAGTGCATTAACCGGTAGCAGTCAGAGACTCTAATGACAAATGCATCATACTAATTCAATTTTTTGGAGACTTGTCAGTTTCAGGAGTTGCAGGAGCAAACAATAGTAGAGAAGTGTTGCATGAAAAACATTACAAATGTACCAGATCGAGATAGATTGAATTCCTTTCTTGTTAAGAGGGAGTGTTGAAATTGGCAACAAGAAACAGTGAAAATGGAATCTAGAAATGGCACTCAGAAAATGGCACCCAGAAATGCTACCATAGGGGGATTCTGATTTAATTTTCCCTTAATTAAATTGGAATAAAAATTGTAATTTCATCTCATGACAACTTGTATTAGTTAACTGAGTCAGCAAGACTTACTTAGATTAGAAAATTCAAGTTTAAGGTCAGATAGGAGGCATGTAGAGTTCTCCCATGATTTAAGGGGGTCCAATTACAATTATTTGTGAGTTGTAATTAGCTAACTCAATTATTTGAGTTAAAATAAGTTTAACTAGTTCTAACTGAGAGATGAGCTAGTGATAGGTCCAATGAATTAAATTTGATTTAATTCACAAGAAGTGGTCAATAAATTAATTGATAATTCACTATAAATAGTTGTTTCATGTCAATTCTAAGGAAGGCCCAGTTGAGACGAAGGTTAAAGGGATGATAACTATCATTTGTATAATTATAAAATTGTATAGGTCATGCATGAGGTCATCGAGAAGGCTTGAAAGGATCGCACAATCATTAATTGAGATTTTTCTAATTAGTAGGGGCTCAATTAGCCTAAGAATGCGTAAGGAAGGCAGATAAGGCATAGGAAAGAAAAAGGTTAAATATTGGACCAAACTTGCTTATACTTAAAGCCAGATTCGAGCAGGATCACAGTGAGATAGTTTGAATAGTGAAGGAGTTTCTCAGTGAGAGAACACATTGTATTGTTTCATGGTATTGAATTTATGAAATATACATATAGTGGGGTTTTGAGTAGTTTCTTTCCCTAGATACATCTTTTGTTGTGCGATTGATTGATTCTTTCTCTTACTTGTTATGTGATTGCGCGATCATATTTGGTTTCTGCAAATTGTAGGAAGGATTCAATATTTTGTTTCAGCACATTACAAGATCATATTGGATCCCGTTGATAGATTTTATACATCCTGGGAATGTTCAAAGCTACATCCCAAACTGTCTACGCCTATTGAGCACTGTAGATATGACGTTTTCCACCCTGATACATTGGACATTCCTTCTTGCGATGATCTCCACCACAAGTCCAAGCTGAGGTCCACACCCTTTCTCAATTGGATTGAAATTATTATGGAAGGCCAATTTTTCCTTCTCTCCTGCATCCTGATATATTCCTCGCTTCTTGGGCCATTTTCCTTTAGTCTTCTTGCTACCCTTCCAGTCACACTTGAACTCAAGCTTTCACTTTGAATGTTCATAGCAATGCTTCAAATTCTTGATGACTTCCTCCAATGATTGAGGTTCATCAAACTCAATCCAATCTTTGAATGATATTGGAAACCAATTGATGAACCTTTGGGTCTTTGCTTTCTCGTCCTTGAGATACGGAACATATCTGATTAGCTCTAGAAATCCGGTTATATATTATTCATCTGACATGGAACACATTTTGGGCTCATACAATTTCTTGGCCTTTCCATCATAGTATCTCTCAGCTAGGTACTTCTTTTTGAAGAGTCTCTCAAATTCTTCCAAAGTCAATTTCTCTTCACTGATTCCCCTAACATGCTTGACATATTCTTACCAGATATCTTCTTTTCCTTTAAGAATGAAGGTAGCTATCTTGGCTTTCATACTCTCTGGGTAATCATGTAGTTTGAAGAATTTTCTCATTCTAGCAACCATGCTTCTGCATCCCCCCGATTTAGTCGTATGACCATCGAAAGTAGGAGGCTTGGATTTATTGAATTCATTTTGAAAGTACTCATTCTCACTCCACCTATAATAATGTTGGGGGTGATGGAAATGATGTCTCTTAGAAGAAAATCTAGAATAAAATCCATGTGTGTTATCCCTCCTCTTAGGTGTATGTAAGAGTCTGCCACTCTTTATTGTATCATCCCTGTCCATCCTATACCTTCTCTGGAACTTGCTTCCATCTACCCCATTAGTATTTTCTTCCTATTTGTCCCCATGACTGATCCCCAACTATTCCTACTTCTAAAAATACGAAAGGATTTGAAGAATGACTGCATTAACCTCAACTTGTTTTTCTTGAGATTTTGTAAGCCTTTCCTGGGTTTTATTCAACTGCTCAGTATCAAATTTACAACTTCTTATATCTTCCCTCAAACTTCTCAACGTGTGTGGTAGATCAAGAGGGTCTCCCTCTCCCTACTGCCCAACTGAGTTCTCCCATCCCACTAATTTCTCATATGGCCTGTACAATGAGTCATATGAGTTGTATTAAACCATAATTCTCTTCATCTCTTGACCTTCCATTTTCCTGCAATATTCCATTGTTATCTAAATAAAAACATAATAAAAAGAATTAACTCAATTTACTTCTGTTATGGCTATTGCATCTACACAGGTCAATCCAGATTAACACGATACATAATAATATGACAAACATACTAGTTCATGCCATAATAACAATAAATTAATTGTCATTCATGCAAAAATAACCGGCATGAATATAACCACATTAAGTGCCATTCATAAATAATTAACTAACATGGATGCATGCATGTCAAAGATATGGATATGCACACAATCCACCTTTACCTCGAGTTCTAGTGCTATGAACCTACTCTGATACCACTATGTAACACCCCACCCAACGTTTACCCACTTTAACTTGTTCACCAGGGTCAACATGATATGAGAGTTACTATGCATGACCCGATATCAAAGATGCACTTATGAAAAATGGGGTCCACATGTACATCACTGAATGAAAACACGCAATGAAACATCATCCCATTTTTATTATCATAACTTGACCCAACACCATTTCCTTTTTAGTTTTGTTTCCTTAAATTTATTACAAATTTCCATTTTTGGCAGTTTTTCGGATCCTAAACTTCTGAGGTTGTTTTGAGGGCCTAAACGAAAATATCATGGAAAACATAAAGACTGAAAAGGTGCCAAAATGTGTTCACATATTTGAGTTTTTGACCTCTCCATTTATATATTTGAAACGAGGTATTATTATTGAAAAACGAAGATCGTTTGCTAAAGATACAAACCTAGGAAGTTGGCGGTCCAAATTATTCATTTATACAAACACTTTGTGACTATGGTACCTGTAGGTCATGAATGCATAGTTTGTTCAATATTTTCATTAGTTCATCAAATATTCAACAAAAAGACTTGTGTCCCTCTTGCACTAGCTGCAATAAAACACATATTATCACATGCATTCATATAAATCAACCATGAGCCATCAAAATATGAATTATATCTAGATCAAGAGGACATCATATAATAAGAAATATACCATGCATGTAACCAAAATTTAACTAGAATGAAGCCATGAAAAATTGGTCATATGAACAACAGTAAATCAACACTTATGCTCATTGATCATTAATAAATAATAAACATATTCACATATGCATAGTACCAACCAGGTCACAGACTTCCACGTAACACCCAACCATAAATTGGGCTGAATCAAATATCTCTTTCATCCAATCAACCCCATGCCATATTCAAAGCCTGAATGTGGGGTTATAAGGGATAAACCATAACATAACCAAACATGGAATCTAGAGGCTAAACTTCCTCCACCTTCAAGCTAGAATGATTTCACCCAATACTGGGTCTAGAAATCACCAAAACCAATACAAGCTTGGATGCCTCATACTTTCTTCACTGTACCCAAAGGAATTTTCCTTTCTCCACCCACCTGTTAAGGGCTTCTCTGGGAAAAAAAACTACACCCCCAACCCTTGGGATTTTCCTGAGACCACCTCAACCTGGATCCAAAATCTAGCGGAAATCCAAAACTCAACCAAATGCAGAACCCCTTACATCATGGCTATCCAGGAAATGGCATAGTCAAGGATGTAGACCATTTTCAATCCAAGAAAATCCCACGCTAATGAAAATAAAATGACCAATAAACCAAATTCATGAAACATCCATTCAAATCCTTGCAAGATAATCAAACACGTGACTTGTTACTTGCAAAATCCTCCTATTGGATGCTCTTTCTTTGCTTGATTTTTTCCCTTGCTTTCCTGCTGATTTGATTCCTCTTGCACTCGTTTGATTTTCCTTGATTGTTTCTTTCTTGCTTGCTTTTTTCCAAGTGCTCTCCCTCTCTCTCTCCAAGTGAGAATGCTAGAATGTCAAAAAGTATGTTATAATGTTCTCTCTCTTCTTTTCTTTTTCATTTCTTTTCCTTTTTTTTTCTTCAATTTCCCTTGCATGCATATTCTTTTCTCTTCATCTTCCTTTTCTCTTATTTTTCCTTTGTTTCTTGAATTGATTTCCATTTATTTCCCTTTTCCTTTTACCAATGCCAATTACAATTCCAATTTCCATAGCCAAATAAATAATTAACCACAAGTGATTCCCACTGTAATGTTTTTCCCCTTCATTCAACTTGGAATGTGTCCCATGACCTTGTTTGATTTTTTTTCTTTATAATGCCTATTTATTACATCGAAATATAACTAAGGGCTATTACAAATAATATTTGAAAATAATGAAATAGAAACCAAGAATTTCATTTGGGTTCCATTGCTCCTCATCTATAAACTTGTTACTCCATTATATCCATATCTCAGTCTACTAACCATTGTATTGCAAGATCCAAGTCTCCAAAATACAATTGAAAATAAGCTACATGCATCACATGATACTAGTTCTATAATTTAGATCACCATTTTGATAACTCAACTCCTTCTCCTCAAGAAGTTATAAACTCAATTCAAATATCAAGGACATCTTAGGTAGGTGAAGTTATGCATTTTTTACAACTTTTAATCAATGATTCATCGAATGCTAAAAGAAATGTACTTGTAAAATTCCATTTGCTTCTCATGATTCCTTATGTGATTCTCTCATCTGGACTTCGCTATTTGTGATTTTTTTTGATGGATGGAAAACACCTTTAGTTGGGGGCTGAGTATTCATACTATTTTAAAGCCCATGGTCTTATCACATCCTATGAATTTTTGACTCATGGAATAATGGTGATCAACATAATATTATGAGAAAATCAAACTCAAGGTTATGGATAATATGAATGTTGTGGCTCCTATAGACAGCCTTGAGCTGCAAAAGATGAGTGCCTAGGACATCTTAAAAATCAGAGGTTGAATGTGAACAATTGTATAAAATGCCTCTAACAAAATCTGGAATAAGAGAACGAAGGTTTTGGTGGTTAATGGATTTAGAAGACCTTGGAGTCGATTCATGTGAATTCCTTATACTATAGAGGGCTCAAGAAGCTGCGAGGCTTGGTGGATTTTAAGTGGGACAAGTATAAAACAATGAGCATAAATCTTGAAAATATGCAGAGGTGTTGAGAGAGAATGGAGAAGGAACCCACGAGAGACAGGCTTAATAGATTTAAGAATATGTCCCCTATGGAATTAGAGGAATGAATATGAATGAGATATGGAAAAAAATAGAGGTTTGTGGAGCGCGAATTAAGGGAGTGCAACAAGCTTAATACATGAACGTTAACACCTGAGCATTATAAAGACACAAATTCATGAATAAAATTGTAGATCACTGGCAGCTACATTACACGAACCATCAAAGTAGAATAATATGAAAGATGATTACACATAAAGAGGAGATTACTGATAAAAAAAGAAAACGAATACATACTGCTCATTTCTCCATCTAGAATCCAAATATCAACTCTGTATTCATATTAAGTTTAAACAACTCTCCCAAATATGTGTCTTAGAGCACAGGGAGCACAATCATACAAAACTACAGCAAAATTCTTCAAAATTCCCAAACCCCTATTTCATGTTAGAACTCACTACATATAGAGTCCCTAGAGGGTCTACGGTCTTAATCATCTATGATTGAGCCATACCTATGAAATGAAAATATACTACCTAACTTGCAGAGCGTACATCTAGCAATTACTTCTGAATGGAGAGAATTAAAACAAGAATGGGTGAAATTGAGATTTCACCATCAAAACATCAAAATCAAACAGTAAACAACACAGACGTGGTTGATCATGGAGGCCAATTATGAGAGCCTTTAGAGGGTATGGTGAAGAGTGGTCATAGGTGGGCAGGCTGGCTATCATTGTACGATTCCATCTGTTACTTGAAAGCCTCCACTCCCTTAGTCTTATGATTTCCACTCAGCCCATTGTGAAGTGGCCAGTTGTACTGCACGCGCCTGACTCTTTAGTGGAGGACTTATGAGAAAATTGAATAAACCACCACTGTATGTTCCACACAGAAGTCTGTGCTTTATTTGAACTATGAACTAGAAACCATATTTCAGAGGGGGTCTCAAGTGGTAAGCAGTATCGAAGAGAGGGGTGCGAAATGATGGGAGGAAGGAATGTGGAGGAGTGGGTGGTAATGAAAACCACCTATTTTATACCCCCCCTCATATAGTTAAATTTTGAAGGCGGGGAAGGGTGGGGGGGCAGGGGGGGAGGAGGGGGGGTCTGAAATGTGTTAAGGACTGTTGGGTGTATTGAGGTGGAGCGGAAGTGGTGGAGAGATGTGGGAGGCTTAGCGGTAATGGGATGCGTGCCAATGGATAATAATGGCGGGAGTCATGGAATGGTAATGGTAGTGAAGGAATGACGTAATCGCATTGAGTGGCGTATTATGGTGGGGCCAAATTGCATCGCAATCTCAAATCTTTACCATGGAGCAATAGAGATAAGCCCTAAAAGGTGCGAAGTGCGAAGCGCAGGGAGAAAGGAAGTGACGTGGAGGAAGGTGGGACCCGACCGCAAATCATACATTGCAAAATTTACATGTGAGTAGATGAAGGTTAAGCGTTAAAACCTGCGATGGGCGAAGTGCAGGGAGGAGGTGAGGTGGCACGGACAGTGGTGGGACCGCGCCCGCAGATCACAAGTCGCAAGATTTAGCTAGGAGCAATGGGTGGTAAATGTTAAAAGCTACGGGGAGCAATGCGCGATGGCAAGGAGGTGATGTGGAGGGAAAGTGGGACCTGTCCGTGTTAGCCACCTGTAAAATTTCATTATACAAAAGGTGGCTAAATTTGTTTTGAGCCTTCAAGGAACAATTTTTCCCTATAAAAAAATGTTGGCTCTTGAAGACTCTTAAAGGCCTCATGCCTCTGTCCAGATCCTATACTGCTGTTTACATCCTAAAAACCTCTGAAATCTTACAAAAATCCAAGTCAAATACTACTGCAGACCCCTTTTTTCCCTTCCTTCTCCTCAAAACTAACCTCCTCTTCTATCCCTCCATTCCCCATGAAAATCCCTAATTTTTACATTTCTACTATTTCCCCTCATCAAAATCCATTTTATAAGGTCTAAGACCCCTTCTTAGCCTTATTGGAACCTTCATTTCCTTTGAAAAAACCATAAAAAACACATATTTTCTATGCATCAGACTTAAGCCCCCTCGGGCTAAGCCTCTAACCCTTTTTTTCGTCCATGCGCCCGGGCGCCTATTTCTCTGCCAGAACGCAAAAAGCCTTTGTTATTTGAATTTTTCAGGTTTTAATTAATTTCCAAAAGATTTCTGCCCATGCAATTGTGGAGCGTTCTCCACTGTCGATCTGCTCCACAGATCGGATGGTGCGGACTCTGACTTACCATGTGGTCCCCGCCATTCAAACTTAAGTCGTCAACGTCAATCTGCTCCACAGATCGGACGGTGCGGGATGCGCCTCCCTGTGGACCCCCTCCCCCCAACCGTGCATTGTTTTCTTAACCTGCGTGGTTTCCTTCGCACCACTATTCAGCGGAAGGCGGTTTTTCCCCGATGGCCAGCGATTCCATACAACGGTTGACGCGTGTCCCTTGTACGATTTGAAAACCACAGTGAAACCGTCGTCCATCGCGCGTTATAGTTCGGATCGGGATGCCCAGAGAAATCGATCTCCGTCGTTCGATCTGGGCCCACTCATCCAACAGCTATCACTCTTCGAAAGTGTCCGATGTTTAACCAAAGTGCCCGCGCGATAAACCAACCATCGTACAACGGCAATCGCATCTTCGCCATCGATCTGATCTGTAGATCAACGGCCAATATTTCATTTCCCAGTCAACGATTCCCCTTCGCTGACTTTCCATTGCCCAATCCCGACCATCGATCTTTGCGCGATCGACGGCTCAGATTCATCCTTCTCCTCTGACTGCCCTTTTCAATTTCGACCGTCGATCTCTGCAGATCGACGGCTTAGACTTAATCTTTCTTTCGCCCGTTCTATGATATCTCCTGATCAAATCTCGACCGTTGGATGATGCCATCCAACGGCCACTCTTCCTCCACGCATTCCAATGCAGTAAAGCCAATAAAAGCAGGATTTTTATAACGTTTTGCTTGTATTTTGCAGGTTTTCGAAGGTTTTTCACTATGAACGAAGAAAATTCAAAAGAAAAGGGTGACTAATCTCTTGCTTTCGATTTACCAAAGGAAATCGACCACCGGCTTTAAAATTTCACATTGATCAATGTTTCATGAACCATTGATGCATTACAGACCCTGTGCAGCCCTGCGCAACAGCAAGAAAACATGGATTAAGTGCAGCAAAAGAGTATCAAGCGCTGAAGACCAGGAAATTATTAGAGCAGAGGTTTAATGGACTGTTTACGAGGATTATGGCCCAAAATGATCATTATAAACCTAATCCCCGGGTTAAAACAGAGTTCAAAACAAATCTAAAGGGTTTCACCGACAGGAAACCCTCCACCGCCACAAATTGAGGCAAATTGATTCCTCGAGCTACCACGGTGCCACCTGTGCCTCAAAGTATTCAATCAGGAGCTGAATTTATTGATCAGGATCAGATATTTTGCCTCGACGCAGCCGAAGAAGTCATTTCTGCCAGGAACTTCAATGCAAAGAATATCTGCAGAGTTACTTCGACGCCACATAGTGCCTCAAAGGTCAACAAAACTCCTACCAAGCTTGAAATCATTATGTAAATAATTTAATACAGAGGATATGTATGTAAGTCTCCTCATTGAGCGCCTCGAAGGTCAATGAGCCATTTAATTCTGTATTAATTGTAATTGAGATCTTTTATCAGATCTCACCTCCTCATCCTTCTATATATACTACAACAGAAGATGAGTGAGTGTTGGTTGTTGTTTGATTACAATTTGTAACTTTGAAACTCTTTAAAATAAATATACAAGTCTGTTGAAATTGAAAAACAAATTGAAGTCCTGGATGTCTTGATGATGTTGTTGCATGCTTGTTCTTGAGAAGGCTCTATCATTGGATCCATGAGCTTGGCTGTTGGTGAAGTATTCTGAACTCTTCTACATTTTTTCCCCTGTTTTCATTATGTTCCATAATTCTTGCTACAGTAGGCTGAAAGTTTTAGGCTAAGAAATGACTCTTGGAAGCACCTTAGACCTAGTCACCCTTCACTGTTTAATGTTTTCTGCTGCTGAAGTATTTTAGAGGCTTTAAAATGTCTCTTTAGTCTTCATGCTTGTTTATTTCTATAATAGCTCAAATAGTTGGTTTCAACATGATTTATGGTTTTCCCTGCTTGTCTTCTATCACTTGAAAGCTATTATTGAAGTCTCCCTTTGAAGTACCATTGTTTTAAGTTAATCAAAGAGGTCGGTTTTGATCTTGCCCTTTGCCATTGCTTGAACAGTTGTTTTGAAAGTCTTTATAGTTGTAAGCATAGATGTTATTAGGTGTTCCCTCTTCTATGAATGCAATTATTAGTGAAACTTTTATGTTTTCTAAGTCCTTTAAAATAAAATCTTTGAGGAAATAGGGAGTTCCCCGAATCTTAGATTTCATTTTAAAAGTTATCTTGAAGTCATTATTTGCTTAAAGAATGTTTGTAGAATTTATGGTTAGCCCTGTCTATCAAATATCTCTTTATTGTTAAGTTATGTTTTCAAGTTCCCTTTGTTGAGAATTAAACTTCTCTTTTCAAATAATTAATGTCCATCCCATTCTAAAACAAAGGATCCTATGGCCAAGTTAGATTTTCCCTTTGATATCCCATATCCCTTGAAGAGTTTTTCATGACCTTATTTTGACTCCATTGCCCAATGAACCAGATATTTCCTCTTTCTGTCTATCTTTCTTAGATCTTTCATGTTTTGCTGTATCAACTCAATCCAACCAAACAAACATCTTCACTTAATAACTAGTCTAAAATCCATAATCAAAGCACACAAGATAAACCTTTGCAAACAAATATTTGAGAGATCCCTCTCTGAGAACAGGAGGACTAGATCCTGGAACTCTAAAGATTAGTTCTGATGTTGCCTTGTCTTTTGATTTGCCAAACTATCAAAACACGGGACACCAACATAATGGCGATCACGGTGGGACCTCTGAGTCAGTAACAATCCAAATACCCCTTAGGACTTCAGAAATCCCTTATTTTCAAGAATATCTAGTGATTATTAGCCACCTCATCGCCACCAACATAATGGCGATCACGGTGGGACCTACTGAGAATTAGAGGTTTCAAAACCTTTCTTTAAACTTTTTAGGTCCAGTATAACATAAGTAACTTTCTTCAAGCACTACCTAACAAATGGTAATCATGATAGGACTTAATTGAATCAGTGACAAACTAAGTAACCCTTAGGATTCCTTTTTAGCCTTACCAAACCTTGAAGGAACCAGTTACCAAGCCATAAGAGCAACTCTGTTTGTTTGAACACCTTAGCTAAGTGCAAAATCAGACTTTGAACACTCTCTTAACCTATAAAACCAAAATAACTCAGAAAAACCCACAAACATTTCAAGTTTGGCTTCATAATAAACATGGTGGTGGACCATAAAACCTTTTACCTCCTCAGGAACTAAAAAATTCCACTTTGTAGTAAAACACTCATTCTTATATATCACTTACCTTTTTTTGTGTTTTACCTTATAGTCTTAGACAGAGTCTGGGAAGGGCCAGGTAGCCTCCGTATCTCATCCTCTTTTTTGAGGTGAAATATCTGGTAAATTCCCTCCTAGTCAATCTCTGGTTAGAGTTTGTTGTGTTTTAGAATATCCTTGCAAAAGGATATTTCAAAAACACTATGGTGGACAGTGTACCTCTTAGAAAACATTCTAAACTTCCCACCTGGCGACTCCACAATCCTGAGCAGACCTTAAGACTCCACTGGAAATAACCCTTATCATTATAATATCATTCCAATCCAGTTAGAGGACTGTAGGATTAGAATTTGTGTAAACAGATCAGTTAACCTCTAAAATATTGTCATACTTGGTTGAACTTTCCTCGTTATTTGGGTCTAAAAACACACCATAGTGGCTCCTAGAAAGATCCACACTAGAGCCCATCCTAACCCTGATCCACCTGAGATAGTTGATAACCTAGAAAGAATCCTTAGGAAGTCTCCTAAGATAGAATCTTCAACTATTTTCAGATCACACTTAAGAGCCAATTCAGTCTCGGAAAATCTTTCAGCTCTACAACAATCACAAACTGAATTATTGAATCCTTTTAGAACTAGGTCATTTGGTGATTTAGATCAGCTGGACTCTGAGTCTTCACTTTCATTTCCTAATACAAGTGAACATCCTGGTAGTAGAGAAACAACACCTCCTGATTAACACTTCCTTCATAACCTAGGTGTCTCTCATCCAAGATCAGCTCAACAATCTATTGCTGTTCCATCCACTTCTATCCACCCTTCATCCACTGTTCAAACCACTTCACTTCAACCCACTCCTCATCTTGTCAATCCAACGCTTGTTAATCCACCCCCACCACATATCATGGCAGCATGGTATGCTCCCTTAGTCCTTCCTATACCATTAGTCAACCTCCCACAGGACTATCAGTCCAAAATTCCATTATATGATGCTAGCAATGCCGTAACTGCATCACAACATGTGGATAAGATGGATGACTATTTTGACAGAAATGAAATTAATGATGATTCTATCAAACTTAGACTATTTTCTCAAAGTCTGGGGGGAGAAGTAAGAAAATGGTTTAAAGGTTTAGCCCCCCGTACTATTAATGATCTCCAAGGCTTCCATCAGACATTCTTGAACAAATGGGAAGTGAAGAAGAATCCTCTCCAAGTCCTTGCTGATTACAACAATCTCCGTAGGAACCCTGGGGAAAGTGTACAAGCCTATTGTACTAGATTTAACAGTGTATATAATGCACTTTCCCCAGAACTAAAACCTCCACAAGGCTCAGCCTTAAACAAGTTTCCTGAAGGATTTGACTCTGACATGACTTATTCACTAAGAGAAAGAGATTTTGCAACTCTCGAAGATATGAAAAGGGGTGCTCTTTCTGTGGAAGTCAACTTAATAGAAAAGAGAGCAAGAATGAGAACTGAGAAGAGAGTATCTTTTAAAGAGGAATCCCCTCCTTCTACTTCAAGCTCAAAAATGGAGAGAATGTTGGAAGAAATGATGAAAGAGATGAGCATAATTAAGAAAGCACAAGCAAATCAAAACCAGACTGCACTTCAAAACAATCAAAATAGAAATAGAAATCAGAATTATAGAAGAGATAACAATCAAGATAAGAAAAAAGAAAGTGACCAACAAATTAGACCTCCCTTTCAACAGAACTATGTAGATCAATATGAGGAAGACAGGGAGCTGGAAAGGTTGGAAGAATCACATGTAAACTTGATTGGATCAGACAGTGGGGATGATGTTTTCCTCACCGAGGAAGAACAAGGTTTCTTCTCTAATGATCAAAATACAAACACCTATGAAGATTCTGATGACTATAGATTGGGTTTTGAAAATGCAATCATGGAGGTACACAAACAGTATGATCTTAGGAGCAAGGGAAGTATAGAGAATTCAAAAGATAAGAATACCAACACTGTTGTCAAGAAAAACGCAGAAAACCAGCCCAAAAGGACAGTAGAAAAAACCAACATTTCGGCCAAAAAACCAGATTTAAACAAAGACAAGGGAATCCAGCCAAATGTTGAGCAGAGTACCCCTAGCACTTCAACCAGTGGTCCTAATAAAACTACTCCTATCACTAGTCCAAACAAGGTTCAACAAATCAAAGCTGCTGAAAATAATTCAATTGAAAAAACAGATGTAAATATTAACAAGTCAATTATTCCTTTCAGCCTTGAGGGAGAGATTGCTAAGATAAAAATTACCATCCCCCTAGCTCAGCTAGTAACCCAAGATATGTACAAAAACCAAGTTTTGAAAGCTTGGTACTTAGGAAGTGATACTGACACCTTAAACTTGACAGATGACAAACCTGAGCTTTTTTTTGGCCCAGAGGTTGAAGGAAAATATCAAGAAGGACCAGTCCCTCCCTTCTATGTTAGTTTGAACATACACGATAAAATTCTACACAACGCCATGTTAGATTCTGGAGCTTCACACAATCTAATGCCCAAAGTAGTAATGGAAAGTCTAGGCTTAGAGATTACTAAACCATACAAAGATTTGTATTCTTTTGACTCAAGAAGAGTCAAATGTTTGGGTTTAATCAAAGATTTATTTGTTAACTTAGCTCAGATCCCCGCCAAGAATCTAGTAATGGATATAGTTGCAGCTGGCATTCCCCCTAAGTATGACATGCTCTTATCAAGATCATGGGGAGCCAAAATTCGGGGAAGCCTTCAAATGGATATGTCTTATGCCACCATCCCTGTTTTTACAGAAGACTATACAGAGAATCCCACATGAAGTACATGGTGAGTAACATGGACAAACCAAACAACACTCCAATCTATTCTATTCAATCAAGTTTAGACTCCTTTATCTTGTGTAACGAAGATGAAATTACTCAACAAGGTAAAGAAAACATGGACCCAATCAGTTCACCAGAACAATCCAATCTTACCTTGAATCAACTTCAAAACATTGACAATCAACAACAACAAGAAAATGAAAATGAGTCAAATATACTTTGGACAATAAATTTCGATGGATCCTGTAATAAAACTAGTGCAGGGGCAGGTGTCTGGATTCAAAACACAAATCAGAGTTTTTCATACAAGTTAGACTTCCCATGCACTAACAATATTGCTGAGTATGAAGCACTTCTCCTAGGCTTACAACTGCTTAAAAAATTAGAAGCCCAAAAGATATCTATTTTAGGGGATTCTGAACTTATCATCAAAAAAATCAAAGGAGAATACTCAGCCAAGAATCCAAGGCTTAGGGAATATCGAAATGCTGCCCTTGACCTATTAAAAACTTTCAAAAAATATGAACTCATTTTCATCCCTAGAGCATTGAATCATCTAGCAAATGAACTTGCCTTCACTGCCAGCAATTGCCAAGTACCTGAGAGAAATGAACAACTCAGTATAAAGGTGAAACACAGACCTTCTGTGCATGATAACGAATATCATTGGAAAGTGTTTGAATCTGACAGACACATAGATGATTTCTTGCAATCAGAAAGTGTTGTGGCCAGCAACAACCCCCCTTCTTATTTAATATTAGTAATAATACTAAATAAGTGGGGACCCCTAGTCAAAAAATCCAAAAATTAATTAGTATTTATTTCCTTTCTCAAATAAAACTTACTATCATAATTTAGGGAAATTCCTTTGAAAATATTTAAAATAAACCTAAGTTTATGATAGATCAAAACATAATCCTTCTTTGAAGAAAAATACCGCATCCATCGCAAAAAGTGGATATCCTTTGTAAAAGCAGAATCTTTTAAAATTGCGATTCCGCGATATTGCGATAGCGCGATCCCAAAGAACTATACATTAAAGTACTGATCGCAAACTGCATATCGCAGAAAATTTGTTTAATAAGTTATATTTTGTGAAATTGCAATTTCACGATTTTGCGTTATAGCGATTTCGCAAATGATATTACACTACGATTTGTGGATGTTGCGATTTGCGATGATTGCGATCCGCAATATTGCGATTTTGCGATATTGCACAACAGATCGCAAATCGCATTATCGCAGATTCTTCTAGCGCTTGTCCAAAGTAAATATTTTCATAAATAAATATCCGTTATGCGCTTTGATGTCAAAATTAATGAATGGATTGTTAATCATTGATGGAAAGGATTTTGTTTTGATTGAAAGGTTGTTTCACGTTTAAAATAATATTTTTCATCCACCTTCAGCATTCAAAACTATCCCGTCACCTTTCTCATATCATTACTCTCACTTAATTCGTAAAACCGCAGGCGCGAAGGAGCAGAAGACTATACAAAGCATTCACAGAGCATTATGGGTAAGAAAGAGAAAGTTCCGAGTGCTGAAAACAAAGAGATGGCTTCCTTATACGCAGACACTGCTTGCAACAAGGACGCCGGTATCACCACTTGGGAGGGGATGCATAATTTGCTCGAAGAAGAAAATCCCAGGGTAATGGAAGTCGCGGCTACTGCAGGATCAAGTAATTCCTCTGAAGCGTCTCTTACAGAATTGGCTTGTTCATTT
Source organism: Pinus albicaulis (assembly GCA_034641835.2). NCBI lineage: Eukaryota > Viridiplantae > Streptophyta > Pinopsida > Pinales > Pinaceae > Pinus > Pinus albicaulis. Next base: position 871,541,382 of record CM076574.1, on the reverse strand, counting down.
CTTCACAGAATAGCAGCAAGACCGAGAATTCTTCCGTATACAGATATGATAAAATGGGTGCTGGATAACACCGATATTTCAGACAGGAAATTTAGAAATCCAGGACAAGAACTCATCGGGTCATTCACTACAGAAGATTTGAGGCTTATGTATCACTTACCGGAACCTCAGGCGACTTACAACAAACAATTTATGGAGAAATTCGCCAGAGAAAATGCAAATTTGGCGGAATGCACCAAGGAATGGACCAAAAGAGAGGAACCATTGAAGAAAAACAAACACGGTATGTACAGTACTGGTTCGCTCACCTCTCCATATTGTTTTCCTGCTACTATTTTATGCAGGCTTTTTGGAAAACCTGACATAAATATGGTCTTGCCTGAATGGCTCCCTTTGTTGAATGCTGCTGTTAATGCTACAATTGTAGACTGGGCCAAAATCTTGTCTGATAATTTAGCCACTGCTATTTTCAATTACCGGTCCAAACAGACTGTTTCTTAGAGGATTTATCCTCCTTTTTATCTATCTACCTATGTTATGGATTCAATTTGTTTTGTTTCTAAATTCCCTTTGATGGGTTGGCAATGGACAATTCATGATCCCTTGCCTATTCATGTCTATCACAAAGAGTTGTGGGAATCAAAGTTTGTTCCTCATTTTTACAAAATTTGCCATGGCATAATGCTGCCTCTGTACAGAATATTGTATAATAAGGATGCTCCAAGGTTATCCCCGGAAGCAGAAGTCGACATTCTCCCTGTCGCAAGATGGTTTGGGGAAGAGTTGTTTACTTATGTGAGGGTTTTTGGAAGTTCTGCTCCCCCCCATGTTTTACCCCTGTATGTTCTGGATAAACTTGTAGCTCGAGAGATTGCTTATCAAACCTGTGGTGAAGGAGGTTTGACAAAGGAATTAAAGGAGAAGAAGAAGGGCATTTGGCCACAATTTCCCGTAGCCTGTGGAACATTTTCATTGTTTGATGTTGGTCACGCATTCAAAGAGGTAAGAAATATTACATGCTTACAACTGTTCAAGTTTTCGAGAAGGTTATTTGATCCAATTGATGTTGTTAAAAATTTCACCACTGCAATCAAAGTAAGAGTGTTTTCTGGAGAAGAAGATCCTTTTGATGATATGTTCTTAGGAAAAGGTTCATTTAAAGAAGTTTTGCATTTAGCTCAAACACAGTTATCCCCAGAAGATTTTCAGGAATTTAAAGTTTACAGAGAGAGAAGACTAACTACTATCCCTTCGGAAAATTTACGCTTGGAACCCGCAAGGGAACCAACTCCTAGTGTTAGTCTTAGTGGCAGCTCAGATACAGAAAAGTCTAAGTCGAAGTCTGACAAAGAGACTTCTGAGCGTTCTAAAAAGATTGATAATGATGAAAGCTCAGTGAAAGATACAGCCCAATCAAAAGAGCTTTCACAACAACAGACTTTTACCACTCCACAGTTGAATCTTCCACCTCTCAATGTACAACAACCGACAGTCAGGACTGAATTGGACAAAGAATGGGAAACTTTTAATCAATTGCTTAATGTGGAAGGACAGAATATACAGACCCCTGTACAGACAACAAAAGTTTTGAGCACGGGAATAAGTGGCAACGTCACAGAAACTGAGCATATACCTATCACTCCCTCTTCTGAAATTGTACTCAATATAGAGGACATTCCTCCTCTAGATGTATTCTACAGCCCGCAGTATAAAGCGGTAGTGAGGAAGCAGAGGAAAAAGAGAAAGTTGGAGAGCTCAATCTCTACTAAGGCAGAACAATTAGATGTCTTATGGAAGGATCCTACTACAGATCCAACTGATAATCTTACCAAGTTATCTCAGATTACAGGAGCTTATGCCTCCGCAACTATTGACAAAGCATCTGAGGTAAAGCTATTATTAAATGAAAAATAAGATCGGATACAAGTTATGCAACAACCATTGCAAAAGGCTCATGCCAACAATGAAGCACAAATAAAACTTGAAAAGTTACAGCAAGAGCTTCAAGAGATGCAAATTGGATATCAGAAAATTTTGGCAGATAAAGAGAAATAAATACAGATTATCCAAGAGGAGCACAAAGATGAACCTAAGCTTCCAGAGTTTATTTCAGAGTCTGTTTCTTTGAACAAACAACTTCTGCAACAACAAGATATACTATGTCAGAAGATCTCACAATGGAACTCTTTCTGTCAGCAAAGTGATAAAATCACTAATCATGTCGTAGAATTACGACATGATTATGATTTAGTTAATGAAAACGTTTCTAATTATTTGGCATGGAAAAAGATAGAGGAAGGAAGAAGAGTTGGGGCACCAATTATCAACGATAGTCATAAAGATATACTTTTCAATAATTGGGATGCACAGATCAGAGAGGCAGAAAAAGCGGCAGATGAATCAACTACAACAGCGAGTAACATTACTGATTGTGTAAATGAAAATTTGCACAAAGTTAATTTGATTTCAGAAATTATTCCGGGACACCTTCCACAAGCACAGCAATTGCAAACAGAATGGAGGCAAAAGGCTGATGAAAAGGCAAAGTCAATTCAAGGACTGACAATATTAAACTGGGATTCTTACTGGACACATCTAGTGAAACCACACAGTCAATGCAGTGCGCTTAATTGCATTATTAATTCTGCTGAGAAGATTGCGCCTACACTTTCCGATTCTGTTTTTTCAGGACAGTTGAAATCTGAAGTCGGCCAACCACCCCTTCTCAAAACAATGTTGGATGCTTGCAAGATCAAAGATCAAATTCATAAGTAGATAGTTAATAGTTTTTATTTTTAGATTTAGTTTTTGTTTTACTATATTTTTGCCTAGAAAAAGGACGGTCATTTAAACCGAATCCTAAATTTTTGTAATAAACTATTTTTAGATTTTAGTTATTAGTATTTAAACCCTTCTCATGCATTTAGAGAAGGGTCCTGAAATTTGTCAAAAACTTATCCTCGGAACATGCACTTCTGCACCCTCAGAGGAGGTTTTGATAAATGAATGGAACGAGATTTATTGATATCTGTGTCTAATATCTGTTACTGATGTTGCATTTCTATACTCTTGATAGATGTTGGATTAAGAAAGAGATAAATCATTATTGCTTCTAGCTCATGAGTAGAACCAATTATAAATGGTATTTTTATCTCTTAACTGTTTCTGTTTCTGTGTTAAAAGTGATATTTATGTTTAGTTGTTTATATGTTAATGTTTGAATATTTGAGTTATCATTTGGCATTTTTGTATGGTGATAATTATTTATTTGTGCTTGATATATGAATAGCTTAATATGCGATATGTTTTCCACAACTGTTTCATCTAACTTTTTATGTGAAATAGTTTATCTTTATTGAATTCTTTTCTCATAATAATTGAATGATATTTATTATCAATTTTTATCTGAAATCCTTTTAGATCGCATATATTGAAATATTACATCCCGGGTTAGTTTAGAATTAGATATTTCTTAGAATACAGTTTGCATATGAATAGATTAGAAATAGATTAAAAGCATTTTACTTAGGAATTTTAGAAAAGAAATATCAAATCTCAAACACACACACACATATTGGGAAACTGGTCCCATTATCCCCAGTCAGACCCACTACACCAAACGGAAAAGGAGCTGCTAACCAAGGTCCGGACCGGGTGGGTATCCCCCTTGTTGTAGACCCGATTTTCGGGGCTTCAACATATTTGGCGCTAGAAGGAGGGCCTCGAACTATGAATGGCAAGTGAATCTAAATCTAAATACCATTCTGAGAGTAAATCACCCTCACCATCTTCCCCGACTTCTCCATCATACTCAGAAATTTTAAATCTAGAACCAGAAGTCGAAAGAAGAACAGACACTGCCACAAACCCTGACTTTTCAGAAGAATCTGCTATTGAACCTCCTGAAGTCGAATCTTTGATTCACAAACTTCAGCGATTTTCAATATCACCTCAAAGGTCTGATAAATCTCAAGGCATTGTGACTTCGCAATATAATCCTGCTCATCCTCTCACTAGATTACAGAGTGAAAAGCTTGGCATTCAACCAACTGAGTTACCTCTACCTACAAGAAAAAGAGCTAGGAAATCACCCAAAGGGTCTGATAGTGAGACTCTTTCATCATCATTATCCATCTCAAACACTTCATCGTGAAGTCAACCACCCACTCCTCCACTCCAGATTACTGTCCATCAGTCTACTCAATCTTCCACATCTCCTTCTCAAATCATAATATCTTCATCTTCACAGTCACAAATATTATCATCTTCACTTTCATCTGTTAGTAGTTCAGTGATGGCCCAAATGCCATGGAATAATCTAGGGGCAGTCTTAATGCCTGCACCCTTGAGTCAAATACCGGCCCATCCTGAAAAATGGCTGCCTAAGTTTAATCCTGAAGCAGGCATGCTAGCAGAAGAACATATCAACAACTTTATGTTATCCATAAATCTCAACGGAGTTGTTAATGAAGATGTTGTTGTCCGACTTTTTCCTTATACCCTACAAGGAGCAGCTGGATCATGGTATTTCTCATTACCATCTGGATCTATTACTAGTTGGGATATCTTTCAAGATCAATTTTTGACTAAATTTGGTGATGACAGGTTTACAGCAACATTGATCAATGATTTGTCTAATCTTAGAGCTGATTCAAAAGAACTTGTCAAGGATTTCAATTCACGTTTCAATAAATTGTTAAACAAAATTCCTACTGCCTCCAAGCCTAGCGAAGAAGTGCGAAGTGAATGGTACATTTCTGCTTTGCCATCAAACATAGCAATCTTTGTTGATAGGGCAAACAAAACAACTTTAGCAGACAATATGAAGGAAGCAATAGCAGTAGAGAAACGAATCATTGCTTTAGAAAAGAAAAATGCAATAGAAGAACGGAAATCCAAGAAGGTCACTTTTAAGGAAGATCCCAAGAAAAAACAACCAAAAGATCCATTTGATTTAGAAGGATTGCAAAAAGTTTTGAAAACCATGTCCAATGAAATGGTTGATATCAAGAAACAAGTAGCAGAAACATCTCCTAAAAAGTCTTTCAAGCCTTTTAGAAGAAATCCTTCAACTGATCAAAAGCCACCAAATGCTATTACAAATGTTGAATCAGAAGAAGAAGAAGAAGAGACTGTTACTGAGGAAACTACTGATGAAGAAGAGGTGGTAGAAGTACAAGGCATGTGGGATTTCATCCTCCCAGATGAGGAAGATCAAGAAGCATCCCCGGTTAGCACTAGAAGTAGAAATCAACTTGATTCTCCTCAATCTACTCCTAAACCAAAGAGCGCAAGCTCATTGGCTAAGGATAAATTTGCACCCAAGAAAACGACATCCAAAGCAATTCAAACTAGCCCAGTCCAAACAGATTCATCAATTCCATCAAGAACATTGATTGTTCCGGATGAAATGGAATATAACATTATAGAAGATATGAAGAAGACTAGGGAAAACATCACTTTTTATGAATTGAGCAAGTTAAAACACCAGCAAAAGGTACTTTTGAAAGAATTACATGCTGTACCAGAAAAACCTTTGCCCGACCCTGTAATTTCTCAAGCTTCCAATGACATGGGAAGACCTCCAACTAATTCGATCAGTAAAGTTGATCTTGAAAATATCGCTTTAATTGGAGGAAGGTCGAGATCTCATACTCCTCCATTTCTTCTTACTTATGAAGTTTTTAATAAAAATTTGCATAACTGTTTAGTGGATTCTGGAGCTTCATCTAATATTCTACCAAAATCAGTATGTGAAAAATTGAACGTTCAACCACAAAAATCTATTGTGCGCATAGTGCAGTTAGATCGATCGCAAGTTGAAGTGATTGGCGAATTAAACCAGGTTACCATAAGGCTGTCATCAAATCCAAAGGTATGTCAAGTTATTGATATTTTAGTTGCAGATATTCCAGAATTTTATGGCTTAATTCTTAGCAGAGATTGGTCAGAAAAACTTCATGGATACTTTGCAATCGATTGGTCGCACATGTGGCTTCCTTACAATGGTAAACCAAATCAGATAAAGGTTGAACGAGAAAAGCATCAGAAATACATAGTAACAGAATTGGAAGGAGAGAATGAACCAGTTGCATACAGCAGTAATATCATTGGCAATTATTCAGTTGATTCTTTCTTAGGAAATTTCAATGCTCATACTTCACTTTATTTAGAACATTTTGTTTTATCTCAAATAGAAATTTTTTCTCAAACAAACAGTTCTAAATGTATTAATTTTGTAGATACTCCTGTAAATAAATCTTTATTTTGGAAATTATTTTTTGATGGTTCTAAGTCTAATGAAGGAGCAGGAGCAGGATGCGTGTTGGTTAGTCCAAAGGGAAACAAAATTATGCTAACCTGCAGACTTGAGTTTGAATGTACTAATAATACCGCAGAATATGAGGCTTTAATCCAAGGGTTATATAAAGCAATCGGATTGGATATCAAATATCTGCAAGTTTTCAGAGATTCAGAAATTGTAATCAAACAGGTACGCAATACTATACATTGTTTATCAAGTCATTTAAAGCATTATCAATCTTTAGTTCAAGATCTGACTGAACATTTTATAGCATTCAATATTTCACCAATTCCTAGAATCCAGAATGCTAGTGCAGACCTATTAGCCAATGTAGCCTCTAAGCTTATTCCTGCAGAAGACTTTAGTCCTAATCGATTTTCAATTGAATTAATCTTTAGACCTTCGATTCCTGATAATGTTACCAATTGGAGAATTTTCAACGATGATCCTGATATTGTAAGCTTCCTCACATCTAAAGGATCTTATACCAATTAGATAATTGATGAAGACCAACATGACAAACAATTACAACATGATAGCACTAATAATGCTATTCCAAAGTCAATAGTCAAGTTAGAATACCTTTATGATTTGAAAGACCGATTTAAAAGATCTACCAATTCAAAATTACAAAGTTCAACTTTGAATTATGAATTAGTAAATCTAGGAACTGATACCAAACCACAGAATATCAACCTAGGCCTTGGTCTAACTCCTAAAGAAAAATCAGCATATGTTCGTCTTTTGAAACAATATAAAAGTGTCTTTGCTTGGAACTACGATGAACTCAAAACTTATGACACTTCTATCATCCAACATACTATCCCAATGATAAATGACGAGAAACCTGTACAACAAAAGCTCAGAAAAATCCATCCCAATCTAGAAAATCAAGTCAAATCTAAACTTAATAAGCTATTGAAAGCCAAAATTATTTTTCATGTTCGACATTCTAAATGGGTTTCCAATATGGTTCCTGTTAGAAAGAAAAACAGAGATATTAGAATTTGCATCGATTTTCGAAATCTTAATAAATCCTACCAAAAAGATAATTTTCCTTTGCCTCCCATGGAGCAAATATTACAGGCAGTTGCAGGATCAGAATTAATGTCTTTCTTAGATGGTTTCTCTGGCTACAACCAAGTGTTAGTCCATCCAGATGATCAATTGAAAACTACATTTAGAACCAAATGGGATACCTTTCGGTCTGATCAATGCTGGTGCCACATTTCAAAGAGCCATGGACATCGCTTTCAAGGGATTAGTTAACAAGTCAGTGGTAATTTATTTGGATGATATAACTGTATATTCCAAAAAACGAAGCAATCATCTTAGAGATTTGAAGCAGATATTCCAACGTTGTCAAAGGTATGGAATTTCACTTAACCCGAAAAAATCATTTTTTGCATTAAGTGAAGGAAAAATTCTTGGATTCATAGTGTCAAAATCTGGAATTCATATTGATCCTGATATAATCAAGGAGATTTCTAAAATATCTTTACCTCACAACAAGAAAGCTATGCAATATTTTCTCGGCCAAATTAATTTTGTAAAGAGATTTGTACCAGATTTTTCAAGAATTGTATCTCCTTTACAAGCAATGATTAAAAAGAATTCAAACTTCAAATGGGGCCAAGATGAATATGAGGCATTCAATCTAATCAAACAAGCAATCATTAATGCTCCATCTTTAGCAACTCCAAATTTTTCCGATCCTTTTATTTTGTACACATTTGCCTCTGATAAATCTTACGCTGCAATTCTCACTCAAGAAAATCAAGACAAAGCAGAAGCCCCAATTGCTTTCTTTAGTTCAAATTTACAGGGAGCTGAGTTGAATTACTCGGATGTGGAGAAACAAGCTTACGTTGTTTTCAAAGCAATTAAGTATTTCAGACCCTTTTTACTTAAAACCCATACAAAAATCATTGTGCCATTTCCAGCGGTAAGAAATATTTTAGTCCAAAAAGATGTGGGTGAGAAAAGAGCTAATTGGATTACTGCCTTACAAGAATATGATGTTGAGATCAAACCAGCAAATATTGTTAGAGGTCAAGGCTTTTGCAAAATACTAGCTGGAGCATCACAGATTTCTGAGAAATCATCTGAAGAGATACAAACGTATGAGGTAAGCCTAAACGATGTTGAATCATTATATGCTGATATCACTTTTTATCTGAAGAATGGATTTGCTCCTCCAAATCTTGATCACACCAAGAAAAGAGCTCTAAGGCTGAAGGCTAAACAATATCAGCTTGTAAATGATGTTCTTTTTAGAAAGAATTACGATTCAGTTCTTCTTAGATGTTTGGAAAAATCTGAAGCTGAAAAAGTCTTGCAGGAACTTCACGATGGGCCAGCAGGTGGACATTATGCTAGAGATACTACTGCACATAAAATCCTTCGTGCAAGTTATTACTGGCCCACTTTATTCAAAGATTCACATAGCTATGTAAGAAGATGCCAAGTTTGTCAAACTGCAGCTGGAAGACAAAAGAAACCATCATTGCCATTACAACCAGTAAACATTGAACAGCCTTTTGATCAATGGGGATTGGACATAATAGGTGAGATCGTTCCTCACTCTTCTAAGCAACATAGGTATATCATTACCGCAATTGATTATTTTACGAAATGGGTAGAAGCAGTCCCTCTCAAGACTGCTAATGCTGAGCATATCATTGAATTCATAGATCAGTTCATAATCACCAGGTTTGGTTTACCTTCTGCTTTAATGTTTGATAATGCATCTTATTTTTCTGGTAATGCTATGACTGAATTTGCACTTAAGAGAGGATTCAAACTTAAATACTCTGCCAATTATTATCCACAGGGAAATGGATTAGCTGAATCCACAAATAAAAACTTAATCGGAATCATTAAGCGAACCATTGATCAAAATCATAAAAATTGGCATAAGTCTTTAATATATGCTTTATGGGCAGATCGAATAACACAGAAGGCTTCTATTGGCACTTCTCCCTTTAATTTAGTTTATGGGAAAGAAGTAGTTCTTCCAACTCATTTAGCAATTCCTTCTTTGGCCTTAGTTCAATATATTGATGAAATACCAACTTCTTCCTTGCAACTAAGACAGATGGAAATAATTAAGTTAGAAGAACAACGAGAAAAAGCCAAAATAACTCATGCTCATCATCAAGCATTAGTAAAATCTTCTTTTGATTCAAACATGATAACCAGAAAAGACTTTCAGGTTGGAGATCTTGTTTTAAAATGGGACAAGGCGCATGAGTAAAAAGGAAAACATACGAAATTTCAACGAATGTGGCTTGGTCCTTTTCAAATTGCAGAAATCATAGGTTCATCTACTTTTATGTTACAGGATTTAACAGGCAAAAGAGAATCTTTACCTGTTAATGGACAAATTCTCAAAAAATATTTTCCATAGGAGATCATTCTTCTATTTTGTATATTAGTTTTCTTTATTGTCAAAATAAAACGAGTTGTTAATGGTTACATTTGGAATTTACAAAGAAGATATAAATTCTCTTTTTAGATTTTGTTTCTTCATTTTTATAAATAGAATTCTTTTCAGAATATTGATCATTATTATTCAAAGATACAGTTAAAAACTTTAGTCTTGAAATGATACTAGTTTCAACTTTGAAAACTTTGATGAAAGGCAACTTTTAGTGAAAAATTGTTTTATATCAATTCAATGAAAGGTATCAATAACAAAACAAAGTTTCTCTATAGAAAAGTTCCTTCCAAAAAACTCTACTATTGTCGTCCAGAGCTATCTTAAGGAAACAATGATATCCTCCCCACTTAGAAAATTACAATGTTCAAAGAATTATCCAATGATACACTTTTAACTTAAAGAGTAAGAGGTCTCATCACGAGCCGACTTATCATGATCATAGATATTATATCTTGCTGACTTTGCCAATACTGCATACCATAACAGGGCAATGACTCAAGATTGTTGCAATCAAAAGACAAGGGGTCTCATCACGAGCCAGCTTGTTCAGCAAAGTTATAAATCAAGTGAATGGCATTGTCATGAGTTGGCTACCAAACCAAGACCTTGTTCTTTAAGAATAAAAAATAAAAGCAAAAGAAATAAGTGTGAATATGGATTTCTCTTTGAAAATTGTATATTTCTCTAAGTAGGATATAGGATCATTGCTGGGTAACATGTAACCCTGTCGAGGCTATAAATGCTTGCTGGCAGCAGTGGCTCTACCTATGACAAATGAGCATATTTAAAGCTGATTTATAGAGAAGCCTTTGTTTTTATCTTTTTAAACCAAGTAATGACTGATGTAAATACAAGGACTAGCTTGAGGAAGTGAATAATCAAAATTTGAATATAGAAGAAATGAAATATCATTTATAGATTAAAGCATAATGTACTTTGTCTTTTTATAATAAAGTTTGATTTTCTGGAAAATTTTCTGTTTTGAAAAGTTTAGAAAATTCAAAAGAAAAGCAGAGATAACTGGTTCTTCCAAGTGAATCGCCAATTGTTGTGGCCAGCAACAACCCCCCTTCTTATTTAATATTAGTAATAATACTAAATAAGTGGGGACCCTTAGTCAAAAAATCCAAAAAATTAATTAGTATTTATTTCCTTTCTCAAATAAAACTTACTATCATAACTTAGGGAAATTCCTTTGAAAATCTTTAAAATAAACCTAAGTTTATGATAGATCAAAACATAATCCTTATTTGAAGAAAAATACTGCATCCATCGCAAAAAGTGGATATCCTTTGTAAAAGCAGAATCTTTTAAAATTGCGATTCCGCGATATTGCGATAGCGCGATCCCAAAGAACCATACATTAAAGTATTGATCGCAAACCGCATATCGCAGAAAAGTTCTTTAATAAGTTATATTTTGTGAAATTACGATTTCGCGATTTTGCGATATTGCGATTTCGCGATGATATGAGACTGTGATTTGTGGATTTTGCGATTTGCGATGAATGTGATCCTAAAATAATTTCGATTTGCGATGATTGTGATCCGCGATATTGCGATTTTGCGATATTGCACAACAAATCGCATTATCGCAGATTCTTCTAGCGCGTTGTCCAAAGTAAATCTTTTCATAAATAAATATCCGTTATGTGCTTTGATGTCAAAATTAATGAATGGATTGTTAATCAGTGATGGAAAGGATTTTGTTTTGATTGAAAGGTTGTTTCACGTTTAAAATAATATTTTTCATCCGCCTTCAACATTTAAAACTATCCCGTCACCTTTCTCATATCATTACTCTCACTTAATTCGTAACACCGCAGGCGCGAAGGAGCAGAAGACTATACAAAGCATTCACAGAGCATTATGGGTAAGAAAGAGAAAGTTCCGAGTGCTGAAAACAAAGAGATGGCTTCCTTATACGCAGACACTGCTTGCAACAAGGACGCCGGTATCACCACTTGGGAGGGGATGCATAATTTGCTCGAAGAAGAAAATCCCAGGGTAATGGAAGTCGCGGCTACTGCAGGATCAAGTAATTCCTCTGAAGCGTCTCTTACAAAATTGGCTTGTTCATTTCTGCACAGAATAGCAGCAAGACCGAGAATTATTCCGTATACAGATATGGTAAAATGGGTGCTGGATAACACCGATATTTCAGACAGGAAATTTAGAACTCCAGGACAAGAACTCATCGGGTCATTCACTACAGAATATTTGAGGCTTATGTATCACTTACCGGAACCTCAGGCGACTTACAACAAAAAATTTATGGAGAAATTCGCTAGAGAAAATGCAAATTTGGCGGAATGCACCAAGGAATGGACCAAAAGAGATGAACCATTGAAGAAGAACAAACACGGTATGTACAGTACTGGTTCACTCACCTCTCCATATTGTTTTGCTGCTGCTATGTTATGCAGGCTTTTTGGAAAGCCTGACATAAATATGGTCTTGCCTGAATGGCTCCCTTTGTTGAATGCTGCTGTTAACGCTACAATTGTAGACTGGGCCAAAATCTTGTCTGATAATTTGGCCACTGCTATTTTCAGTTACTGGTCTAAACGAACTGTTTCTCAGAGGATTTATCCTCCTTTTTATCTATCTGCCTATATTATGGATTCAATTTGTTTTGTTTCTAAATTCCCTTTGATGGGTTGGCAATGGACAATTCATGATCCCTTGCCTATTCATGTCTATCACAAAGAGTTGTGGGAATCAAAGTTTGTTCCTCATTTTTACAAAATTTGCCATGGCATAATGCTGCCTCTGTACAAAATATTGTATAATAAGGATGCTCCAAGGTTATCCCTGGAAGCAGAAGTCGACATTCTCCCTGTCACAAGATGGTTTGGAGAAGAGTTGTTTACTTATGTGAGGGTTTTTGGAAGTTCTGCTTCCCCCCATGTTTTACCCCTGTATGTTCCAGATAAACTTGTAGCTCGGGAGATTGCTTATCAAACCTGTGGTGAAGGAGGTTTGACAAAGGAATTAAAGGAGAGGAAGAAGGGCATTTGGCCACAATTTCCGGTAGCCTGTGGAACATTTTCATTGTTTGATGTTGGTCACACATTCAAAGAGGTAATAAATATTACATGCTTACAACTGTTCAAGTTTTCGAGAAGGTTATTTGATCCAAATGATGTTGTCAAAAATTTCACCACTGCAATCAAAGTAAGAGTGTTTTCTGGAGAAGAAGACCCTTTTGATGATATGTTTCAAACAAAATGTTCATTTAAAGAAGTTTTGCATTTAGCTCAAACACAATTATCCCCAGAAGAATTTCAGGAATTTAAAGTTTAGAGAGAGAGAAGAATAACTACTATCCCTTTGGAAAATTTATGCTTGGAACCCGCAAGGGAACCAACTCCTAGTGTCAGTCTTAGTGGCAGCTCAGATACAGAAAAGTCTAAGTCGAAGTCTGACAAAGAGACTTCTGAGCGTTCTAAAAAGACTGATAATGATGAAAGCTCAGTGAAGGATACAACTCAATCAAAAGAGCTTTCACAACAACAGACTTTTACCACTCCACAGTTGAATCTTCCACCTCTCAATGTACAGCAACCGACAGTCAGGACTGAATTGGACAAAGAATGGGAAACTTTTAATCAATTGCTTAATGTAGAAGGACAAAATATACAGACCCCTGTACAGACAACAAAAGTTTTGAGCATGGGAATAAGTAGTAAAGTCGCAGAAACTGAGCATATACCTATCACTCCCTCTTCTGAAATTGTACTCAATATAGAGGACATTCCTCCTCTAGATGTATTCTATAGCCCGCAGTATAAAGAAGTAGTGAGGAAGCAGAGGAAAAAGAGAAAGTTAGAGAGCTCAATCTCTACTGAGGCAGAACAATTAGATGTCTTATGGAAGGATCCTACTACGGATCCAACTGATAATCTTACCAAGTTATCTCAGATTACAGGAGCTTATGCCTCTGCAACTATTGACAAAGCATCCGAGGTAAGGCTATTATTAAATGAAAAAGAAGATCAGATACAAGTTCTGCAACAAAAATTGCAAAAGGCTCATGCCAACAATGAAGCACAAATAAAACTTGAAAAGTTACAGCAAGAGCTTCAAGAGATGCAAATTGGATATCAGAAAAGTTTGGCAGATAAAGAGAAACAAATACAGATTATCCAAGAGGAGCACAAAGATGAACCTAAGCTTCCAGAGTTTATTTCAGAGTCTGTTTCTTTGAACAAACAACTACTGCAACAGCAAGACATATTATGCCAGAAAATCTCGCAATACAACTCTTTTTGTCAAGAAAGTGAAAAAATCACTAATCATGTCGTAGAATTACGACATGATTATGATTTAGCTAATGAAAAAGTTTCTAATTATTTGGCATGGAAAAAGACAGAGGAAGGAAGAAGAGTTGGGGCACCAATTATCAACGATAGTCATAAAGAGATACTTTTCAATAATTGGGATGCACAGATCAGAGAGGCAAAAAAAGCGACAGAGGAATCAACTACAGCAGCAAGTAACATTACTGATTGTGTAAACGAAAATTTGCACAAAGTTAATTTGATTTCAGAAATTATTCCGGGACACCTTCCGCAAGCACAGCAATTGCAAACAGAATGGAGGCAAAAGGCTGATGAAAAGGCAAAGTCAATTCAAGGACTGACAAGATTAAACTGGGATTCTTACTGGACACATCTAGTGAAACCACACGGTCAATGCAGTGCGCTTAACTGCATTATTAATTTTTCTGAGAAGATTGCACCTACACTTGCCAATTCTATTTTTCAGGACAGTTGAAATCTGAAGTCGGCCAACCACCCCTTCTCAAAACAATGCTGGATGCTTGCAAGATCAAAGATCAAATTCATAAGTAGATAGTTAATAGTTTTTATTTTTAGATTTAGTTTTAGTTTTACTGTATTTTTGCCTAGAAAAAGGACGGTCATTTAAACCGAATCCTAAATTTTTGTAATAAACTATTTTTAGATTTTAGTTATTAGTATTTAAACCCTTCTCATGCATTTAGAGAAGGGTCCTGAAATTTTTCAAAAACTTATCCTCAGAACATGCACTTCTGCACCCTCAGAGGAGGTTTTGATAAATGAATGGAACGAGATTTATTGATATCTGTGTCTAATATTTGTTACTGATGTTGCATTTCTGTACTCTTGATAGATGTTGGATTAAGAAAGAGATAAATCATTATTGCTTCTAGTTCATGAGTAGAACCAGTTATAAATGGTATTTTTATCTCTTAACTGTTTATGTTTCTGTGATAAAAGTGATATTTATGTTTAGTTGTTTATATGTTAATGTTTGAATATTTTAGTTATCATTTGGCATTTTTGTACGGTGATAATTATTTATTTGTGCTTGATATATGAATAGCTTAATATGCGATATGTTTTCCACAACTGTTTCATCTAACTTTTTATATGAAATAGTTTATCTTTATTGAATTCTTTTCTCATAATAATTGAATGATATTTATTATCAATTGTTATCTGAAATCCTTTTAGATCGCATATATTGAAAGATTACATCCCGGGTTAGTTTAGAGTTAGATATTTCTTAGAATACAGTTTGCATATGAATAGATTAGAAATAGATTAAAAGCATTTTAATTAGGAATTTTAGAAAAGAAATATCAAATCTCAAACACACACACACAAACAGATTGGGAAACTGGTCCCATTATCCCCAGTCGAACCCACTACACCAAACGAAAAACGAATCTAGCAACTAAGTCCTAATTTTATTCCTGTTGTAGACCAGATTGGCTTCAGTCAAAGTATCTGGCAGATACCAACACCGTGAACTAGCCACAAAGAAAACTGTTTGTATATTGAACAAATCCCAGAGGCTGAAATAACATATCCTGCTAATATAAATCATTGTGAGAATCCTTTTGAAGTAGAGATAATGAACAATGAAGACCAAGAAGACTTGGAAGTCTTACAATGCAAAAATGATAAAATCCCAAGAGGTCTCACACCTTTAGAACACCTGTTTGATCTCAACGATGTAGCCAAAGAACCAAGAATGGAGCCTGTGGAAACAAATGTAGAAGAGCATAACATAGGTAGTCTAGCAGAACCCAAGATGATCAAGCTATCCAGCACCCTCCCAGCTCACATAAAATTGCAATACATAGAGCTTTTCAAAGAATTTAAAGATGTGTTTGCTTGGGAATACAAAGACTTAAAATCATATGATACCAACATCATCCAGCATAAAATCCCCTTGAAGGAAAATCAAAAGCCTTTTAAGCAAAAACTAAGGAGAATAAATCCCCTTTTACTACCTTTATTTAAGGTAGAAATTGAGAAAATGTATAATGCTGGGATCATAGTACCCATTAGATTTTCAGAATGGGTATCAAACTTAGTTTCTGTTAGGAAGAAAACAGGGGAAATCAGGCTTTGTATTGACTTCAGAAATTTAAACAGAGCCTCTTTAAAAGACAACTACCCCTTACCCAAGATGGACCATATACTTCAAAGGGTAGTTGGGTCAAGAAGAATATCCCTATTAGATGGGTTCTCGGGTTACAATTAGGTGTTAGTGTTCCCAAGTGATCAAATCAAGACTGCTTTTACCACACCTTGGGGCACCTTTATGTATGTCAAAATGCCTTTCGGATTAATGAATGCAGGGGCCACCTTCTAAAGGGCCATGGACATAGCCTTCTCTGAAGATATTGGCTATTTTATAATTATTTACCTTGATGACATAACTGTTTTCTCAAAAACTGATGAAGAGCATTGGATTCATCTAAGAAAGGTTTTTGAGAAGTGTAGGAAATTTGGCTTATCACTAAATCCCAAGAAGACCCTCTTTGGTCTCCAAGAAGGGAAACTTCTTGGTCATATAATTTCAGAAGAAGGAATCAAAATAGACCCTACAAGGATAGATGGCATATTGCAAATTAGCCATCCTAGAAGCCTCAAAGAATTGCAATATTTCATTGGAAAGATTAATTTTTTGAGAAGGTTTATTCCCAACCTTGCTGAGCTATTAAAAAACATTACAAACATGCTTAAGAAAAACGTGGGTGTAAAATGGACTTTACCAGCTAAACAATCATTCGAACTGGTCAAACAAGCTCTTACCCGAACACCAGTCCTGATTAGTCCTGATTTTACCAAAGACTTTTACATTTTTTCTTTTGCATCTAAATAGACAATAGCTGCAGTTTTGCTTCAAAAGAATGATTTAGGGCAAGAAAAACCAATATCCTTCTTTAGTAGGGCCTTAAGAGATGCTCCTCTCAAATATAACATCATGGAGAAGCAAGCCTTAGCATTAGTGAAAGCTTTAAAGGACTTTAGGGTCTACATTTTACACTCTCACATAATTTCTTTTGTTCCACATACTGTTGTCAAGGACATTCTAAGTCAAGACCCTGATGGTAAAAGGGGAAAATGGATTGCAACTATTCTTGAATATGACCTAGAAATCAAGCCCACCAAACTAGTAAAGGGGAAGGATTAGAAAAACTTATGGCTGAGTCTAACTTCCAAGCATTAGACATGAATATGGTAGATGTGTTGGAAGAAGTAGAAGAAGCTACTGCTCCTTTCATTGAAGAAACATTTCTGAATTCTCCTTGGTATGCTGACATTATTTATGTGCTTTTATATCTAAATGCCCCTCCTTCTTTGTCTAAAACTAAAGCTAGATTTTTGAAACAGAAAGCTTTGAGTTTTTGCATATTAGATGGGGTGTTATATTGGAAAAATGTTGTTGGAATTTTGCTTAAATGTTTGCTTGAAGATGATGCAGGAAAAATCATGCATGAATTGCATGATGGTGAATGTGGAGGACACCTCTACTGGAAGGCCACAACAAACAAAATTCTCAGATCAGGTTACTATTGGCCTACCCTTTTCCCAGACACTCAGAAGTTGGTCATGTCTTGCCATAAGTGTCAAATCTTCGATGGCAAGAGAAAACTCCTTCCCTTACCTTTACATCCTATCAGAGTTGAGGCACCTTTTCAACAATGGGGGCTGGACTTCATTGGGGAAATTCATCCATCCTCCTCAGCTCAACATAAGTGGATCCTCATAGCCACTGACTTCTTCACCAAATGGATAGAAGCTATACCTACCAGGAATGCTAATGACTCTGTCATTATCAAGTTTCTTGAAACCCATATCCTATCCAGATTTGGTTGTCCCAGAAAAATCATAACAGACAATGTTGTTGCTTTCAAATCCAAGAAGATGGTTGATTTCTGTCACAAATACCATATAACCTTGGGCCATTCCACTGCTTACTATCCCCAAGGAAATGGATTAGCTGAATCCTCCAACAAGAGTCTCATCAATATCATTAAAAAGCTATTGGAACAGAATCAAAAATCATGGCACAGTAAGCTGGTTCATGCCTTATGGGCTGATAGATTAACTACAAAGAAATCAATAAATATGTCCCCCTATCAGTTAGTTTATGGCATGGATGCAATTTTTCCTACCTCATTGGGAGTTCCAGTCATGAAGCTCCTTCAAGAAGTGCAGGTTGAAGAAAATGATATTCAGAGGAGGATCAACCAAACAATCCATTTACAACAGACCAGAGAAGAAGTTTATGAAAGAACACAGTTAGTCCAAGAAAATATGAAGAAACTATTTGATAAGAGGACTAAGGCAAACAATTTCCAAGTTGGAAGTGTTGTTCTTAAATGGGATTCAAGAAGAGAAGAGAAGGGGAAACATGGCAAGTTTGAGAACTTGTGGAAAGGACCATATATTATTCATGCTGAGAGGGGTCATAATACATTTTTCTTGAAAGAATTGAATGGAGAAGACCTATATGGAGGTCCTGTCAATGGCAGGATGCTCAAGCATTACTTCTGCCAAGAATCTTAAGTTTTCAAAGCATTTTTGTTTTACCATTGTAAATATCATAGTCTAACCATTGCATTCAAAGTTATGAAAAATCAAAAATACAAAAACAAAGAAAAGAAAGAAAAGAGGGCAGAAATGAAAACAAGAAAGGCAAAGCCCCATGTCAAAAAGAGAAATAAATCTGAAAGTGTGCAAGCTCAAATGCCACTCCTCAAAAACACACTTCTAGTTAGTCAAACTGTTTAAACTTGACTAATTAGCTTTAAATTTTTCTGCTGATAGGATAGTGAATTCAATTTTCCAAACTATTCAATCTTGGCTTATCAGTAGATAGATTAGGATAGAAATTGAAGGTTCAAACAAACTCAAAATCTGAACCAAAGTTTCCAAAAGGAGATGACTCAAATCTATGTTAAATTATGAGTCAAAGAAATGTAAATATCTGGTTCTAATCAGCTTAAAACTTGAACCAAAAGAAAAGCAAAGACAACTCAAAAACAAGTTTAAAACAGAGCTGTAAAAAGAGAAGGCAGCACTTTGAGTTTTCAGATCTTAAGCCTTCTATTTTTAGATTTAAATTTTTTGCAAATAATAATCTATGTGCAGCTTGTTTTTATGCCATAGATCACAACAAGTCAAACAGCTTAACCTTGACTTAACTATTTTTAAATTTATGTTGTAGAATTTAGAGAATGGAAGTCTGTTGGACAGTTTAATCCCAACAGACAGTAGATTAGGTAGAGAATCATATGGATCCAACTGTTTAATCTGGATCCATGAAGAAATAAGAAGTAGAATTAGATTATTTTTTATGATTTCAAAAAGAATAAAATGTTGTAAGAGAGTTTTCCAATCCAAGTGCACTTTGATGAAGAAAAATGTTAGATCAGTAGGATTGGGTAGGTAGAAAGTTTGTTGATGAAAGTTCCATTGTTTTTCAAATCATTGATAACTTGTTTCCAAAGCAAAATAAGATCATTCAAGTAGAAGAAAACAACCCAATGAATAAGACAACTGATTAGCCTCCCAGAGAATACAAGTCTGCAGTTCTTGATGCCTTCAAAAAAGGCACCATCCCCAAGTGGAGCCACTGTTAGCCACCTGTAAAATTTGATTATACCAAAGGTGGCTAAATTTCTTTTGAGCCTTCAAGGAACAATTTTTCCCTATAAAAAAATGTTGGCTCTTGAAGACTCTTGAAGGCCTCATGCCTCTGTCCAGATCCCACATTGCTGTTTACATCCTAAAAACCTCTGAAATCCTACAAAAAATTAAAGTCAAATACTGCTGCAAACATCATTTTCCCCTTCCTTTCTTCGAAAACTAACCTCATTTTTCTATCCCTCCATCTCCCATGGAAATCCTATAATTTCATGTTTTCTCCCCTTTCCATTTCATAAATTCCATTTTATAAGGTCTAAGACCCCTTCTTAGCCTTATCGGAACCTTCATCTCCTTTGAAAAAATGTTGAAAAACCATGAAAAATACATATTTTTATGCATTGGACTTAAGCCCCTCGGGCTTAAGTTTTTTTGCCCTTTCCGTCCATACGCCCGGGCGCCAGGACCAGGCACCAAGACACTCGGGTGCTTATCCATTTTAAAATTTATATTTCCCCACCGGAACATATAAAACCTTTGATTTTTATAAAACCTGTCGTTTTATTATTTTTATTAAAAACCAACCCGTGCAAATTATGGAGCAATCTCCACCGTTGATCTGCTCCACAGATCGGACGGTGCGGAGCGTGCCTTTCCTGTGGACCCCCCCGACCATACGCTGTTTCTCAAAAACCGCGTGGTTTCCATCACACCACTCTTCAACGGAAGGTGGTTTTTTCCCAATGGCCAGCGTTTCCATACAACGGTTGAAGCGTGTCCCTTGTACGATTTGAAAACCACCATGCAACCGTCGTCCATCGCGCGTTATAGTCTGGACCAGGATGCCCAGCGAAATCAATCTCCGCTGTTCGATCTGGGCCCACTCATCCAACGGCTATTGCTCTTCGAAAGTGTCCGATGTTTAACCAAAGTGCCCGCGCGATAAACCTGCCATCGTACAGCGATAATCGCATCTCCGTCGTCGATCTGATCTGCAGATCGACGACCCATATTTCATCGCCCGATTTCATTGCCCAGTCAACGATTCTCCTCCGCTGACTTTCCATCACCTGATCCCGACCGTCGATCTTTGTGCGATCGACGACTCAGATTCATCCTTCTCCTCTGACTGCCCTTTTCAATATCGACTGTCGATCTTTGCAGATCGACGGCTTGGACTTAATCTTTCTTTCACCCGTTCTATGATATCTCCTAATCAAATCTCGATCGTTGGATGATGCCATCCAATGACCACGCTTCCTCCGCGCATTCCAATGTAGTAAAGCCAATAAAAGCAGGATTTTATAATGTTTTGTTTTTATTTTGCAGGTTTTTGAAGGTTTTCACTATGAACGAAGAAAACTCGAAAGTAGAGGGTGACGACTCTCTTGCTTTCTATTTACCAAAGGAAATCGACCACCGACTTTAAAATTTCACATTTATCAATGTTTCATGAACCATTGATGCATTACAGACCCTGTACAGCCTTGCACAACAACAAGAAAACATGGATTAATCGCAGAAAAAGAGTATCAGTGCTGAAGACCAGGAAATTATCAGAGCAGAGGATTAGTGGACTGTTTACGGGGATTATGGCCCAAAATGATCATTATAAACCTAATCCCCAAAGAAGAAGAAATCGCAGTTCAAAACAAATATAAATGGTTTCACCGACAGAAACGCCTCCACCGCCACAACCGAGGCAAATTGATTCCTCGAGCTACCACGGCGCCACCCGTGCCTCATTCCTTTAGTATTCAATCGTAGAGCTGGTTTTATCGAATGATCGTATATTTGCCTCGACGCAAACTCGAAGAAGTCATTTCGCCAGAACTTCAATGCAAAGAATATCTCATAGGTTACTTCGACACCACCCAAAGGCCCTCAAAGGTCAAAAACTCCTACCTGTCCTACCAAGCTTGAAATGATTATGTAAATCATTAAATACAAACAGGATATGTATCAGATTTCCCTACCGAGCCCCTCGAAGGCCAATGAGCCATTTAATTCTCGTATTAATTGTAATTGAGATCTTTTATTAGATCTCACCTCCTCATCCTTCTATATATACTACAGCAGAGGATGAGTGAGTGTTGGTTGGTTGTTAGTTGTTGTTTGATCACAAGTTGTAACTTTGAAACTCTCTGAAATATATATACAAAACTGTTGAAGTTGAAGAACAAATTGAAGTCTCGGATGTCTTGATGATGTTGTTGCATGTCTGTTCTTGAGAAGGCTCTATCATTGGATCCATGAGCTTGGTTGTTGGTGAAGTATTCTGAATTGATCTATGTTTTTCCCCCTGTTATCATTATGTTCCATAAATTCTTACTACAGTAGGTTGAAAGTTTTATACTAAGAAATTACTCTTGGAAGCACCTTAGATCTGTTCATCCTTCACTGTTTTATGTTTTCTTCTGCTGAAGTATTTTAGAGGCTTTAAACTTTATCTTTAATCTTTATGCTTGTTTATTTCTATAATAGCTCAAATAGTTGGTTTCAGCATGATTTATGGTTTTCCCTGCTTGTCTGCCATCACTTAAAAGTTGTTATTGAAGTCTCCCTTTGAAGTACCATTGCTTTAAGTTGATCAGAGAGGTCGGTTTTGATCTTGCCATTTGCCATTGCTTGAACAGTTGTTTTGAAGGTCTTTATAGTTGTAAGCATAGATGTTATTTAGGTGTTCCCTCTTCTATGAATACAATTATCAGTGAATTTTTTATGTTTTCTAAGTCCTTTAAAATAAAATCTTTGAGGAAATAGGGTGTTCCCCGAATCTTAGATTTCATTTTGAAAGTTGTCTTTGAAGTCATTATTTGCTTAAAGAATGTTTGTAGAATTTATGGTAAGCCCTATCTATCAAATATTTATTTATTGTTAAGTTTTGTTCTTCAAGTTCCCTTCGTTGAGAATTAAACTTCTCTTTCCAAATCATTAATGTTCACTTCATTCCAAAAACAAAAGGATCCTATGGCCAAGTTAGATTTTCCCTTTGATATCCCATATCTCTTGAAGAGTTTGTCATGACCTTATTTTGACTCCATTGCCCAATGAACCAGACATTTCCTCTTTCTGTCTCTTTCCGTCTATCTTTCCTAGAACTTTTCACACTTCCGTTGTATCAACCGAATCCAACCAAACAAACATCCGCACTTAATAACTAGTCTAAAATCCATACTCAAAGCACACAAGATAAACCTTTGCAAACAAATATTTCGAGAGATCCCTCTCTGAGAACAGGAGGACTAGATCCTGGAAATCTAAAGATTGGTTCTGATGTTGCCTTGTCTTTTGATTTAACGAACTATCAAAACACGGGACACCAACAAACCGCATCACCAAGCAAACAAAGACGTACAGGGTGGCTTTAAAGGTAAGTTGTAAATTGTGTGATATGCGATAGGTGACGTGCTAATTGTTGGAAAGTGCGAAAAGGCAACAGGTAAGGAAAGTGCGGAATATGAGGGTTTGCATGCGGATTTGGGTGATGTATCAAGGTTGGATGGGTCCCACCAAGTCACATCGGCGGCAAGATAAGTTTCGATAAGTCCTTAAGATGTAAAGGTTAAGACTTGTGAGGAGTGGTGATGTAAATGAAGAAATGTAGTGCGGGACTTCCAAAAAGGGAAAGTTAAGGGTAAGAGAGGGTAAATGAAGGTAAAGAGGATAAATGAGATGAAGGAGGGTGGAAATGAAGTTTGCTCACCATTAAACCTTATCAGCTACATTTTACCCTTTCTACTGAACTGAGATGCAGATTGATTCCCTTGAACCTCTTTAATAGTCGAGACTTGCCTTCATTTCTCCTTCTCCCCTTTGTGTGCAGTCACAGGCCAACATTGGCTCCATCTGGGGACAACGTGCTGTTCTCAGTGCGTTGAGAACCTGCAAACCTGAATTCCTGTGCCTTATTGGTCTCATGGAGTCGCAAATGCATACTGTAAGCTTGAAGTGAAACTACAACTGAGTTGTGCACTGCCAACTATATAAAACATAAATCACCGCCACACCTTGAAAATTTTGAATGCTGAAATCTGAACTATGCTGAAATTGGAAACTGAAGCACACTTGAACTGAAAACTGCAAAGAAATCTGAAACAAAACTGAAAGGATTCTCATAGCATTGAGATTATTTTCACACCTACCTACCCTAATTTGCTGGAATTACTACTATTCTAAATGATACAATAATGCCAGTGTAACCAAGCAAGCAACTGCTCTAATAATTATGTTATTTCATTGTTTTCCACCAGATTCAGGTACAAACCTGTTACTGGTATTTGATAGGAATTCCTAGCCTGGTCTTCATCTCTAGGGGCTTGGTAAACCTGAACATAAACATAAATGCTGAAAAAGTATGGTGGTTTTTTGATGAATAATTTCTCAATATAGGAAGCCACTGGATCAAGATACACTTGACCTGTTTCTGAATATTTTGACCCAATCGATCCAACCTCACAACTTGGGACAAAACATGTGTTCTCCATGTTTTCAAACAAGTCGGAATGTGTTTGTATTTTATTTGAGGAATTAAGGCATAAGGGTGGAAGAGAATAAAAATGAGTCAATTCTTCCTTTTTTTTAAGCTTCTCCTCTCTGTTCAACAGGTTCACTTCCATGTCAACTGCAATATTTTGAATTTATTCAAGGGTTGCTGTGTCTCTTTCTCTTACTTGGAGTGCCATCTCTGGATTAAAGGTATCTGAGTATTGCAAGAGAGATATTTGCTGGGGGTGGCCTTATATCAACAAGCATTGAATGATACACCTTATTGAACTTTGCTGAAAAATACTGTCCTGTCTCCCCTGGCTATCTTTTTAAATGTTTAGACTCCTATATGATAAGAAATACATTTCCCATGATTACCCATTGACTTAGGAATACTTGCATGAATTGATGGAAATTTCTCATGCTAGCAGCTGAAAGGTTCTCAAACCAATTTTTAACTTTACCTTGCCATGGTGGAACCAACATCCTGCTAAATACCTCATCTTCTACCTTTACTGATGAATGCAATACACTGACCAAAGGATCATGGTAAACATGCAACATGATTTTTTTTGGAGAATTTGTAACAAGAAAACAAACCTCTTTCCAAACTATTGCTTTACTTCCGTGTTCCCATTGATAGTCTTCAAACAACAAGGATGACTCTTATTTCTTCTCCTTTTACATTATAATCAATTGGTTTGTGTGCTCTTCATCATTTCCTTTGTCATACGGAGGCTTGCAGGGGAGCTACAAACTCTCAATCACCTCGGGTAAATGATCATAACTAGTAACAATATGTTGTGTTTCTTCCTTAACATCCCAAGAAGAACTTAATGATGGAGAAATTTTAAGATTTTCTTCAAGGTTAGCAAACTTGGAAAGATAATTTGATTGGTCTTTAAGCAAAAAACCTGATTGGTATTCTTTTGGCAAGATTTCTTGGCTTTCATTGGGCACACTTGATTGGTGTTCAATCTCTAAATACAACACTACTGGCTGAAGATACTCTTGTGGATCTAGACAATTAAGCTCTGTTGCCTCCGTTTCCAGATCACCAGACTACTGTTGATTTTTAGTGCTTTCCTTTGGGAAATACTTTAGCTCTTCTCCTTCTTCATGGAGGGTAAGCTCACCTCCCTCTTCTTAGTATTTGCTTGGGGAACTTTATTTCAACGGGGAAGATTATTATAGAGCTTATTGAACCTCTTTATAAATTCTATTTACATCCTCATTTGTCTCTCTTTATGAAACCGATGAGTATGCGAGGCTGACAACGATATCACCTACATTTGGTGTAGATGTTCTCCCATTTCCCCAGTGGTGACTACATTATTAGCAGATATTTGAACCACTTTTGACTTTCCGCCTCGGGTTGGATGAAAGCCTCTTTACATTGGAGTTCTCTACATTTTCATTCTCAGCAAAAGAGCATAAGTTTTCAATATGTTTCTGCGCAGAATTATTATCTTCCCCGGTGAACCGAGGCAACCACTCTAGATAGTCTTGTGGCATATAATTTAGAGGTTGAGGGAGGGCCAAGGGGACATAATTTTTCAAAAGGAAACTCGACACAACCATCTGATTTAGAGGGGAAGGTAGATGGTGGGTCTGAATCTAGTGTGAGGCCTAGTGAAAGCCAAGACTACTTCTGATTAGGACTATTTTACAGTGGAGTCGCCAAGGCGAGGAATATGCAACTCTCAACCCTTCGTGCTCACCTAATTGAAGGGTGAAGATAATGTCCCAGGGAAAGGTTTTCTAATCCGTTCCTCGACAACGATGCCAAAAAGTTGTTGTGGCTCCTAGAGACAACCTTGAGTTGAAAAAGACTAGTGCCTAGGACATCTTAAAAATCGGAGGTTGAATGTGCACAATTGTATAAAATGCCTCTGACAAAATCTAAAATAAGAGAACAAATGTTTTGGTGGTTCATAGATTGAGAAGACCTTGGAGTCGATTCATGTGAATTCCTTATACTGTGAGAGGGCTCAAGAGGCTGTGAGGCTTGGTGGATTTTAAGTGGGCCAAGTATAAAACAATGAGCAGAAATATTGAAAATATGTAGAGGCGTTGAGAGAGAATGAAGAAGAAACCCACGAGGGATATGCTTAAGATATTTAAGAATATGTCCCCTATGGACTCAGAGGAAATGAATACGAATGAGATATGGAAAACAACAGAGGTTCATGGAGTGTGAATTAAGGGAGTGCAACAAGCTTAAGACATGAGCGTTAACACCTGAGCGTTATACAGATACGAATTTATGATAAAATTGCAGACCACTAACAACTACATTACACGAACCATCAAAGTAGAATAGCATGAAAGATGATTACACATAACAAGGAGATTACTGATAACAAAAGAAAAAAAATACATACTACTCATTGCTCCATCTGGAATCCAAATATCAGCTCTGTATTCATATTAAGTTTAAACAACTCTCCCAAATATGTGTCTCAGAGCACAATGAGCACAATCATACAAAACTACAACAAAATTCTTCAAAATTCCTGAACCCCTCTTTCATCTCAGAACTCACTACATATAGAGTCCCCAGAGGGTCTACGGTCTTAATCATCTATGATCGACCCATACCTATGAAATGAAAATATCCTACCTAACTTGCAGAGCCTACATCTAGCAATTACTTCTGCATTGGGTGAAATTGAGATTTCATCATCAAAACATCAAAATCAAACAGTAAACAACACAGATGTGGTTGATCATGGAGGCAAATTATGGGAGCCTTCAGACAGTATGGTGAAGAGTGGTCGTAGGTGGGTAGGCTAGCTATCATCGTACGATTCCATCTGTTACTTGAAAGCCTCCACTCCCTTAGTCTTATGAATTCCACTCAGTCCATTGTGAAGTGGCCAGTTGTACTGCACACACTTGACTCTTTAGTGGAGGACTTCTGAGCAAACTGAATAAACCACCATTGTATGTTCCACGTAGAAGTCGGTGCTGTATTTGAACTACAAACCAGAAACTGGATTTCGGAGGGGGTTTCAAGTGGTAAGTGGTATCGGAGAGTGGGGGTGCGAAATGATGGGAGGAAGGCACGTGGAGGAGTGGGTGGTAATGAAAACCGCTTATTTCGGACCCCCCCCATAGTTAAAGTTCGAAGTCTGGGGGGGCCCGAAATGTGTTAAGGACCGTCGGGTGTTTTAGGGTGGAGTAGAAGTGGCGGAGAGATGCAGGAGGCTTAGCGGTAATGGGATGCATGCCAATGGATGAGAATGGAGGGAGTCATGGAATGGTAACGACAGTGAAGGAATGGTGTAATCGCAGTGAGCAGAGTATTATGGTGGGGCCAAACTGCATCACAATCGAAAATATTTACCATGGAGCACTAGAGATAAGCCCTAAATGGTGCGAAGCACGGGGAGAAAGGAAGTGACATAGAGGAAGGTGGGACCCGACCGCAAATTGCACATCGCAAAGTTTAGGTGTGAGCATGCGGAGGTTAAGCATTAAAACCTGCGATGGGTGAAGTGCGGGGAGAAGTTGAGGTGGCACGGATAGTGGTGGGACTGCGCCCGTAGATCGCAAGTTGAAAGATTTAGCTGGGAGTAGTGGGTGGTAAATGTTAAAAGCTATGGGGAGCGATGTACGATGGAGGGGAGGTGACGTGGAGGGAAAGTGGGGCTCAACCGCATCGCATCTTAAACAAAAACCTTTCGGGCGCTTTAAAAGGTAAGTCATAAATTGTGCGATATGCGATATGCGACGCGCTAATCGCTGCAAAGTGCGAAAAGGTGAAAGGTAAGGAAAGTGTGAAATATGAGAGTTTGCATGTAGATTTGGGTGATGTATCAAGGTTGGATGTGTCCCACCAAGTCGCATCGGCGGCAAGATAAGTTTCGGTAAGTCCTTAAGATGTAAAGGTTAAGACTTGTGGGGAGCGGTGATGTAAATGAAGAAATGTAGCGTGAGACTTCAGAAAAGGGAAAGTGAAGGGTAAGAGAGGGTAAATGAAGGTAAAGAGGATAAATGAGATGAAGGAGGGCGAAAATGAATTTTTCTCACCTTTAAAACTTATCAGCTACATTTTCTCCTTTCTACTGAACTAAGATGCAGATTGATTCCCTTGAAGCTCTTTGAAAATCGAGACTTTCCTTCCTTTCTCCTTCTCCCCTTTGTGTGCGGTCACAGGCCAATAATGAACACACTAGATGATGCTCTAGCAACAAGAAATAATGGTTCCCAAGGTATTGGACTTTGCAGGATAAAACACATGTTCTTTGCATATTAAAGTAGGATTAAGGCTGTATGGGAGATGATAATGGAAGTTACAATTGAGAAACGATAAGAAACTCTTGACAGTATTCTACCTTATCAACTATATGATTTTGAAGGAATATTTCAAACAACGGATGACCTTATTGTCACCATGTGCCTTTTGGATCTACCCTTGCATGAGTTCCTTATAGAGGGTGATATCAACTAAATAAGTTTGCATAAAAAACTAGTATAAGTGAAGATAAATTTTTCTCTTGCATGGGAGAGGTTTTTGAATTCAACCCAAATACTTGGTTTTCATGGCTACAAGCTTGGAATATAATAACTATAACTAACAAAAATGAAATTAATTTCTTACTTTTATGTTGGCATTACAACGATCAACCAAAGTGTGAAAGTGAAACTAAAAATCATGATTCCTCTTATTAGAACACACCAGGAGCTAAGGCATCAAGTGAGCATGATACATAGGGTTTCTAAGCATATATTTTTGGATAATAGTGCTTGTTTGAAATACAAAGTTGGAACTATGAATAAAATTCCATGGGTAGCATTGGTTGCAGAGAAGAGAGCTCAAAATGTGGATTTCTTCTCCTTTTGGAGGAATGACTCGACACAACTTATCTCAAGTCATTCTTTAAAATGATCCCTTTAAGGTTATTGATTAGAAAGGTGCAATATTAATCAGTCTCTTAGGTGGTTATAATACATTTAGAGCAAATTTGAAAAGGTTTACAACTTTCTTAAAAATGGAAAAAAAACTATTATTTATAATTTTCCAATAGTCTAACTTTTAAAAATGCAGAAATTGATTTTCTTGTATCTTGCAAGTTGTGCATTGGATGTCCAAAAAAATTAGAGGAGAAAGGCATTAGAGTAATATGAGTAACATATAAAATTTCTAGTCAACACACCTAATATTTTTTTAGGAAATGGTCACTACCACTATAACCATTTTGGTTATTTCTTGAGAACTATGCACTGGATGACCATTAAATTTGGAGGAGAAATGCATTAGAGCAAGATGAACAAATATGAAATGTTTCAAGTCAATCCACTTCATATTTTTAAAGAAAATGGTCATCATCATCTACAACTATTTTGTTATTTCTCAAAATCCATGCATTTTTTGGCTAAATTTTTTGATGGAAGAAGCATAAAGCTAATACCAACTACCTCACAAATTTTCCCAAGAACCCAATTGATAAATTATGAGAAAATGGATGATTAGATTTTCTATATTCTACTTGAGGGAACCAAATTACCAAAATGAATCTCTAGCAACCATTCATTTCTTTTCATGCTAGAGCTTCCTCAAACTAAATTCTACCATATGAGTTTTGTGTGCAGATGCCACAAGATGGTTTGGAACCTATTAAACTAGTTACAAAATAAATGAGGATGATCATCTAGCTCATGATCAAACTCATAGTTATCAAAGAGACATAACATTGCAATTTGGATGACATGCACATTGTTGGGTTATGAATGAATGGACATGGGTTTATTTTTCAAGTTTATTAGCTAATAATGAGGTTTTTTTCTTGCTGCAAGGAGGAGAATAAAAGGTAAGTATTTACATACAATAACCAACACTTACAAACTAGTGGTTGTCACACAAGAACCCACACTTACAAACTAGTGGTTGTCACACAATAACCAACCACAATACATCCAATTGCAACTAAAGCATCTAGCTCAATTTCTCAAAGGAAGAAGACCTAGCCACATAGTTCAAGATAATAGGATGCAAGGTTTCATGCCGGAATGAAAAATATTTAGTTTGGGGGGGGGGGATGGGGGATGTTGAGTCCTCAAAATTAATTTATTTCACATCCTTGAATTGAATTGAATTTTAATTATTTTATGCTTATCTATAACCTTGAATTAATACAATTTTAATATTTACATGTGTGATTAGCCTCCATATTTTTCCAATGCATTTATTTTAGTATTTAAAGTGAGTTTATTATTAAATATTAGAATAATAAGATGTTTTCACATATCCTTCAAAGTTCGATGTGGTTGGTGATGAGTTCAGGTATATTTGGAGATTCCAACAATGCATATTTTCACTACCTACCCTCAAATTCAAATTTCATCTTCAACCATGAAAGCTTTATCATAGGTTTAGATCATTATCAACTATGTTGGATGTGGAAAGAATCTTGGACCATGATGAACCATTGTGGATTGGTTCGAAACGTCGACTCAATAAAAATAGATGCGGTGAATCCAGAAAATAATTCTGCACAAGATTAGTTTTACTAGTTTTAATTTTTTAACAAAGATATTGTAATTATTTACTATTTTTATTTTATTTTCTACTTATTAGTAAATGGCTGTAACCACAAAAGAAATTTGTGGATATGAATTAATTATTGTTTATCCTATTATCAAAGAAACTCTATGTATAATTAAGAGTACCTTCTCCATTTCTAGGGGAGGACTCTTGGATCATATGTCTAGATTATGATGGAATAGAATAAAATTTCTTGGTATTTATCTTTAAATAGTTGTTATTCATTATTTCTATTAATAATATACTTTGATTTAGTTTACAATGTTATAGATGTTGGAAAATTCAATGTGGAAGCTCATTAATTTTTATTTTCCTCATCCTTAATATTTTCTTGTGAACTTAGTCAGTATTCTTATGTTCTTTATTTAGATATTTTCATCAAACGAGAAAAAACAACAACAAAAAAAGACACAAAAATTAGGCTCTAAGCCAGTTCAAAACCCCTCCAAGGGGAAAACCCGGGAAAATATTCTCTTCTTATAGAATCTGATTCAAATGAAATACAAAGACCCAATCCCTAGACCAATTCCTCATCCAAGTACTAAGTAATCCATTCAACAAGTCCTTTTCTTGATTATGCACCAACTAGATTCAAACTACAACTTCGACTTGCCAACTTCAACACTACAACTCGTTCTACAACTTCGAACTTGTAATTTTGACCTTGCATCTATTGTAGAAACCCTGATCCAACTTCCTCCTGAGACCTTCCTAAAAAAAGAAAATTTTTACCAAGGCCAACAAGGTCAAGATAGAGTATTCTTCCTTCTAGGTACAAGATATTGCACTTCGTCCTACTATAACTTGAACTTGCAATTTTGGCCTCTTTTCATAGCACCAAAAACCCTAGAACTTTGCACGTGTGAGAGAGATAGAGTACAAAAACAAATATTTTTCTTCCTTATTGGATTCTTCTTGTCTTCTAGACCTTCACTTTTCCTAATCTGCTTCTCCCAGCTACAAATCAAACTTCTTCTTGTGAGATCGAACTTCTTGGTGAGTGATTTACAAATGAGGTCGAGTTGCTCCTTTATATAGGCTTATCAAGGGGTCGAATTTCTTCATTAAGGCTGACTTGTAGCTACCAAGGAAGACTTGTAATTTTGAAGTTTCCAGGACTTTCTAGACTAAAAAATAATTCTTTTTCCAATTACATTTTTCTCGGAAGGGTCTTATAAACATGATGTCGATTTATTTGACTCATGACAATAACTCCTAGGACCTAACAAACCCTACAAGCATGAAGAACATGATTTTACCTAGAATACCATCAATAATGATCATGTAACCCATGATTTTAACTTTTTCTTTTCTTTTCTGTTTGTTACATAGGATATATATTGAATTGAGCACAAAAAAATTTATGAAGACCAAAACTAGTTACATTCTTCAACAATAAAGTGGGTTGCTACCTTTTTTTTGGGAGAATTGAGATCACTACAAAAATATCACGGTAAATTTTTCATTTCATATGTCTTCATTTATTTATTTTGTGCAACTATGTTTCCTTTTATCAAAGCTTTCTAATGATAGGAGTAATTATTCATGGAAAGAAAAAGTCTCATTTATGTCAAAAGGTAACATGGTTATAATATGATATGAGTAGCATGATGGTGTTCAAGTAAATAATCATTGCCAAGATTGAGTTAGTTTTATTTGAACTCTATAAAGTGTGTTGCGTTTCGTTTATGCAACTTGATTCTTAGCTACATGAAAGCATCCACTTAAATTATTCTTCAATGAATTGAGCATATGTTGCATGAACACTCTGATTATCAAAAGTGAATGATAGTTAGTTAATTCACATTTGATTCTATGTTTAATTTGTAGTTTGAATTCTTGCTATTTATGATTGTGTGTTGTTTTCCATAGAGTCCAGTTTCCTATGAATATTGAAATAATGAAATAAGCTTTACTCTTGATTACAAAAACATTTGAACCCTCATATAAATGAAATACTATAATCCAGGCTCAACAAGGCATCTTTAAGATATAAATCCATTGAATGAAATATATTTGTAAAACTTTCATTTTATGCTTTTGGTGGCTTACATTTAAATTTTGAATTGTTTTCATTCCTCCCAATTGCAAGTGTGAATTCTATTACAATGGTGAGGCATTGAAAGGTGAAAAATGAGAGTGCTTCTCAAGGAATCATATAACTATTTTATGCCTTCGATGGAAAACAAATGGCTTTGACCAATGATCATAAAGTGCTCTCGTAAACATAATCTCGACGATCCAACAAAACCTATGTAACATTTTACTTTCTGTCTAGTTGGATTTTACTATAAGTATGTTTCCTTAGTGTTGTAGCCACCACAAAACCCCCAAATTTTCAAAATTCTCAAAATTTGGAGTCCCCCTATCTTGAAATTATCAAAAGACAAGTTTCCATGATTCTTATAAGATCACCTCTCCTCATGATTTCTCTAAGTTTCTTTTATTGATCAAAGTTTTCCTAAAGTCTTTATCGCAACTTAGCTTCTCAATTTTGTGACTAGTTGCATCGTAATTATGCATTCCATATACGTGATAACAATACATTCTCACTATTCAAAACATGCTATCAAAATATTGTGTATAAGATGTGTGACAATGGTGCATCCTCACGACCTAAATTGTGCTATCACACTCTGTTATTCTAGTTTGTGACTACGATCAGATGTCGCACCGACTTACTGCTCTTCATGATTCCTCATGCGAAAGGGCCTCCTTAAACCGTGTCCTTCCTTTGCAACGTATGAATGTAGCCTAATGCTTGGACTCAGGTAAGTTAGCACATTCCCCTTCTTTAGTTTATCATTTTGTATTTTCTTAACATCTACAGTTTTGTCCTCCTATAATGATTTTCCTCCAAACGTTTCATATTCCGCTTTACCTTTTATATAGATGCATCTAATACCTCCCTTTACAACCTTCTTCATTCCTTGCTGCTAAATCCTACCCTCATTCCATGCTCAATCAATTTTTATTCTCATTTCTGTAAATCCTCTCGCCTAGTCACATTGGTGGAATATGAGACAACATGCCTCCCCTCTCTATAAATAATTTTCCTGCCACCACTAACTATTAGCCCTACCTTTAACACATTGCTTATGAAATTTGTGAATGCACCAATCCCGACTATTGATTCCCATGATCATGTTCTGATCCCTCAAGTTGTGACTGTGCAACATACTTCCACACAATCCCCTTTATCACATATTGTGACTATTTCTCATGACGATGCTAAAGAAAAATATGTTTTTTTTTTTTAACCATTACCCTTGGCTAATTTCCCTTTATCACAACCTGCTTCTTCAGTCTAGGATTAATCCGATCACAATCTGCCTTTTGTACTTTGTGACTGAAGCCCAACCATAGTTTTTTTGTAAACTACGCCACTTACCCGAACAATGAATAATTTTGTGGCTTTCCTAAACATTATTATGGCGATGATGGAATATCTTTGAAATATCAAGAATCATCCATATCGAGTGCTTCAATATATCATCATCCACAGGAGATATGGCACCAATGATAAGAATAAGGTCTGAGAAAGAGATAGTAGAAAGAAATATTGAATGAGTGGTTGAGAGCCCAAGAATAAAAGTGGCCACCTATAAGGACACTGCTTCTTATGTAGACAAATCAATGCCTTAACATGGCCTTGGTCATATACCAAGCATTCTCTAGAAAATAGATTCCCAAAGATAAAGATGTCTGTGATGTGTATATTAATATAAATAATTCATGGATTCACAAACTAGTTTCCCATCCACCTCTTTTTCCATGTTTATAAACCATTGAATGGATATTACAGTTTAATGATGATGACAACATGATATTCAAGAGCATCCAGTGTACACCACTAGCATCATACACACCGTAGGACATTGCAGAATATTATAGGATGCCTCATGAGAATCATAGTACACAATGGTATTGCAAATTAAAGACACCAACTAAGTATATTATAAAGACATGGTGCATTAGACAAATTTTAAGGTCTAAAATGAGACTCCTAAGGAATATTATAAAATAATAATGGAAATAATAAAAAAATATTAGATTACATCATCAAATTTAAGAGGGGGAAAAAAACTACTTTCAAACTCATATTTTCAACTGATCTCCCTACGATTTAATCAAATTTCAATTGATAAAACTCATTGGATCGAAATTTAATTCCTCGTCAAAGGAGTACCCATGTCGCATACTTTTGATGGACCCTGCTACATGAAAAATTAGAAATAACATGATTGAAATCACGTTTTTCATGCATTTCTATTTTTTCATGTAGCAGGGTCCATCAAAAGTATGCAACATGAGTACTCCTTGGATGAATAATTAAATTCCGCATCCAATGAGTGCTTCCACTCAAAATTTGAGTAAAAACGTAGGTAGATAAATTGAAAATACGAGTTGAAAAAGTGGTTTTTTATTTTTATTTTATTTTTCTATCTTTCTACTTTTTTACTCAAAAAATGGTGAATCATCCCCCATGGTTGACATCATCATCTTGAATCCTACTGGTTCTTATAAAGTGGATTTTTGGTTTTACATTTTTCAGAGCCCCATTTTAGACCTCAATTTCTCTAGTGGCAGTAACCTAGCAAATTTAGGAAGAAAAGTGATGGAATCTACAAGACTAAAGTGATCAAGAGGGTATACCAGTTGCTGATGGCTATGTGATACAAAATATATGGGAGATTGGATGCATAATTATTTGAGGAGAGTTGGGTTCCCATGATACATACACATGCCACAAAAGGAACCATTTTCAATTGGGCTAATCACCTATAATCTTCATTCAAGTCAAATTTAAGGAGAGCTAGGCACCCAACAAAAGGGGAACAACCAAAAATTTATATGGCTTCCTACTTGGTAGATGACATCTGTGAAAAATTCAAATTTGAAGCATTAGGATGGAGATATAAAATTTTCCATGATAACCTACTTGTACACATTTATTACAAGAATTTGTGGGAAACAAGGTATAAAGGGATGTAAACTCGAATAACATAACAATTTATCTCATTGGTATATCAATAAATATTTGAAAATGAGCCACCTTCCATGTTTGACAGAGAAAGGAATTCATTACATGTCACCTCATTTTGTATAAATATACCCTCATGGCTAGTTAGAAAATACTTTTAGTTTTAGACTCCAATTGTGTGCCTTGTTTAGGAAAGCTTGTACATCCATTTCATAAATCAAGTTATAGATTAATACTTTACTATTGGATTTCATGGATGCTGGCATGTAACAATGCATTGTACATTTAAACATAATATTGAGAATCTCATTGAGCCAAGGCATCAATTTCATCCATATATTGTTGAATGTTGTGCAACTTATCTCATGATGATTCAATGGTATGTGATTGTTCTTTTCATGTGTGAAGTATTATGCAGATTAATCCCTCTTGCAGACAAGAGCAATCTCCCTAGTATTATATGAATATCTAGAAACAAACATCCATTTGTAAATCATTTTCTCTAGATGATTTTCAATTTAGAATTATTATAAATAAATAAAGAGGACATTCCCCTACCTTGAAATCCAACATTCGATACAGTATTTTATCCAGTCGCTCCAAAGAGGCTTCTCCAGTAAGTAGAACCTGCAATCAAAGATAGACAAAAGAATAAAAAGCACCAGCAACATATAATAATTAAGAAATTATAATCTAACTTAGTGATCAAGGAGTCTAAGTATTTAATTATTCAAATAAGCATAAGAACAACTCAGTGAGAAAAAGATATCCATATGTATTATCTTGAATGAAAAGAGTAACTTTACAACCTGAAGCTTTGATGTCGTACAAGTTTTTTCTGAGGTCCTAAACAATAGTTCCTCCTTCAGTTTGACAAGCCTTCCTCTCTTTGAACCAACATGGAGTTATGGACATAAGGGCATGATCATTCTCATGCCAACAACAACTAGTGTAGATAGTATGCACTCGTAGGAATTTCTTCAGCAATTACCTTATGCAAGCTACCCACAATCTACCCTTGAGACTGAAACATGAGCTCAATTTATAGGGAAATGGAGGTAGTTTCAGTTCCATGAAGAGGGGGATGGATTCCTCTCATGAAGGGATTTGAGCTCTATAGACCAAGAGATAAAATCCATGAATGGAGGGATTCCTGACCAGGAACACCCAATGATAAACAACATTATTCTCGGCTAAAATGAAAGAGAATGAGATATTTCTAAAGAGACAATATACTCAGAAAAATATCATATCATCAACAACCTTCTAATGCTGCCATCCTCTTCCTTTTATAAGTTAAGAGCTTGCAAACCCTAAACCACTTTCAATGAGATCACTTCTTTCACACAAAGCATCTCCATCTAAAACTACGCTGTGCCTCATTGATGGCCACTCCTCCATGACAATGCTGTATATTTGGTCAAGGTTGACCTATTCAAAATATTCCAGTCCCTTTCACACCTAAGGGTGCTTGATTTAGCAGCCAAGATTTAGCCTTTTTACATTTGGCATGGATTTATTCTTTATTAAGGATTATTATGAACCTCCTTTTCAATTTTATTCTTCAAACAAAGAAATAAAACAAAAATGAATATTCCAATTAGCTCATGACTAATTGGGAATATTACAGTCCTCCCCTCCCAAATGTTTCTTGTCCTCAAGCAACTAATAAGGTGAGTGTTGCAACTCTTCTCCTCCTCCATTGGTGA
Organism: Pinus albicaulis; assembly: GCA_034641835.2. Lineage (NCBI taxonomy): Eukaryota > Viridiplantae > Streptophyta > Pinopsida > Pinales > Pinaceae > Pinus > Pinus albicaulis. Next base: position 871,503,971 of record CM076574.1, on the reverse strand, counting down.
CACCATCATGTGATAAGCTTCCTCCATAATCTAAGTTTTCACCAATCCAACCCTCCATGAATTTCTCCTCCAAAGTTCTCATAAGATGTAAATAATCCATCCCATAAGGAGACAATAGCTCAAATGAAACAAACATGGTTTGCCCAATGTTATCCCTGAAACATGAAGGTAAGATATAGGGAGAATATCCATCCCATAAGGCACATGCATACCTCCCATACTCTCTCCATACATTCCCATAAAAAGTACAAGTACATCATCAATGTATGGGATCAAAACTACATATATACAAACAGAATGTTGTGCATATGGAGGTGGGTCATAGTCTCGCATGTGGAACCAGCGTAGTGCATCTCCTTCCTGAATCAGATCAAGATGTGGTAAGTGGTTTCCCAACCATTTACTTGTTTCCCATGTCATCTCACTATGGATGCAAGTGTGAGATATATTTTGTGCCTTAGGAATGCACCCATCATGAAACAAAATCTCCCTTTGTCCTCCAAGGGAGTGGCCATATTCAGAAATTTTTGTGGGCCAAAGTTGGCCATGAAGTTTATAAGGTACAACACTCCTTCTTGGAGTTATGGCCTGCATATACATGGTAAAATAATACATACAATCAGATAATAAAACATGATTTACATGAGTATGTACTTTACCAACAATCCTTCCTGTACAAATGGAGTGGTGCATAGATTTTTCTCCTCTCTCAAAAGAAGGAAGAGATGGCTGAAATAACTCTTTCATAGAGTCATTGTAAATTTATGTAGATGTTCTATGCTTGATGCAACTTTAATTTTTACTATAACAATCACATAAACAATCAAGTAAAATGCTGATAGAACATACCAGAGGATCTACAGAAGACAAACCATAAATAGAAAAATGTGGTGGTGAGTTACGACGCTCAACATGATGCTTCAACCAGCAAAGTTTCCTTGGTTAGCCGACCCAGCATGTGTCACAACAGCCCTCAAAAAAACCACTCGGTCAACTCAAATTCAACCCCAGAAAATTCAACGGTAGACAGCAGCAAGAAAGTCAACGTAGCTCGATCTTCGGTCAACATTTTGACCTTGGTTCTTGTGCCAATGTGTACGGCCTCCCGAAATTGAAGTCTCCACCAATTTTCAGCATCTTTGGACCATGCGTTGACCAAAGTCAATGCTGGTCAAACTTGCGTGGAAACCTTAGCTGCAGTAAATTCGTCCTTCTTCCTGGCTGCAGTAATACGTCCTTCTTCCCACGTGTGAACCAAAATTGCCTCTAAGGAGCTCGTACTAAATCAGAAGAGGAGAAGATGTGTGTTTTGATGAGTGAAATGATCTCCAACGTTGACTGTATATATATCCATCATTGAGGTGCGTGACACATCTGCTGGGGGTGTAAAACCTTAAGGCCGACCTGCACATATTTGAAATTATTAAAAATAAATTCAAAATAAATGTTCTGCTCATCAAATTAAGATCAATTTTATATCGATCTTACACCTCTCCGAAATAGGAACCCAATAAAAATATTGGTATCTTCATATGAGCATCACAACATGGAGTTTGGACCTAGTTGTCCAATTTTAACACTCCCTCTCAACTAGGGAGAACTCCATCCACCTGTGCAATCAAACATCATGCATCATCCCGCTGTAACTTGCTTTGCTGGCCTCTTTATTTCAGAAAGAAGTGGGTCAGTCATAAAAACATCATTCCCCGACTGACAGATTCATCCCAAAGGTCTGAAACCTCTATCAGACTCACAAAGAGTCTCATACCAACCTGAAGTCAGTTGTAGGTCCGAAACGTCACTATACTTGATCCCAGATCAAGTGGTTGGACCGTGCCATCCTAGATAGAGAGTATGACAATCTCTGATGCGTCCATTAGTCTTTTCTACTAGTATCTAGCTTTTCCCACCTCATTGGCAAAATGAGAGGTACTTCCCATGAGCCTTGAACTCAATGGATAGGATGCATACGGGGCACAGATAATGAGAGGTGAGCCAACTCAAAATCACAACGGTGGGGCCCAAACACACCAACAAGGTTCGACAAGCCTAGCCTTGTGGTTGCTTATAGCTCCGAGAAGCTATCCCCAAAGCCCCCCAAAGCTCCTAGAGCTCATCGTGCAACAAGACCCACATCATAGGGTTGTTCCACGATACCAAGACTCTCATGGAAGGTTAGGAACTTGACCTTCCCCAGGGGCTTTGTGAGAATATCTGCAACCTGCTCATTAGTTCCTATATGATCGAGCCTTACAACGCCTCGTTGTACCATATCCCAGATAAAGTGGTACTTGATATCAATATACTTGGATCGATCATGGAACACATGATTCTTGGACAAGCGAATCCCACTCTGGTTATCACAGAGTATCACGGTGGTATCTAGCACAAGTCCGAATAGCTCACTGAAGAGCTTTCGCAACCAAACTGCTTCACAACAGGCCATACTCGCTGCAATTTATTTGGCCTTTGCGGTGCTCAAAGCCACCGACTTCTGCTTCCTGCTCATCCATGAGATCGAAGAAGAACCAAGATTGAAGTAGCATCTCGATGTGCTCTTATGATCCACCACACTGCCAGCCCAATCAGAATCAATATATCTAAGGAGTGTCATGCTCTCGGCAGTGTATCTCATCCCATGGTTTATTGTGCCCCGAAGATATCTCACAATATTCCTGGCACCAACCCAGTGAAAGTGATGAGGCTCAACCATCTGTTGACTCAAAGTGTTCACTGCAAAACATATATCTGGACGGGTGTTCACTAAGAACATCAAGGACCCTACGATTTGATGATACTCAGTGGGATTAGACAATACGGGCCCAGCAGCGCTGGCACTCAACTTCTTGAAGTTGAGCTCCATTGGTGTTGACACAGACTTGCAGTCCACCATAAAAAATCTTTCCAGAAGCTTCACAATGTATTTTCCTTGAGAAAAGAAAATCTCGCCAGGTCTTTGTCCGACCTCCAGGCATAGGAAGTAGTGCATTAGTCCTAGGTCCTTCATCTCGAAATCAACAGCAAGCTCCCTCTTGCACTGATGAATTAGAGGGTTAGCACCTATTAGGAAGAGTTCATCCACATACAACACTAGAATGAGCGGGTTTCCTTTGACAACCTTGAAGTAAAGGTTCGGATCAACATTACTTCAAGTGAAGCCCAGCTTCATCAAGTAGCTATCTATCCTCTCGTACCAAGCTCTGGGTGCTTGCTTCAGCCCATATAGGGATTTCTTCAACCTGCTGACATGGGTGTCCTAATCCTGCACTTCGAACCCCAGAGGTTGTTCCACATATACCTCTTCCTTTATCGCACCATGCATAAATGAAATCTTCACATCCATATGATGAAGACTCCATCCTTGCGTAGCAGCAAGGGATATAATAGATTGAATGTGGTATATTGGGCCACAGGTGAAAATATGTCATCATAATCTATGCCTTCCTTTTGAGAGAAACCACAGGCAACAAATCTTGCCTTGAACTTTTCAGCACTTCCATCAGATCAATGCTTTATCTTGTAGAGCCATTTTGAGGTGACAACTGCCTTGTCCTTTGGTCTCAAAACCACATCCCAGACATCATTCTTCATAATGGACTCATACTCTTCATGCATAACATCCTTCCAGACTTGATGCTTTACGGCTTCCTCAAAGGATCCAGGCTTGGATTGTACAATAGTACTCATGGCTACTAGATACCCTTGGTATCTACTCGTCTTCTTACTTTCACAGAATGTCTCCCTTGGGGCCGCATGTCCCTCAACATCCTCGAGAGTGTCCCTGAGCCATGATGGTCTCTTTCCCAGTGAAGGAGGTTGATCAATCGGGTCCATTGGTCCTTCAACATTAGGCATTGTTTCATCCTTTGGTTCCTCTTGATTTCCATGCCTCGCTTCATTATCTTCCTCAGATCTCGGAATATTGACTACTTTCCTCAGGGAAGTATCTTTGTCAAAGGTGACATCGTGGCATATCTCCACTTCCCTTTGACTAGGCACATAGACTCTATAGGCCTTCAAAGTTTCACTATAGCCCACAAACATTCCTTTCTTCCCAGAAGCATCCAACTTGCTCCTCTTTTCTTTCGGCACATGAAAGTAAACAATACATCCAAAAACTATAAAATGTGTGATGTCAGGTTTCTTACCAGAGAAAACCCCTTAAGGAGTTTTTGATTCTAGAGCGGAATGCGGGGATCAATTTTGTATATACACAACAATGTTCGTAGCTTCTCCCCATAGAAACTTTGGCAGACCTTGGTCACATAGCATGGCACGAGAAGCTTCCACAATGGTCCTGTTCTTTCATTCAACAACACCATTTTTCTCGGGAGTATAGAAAGTTGTGGTCTCCCTCTTAATGCTAGCTTCTCTACAAAAGTCCTTGAACTCGTTTGTCTCATATTCAGTGCCATTATCAATTCTCAAAATCTTGATCTTCTTCCCTGTCATATTTTCCACCAAGGCTTTGAATGTACGGAACCACATGAAAGCCTCATCCTTCTTCTTTAAGAAGTATATCCAGGTTTTGCGAGAGAAGTCATCTATGAATGTCATATAATATGAACATCCTCCCAAGGATGTCACAGGCAACATACCAGATAGATCAAAATGGATCAATTGCAAGACATCAGATGTCTTTGTGACACTAGAGGGGAAATTTCCCCTTGTATGCTTTCCTTCGGCACAACCCTTACATACACCTTCATGATTATTTGGAAACTCGGGCATCCCTGTCACCACCTTCCTTGCTTTGGGAAGGGCTTTGTAGTGAAGGTGTCCAAACCTTCGGTGCTATAGTTCAGTATGTTGGATAGTATCACATGTCATTTCTCCCAGTGGACTTCCTCCAACCTGGTAGAGTGTATCAACTCTAAACCCAATCGAGATAGCTTCCTTGAAGCTCTTCTTCCAAATGAGCACCTTTCCATCAGTGAATGCCACATGGAAACCTTTGTCTTCCATGGCTGATATAGACACAAGGTTCTTCTTCAAATTTTGTACATAGAGTACATCCTACAAGTGGAGGACTTGACCTTCAGACAAGTGGAGGGTCACAGTCCCTGTCCCTTTCACGGGATATGTGGCATCATCTCCATGGATAATTTCTATATTAGTATCCTTCTCAACCATATCATAAAGTGCTTCCTTGAACCCAGTGATATGCCTTGAGACACCACTATCTATCAACCAGACATCCATAGTGTCGGGTGGGGATGTAACAGAGAGGGCATATAAAATAATGTATTCATTTCTTTTATCAACAACATGCGATTACTCATACCTGGAGTTTCTTGACCTTTTGAAAGGTTGATCATTTTCTCCAGAAGGAGCCTTCCTCTTTCCCTTAGATCTCGTGTTCCTTTGATTTCCATTGTTATCATCACCATCGAGAGAATCCTTCTTGAAAGGAAATTCTCTAGCATAGTGACCAGGCCTATGAAAAGTGAAACACTTGCCCTTATTTCCTTGGGTCCCTGCTTTTCCCTTTTTCTTTGGGCCACCAGAGTTATTCCTTCTAGAATGAGCAGCGTATGCAACATTTCCTTCATTTCCATACTCCTTCATTCTTGATTCTTCTTGAACACATCTTGACAGTACTTCGTCAAAGTCAGGTATCACATTATTATTTAGAATGGTAGTGTTGAACACATTCCATTCAGATGAGAGCCCTCCAAGTGCGGTAAGTACCATATCTCGATCATCTATTGTCTCCTCAATAGCCAATAGATTGTTCCTAATTTCAATCAGCTTCAGAAAGTATGATTGGACAAACTCATCCCTGCCTTTCTTCAAATTCTTCAATTGATTCTTGAAGAATAGTACTTGATTCACATTGTTGGCCTTGAACATGAGGATCAATTTATCATACATCTCTTTGGATGTGCCCAACTCAGAGATGTAGGCCACCAGGCTTTTATGAATGGATTCCTTGATCATCAACTTTTCTTTGATCTCCCCCTTCTTGTACTTTGTTTTGGCAGCAGCAGTAGCAGTGGATGGAGGTTCTTGGATTTTACCCTGCACATAGTCCATGACATCTTGGTCTTCCAATTTGAGATCCAATATCATCTTCCAAGCATGGAAGTCATCCTTCCCAGTCAATTTGTCATCCTCCTTGAAGCCATAGTTTGTGGAACCCATTATCCTCTCCGGTGATTGCTACAAATAGGGCTTGTCTTCACCTTAGCTCTGATACCATGTAAATTTATGTAGATGTTCTATGCTTGATGCAACTTTACTTTTTACTATAGCAATCACATAAACAATCAAGTAAAATGCTGATAGAAATACTAGAGGATCTACAGAAGACAAACCAGAAACAAAAAAATGTGGTGGTTCGTTACGACAATCAACAGGATGCTTCAACCAGCAAAGTCTCCTTGGTCAGCCAACCCAGCATGTGTCACAATAGCCCTCAAAACAGCCACTCGGTCAACTCAAAGTCAACCCCAGAAAAGTCAATGCTAGACAACAACAAGAAAGTCAATGCATCTCAGTCTTCGGTCAACCTTTTGACCTTGGTTCTTGTGCCAATGTGTACGGCCTCCCAAAATTGAAGTCTCCACCAATTTTCAGCCTCTTTGGACAATGCGCTCACCAAAGTCAACGCTGGTCAAACTTGCGTGGAAACCCTAGCTGCAGTAAATTCTTCCTTCTTCCTGGTTGTAGTAATTTGTCTTTCTTCCCACGTGTGAACCGAAATTGCCTCTAAGGAGCTCGTACTAAATCAAAAGAGGAGAAGATGTGTGTTCTGATGAGTTAAATGATCTCCAACGTTGATTGTATATATATCCATCATTGAGGTGTGTGACACATCTGCTGGGGGTGTAAAACCTTAAGGCCGACCTACACATATTTTAAATTATTAAAAATAAATTCAAAATAAATGTTCTTCTCATCAGATTAAGATCAATTTTATATCGATCTTACACCTCTCTGAAAGAGGAACCCAATAAAAATATTGGTATCTTCATTTGAGCATCACAACATGGAGTTTGGACCTATTTGTCCAATTTTAACAGTCATGTTGTTGTCCCAACTCCACATGGTTCATGCATTCTTGAAAATGCTGATGTAGTTCTCCTTCAAAGCATTCCCAATCAAATCTCCTCATGATGATGTTTTAGATCTTCATGGAATATGTGTGGCTGAAACATAACTCTTCATATGCTATTTGTAGCAACTTCTCCTTGAGCTTGGAGGCTCTAGACAAGAAGGTCCTACCATGATGATAGATGACTCCTTCTTGGACTGAATAGCACTCTTCATGTAGCTAGTCATCAAGTATCATGCAAGTTTGAAGATCCTTGGAATAATCCACCAATAGTTGGGATTTCCAATATGGATCTAAACTCCCCAACACTGACAACGCTGATGATCTATCAACTGAAATGTATGTCATGTGGCTTCTCTCCTCCTTGAAATATCCCATGCCAAAGGTATATGTTGGAAGGCCATTCCTTCCATTCTTCTCCTCCCATAGCACAGAATTAGAAATGAGAGTGGGTAATGATGATGTTGGGAGAAGATCTCCCTCCTCCTTGAGCCTACCCAGGACTCCTAGCACTGTATCATTGTCTTCCAATGCTCCCATCCCTCTTGGATCTAATTTTGGAGCATCATGTTGTGAGACATCTCCCACAAAATCTGAATCAGGTGGCCTCCCAGGTGGTGTGCCACTAGATAAAAGTGTCCCATGCAGCAATCTCATGAGCATGATAGATGGGACTGTAAGGTCCTTGCTTGCACTGTGCAAATCCATCTCTGTTCTTTGTGTGGAAGTGGTATGTGAGGGATATGTATGCATGCCTTTGATCATTTGAGTTTCACCACTCTTCTTGTCCACCCATTCCATTTGTAAAGCCTCCCAATCAGTGGCGACTTTTCCCAATGTAATCAACCATTGAACACCCAAAATCACATTGGTGTCAGGTATGTCAACCACAAAGAAGTGATCAATCAATGTATAAGTCCCCATGGTGACTGAGAGTGATGGGACACAATGCATGCATTGCATTGTTCTATCTCCTGGGACCAAAACATAAAATCCCTCAAAAGTATCAGTGGGTATTTCCCTCCTTTGCACTAGATGGGCATCAATGAAATTGTGGGTAGCCCCACTATCAATCAAAACAGAAACCCTCTGATTCAAGATGGAACCTTGAAATCTTAAGGTCAATTACTTAGGTACTCATATCAAAGATTCAAGAGCCCCTCCAATAGGATCAAATGCTCCATTCCCATCTCCTGATGGTGTTGGCTCTCCTCCTGTAGTGTTAGCACTGTGACCTCTTCTTGGTTCAACTGCTTCTTCCTCCTCATCATCTGAGAAGACCTCTATGTAATGAGAAGCCCTCTATGTAATGTGCCTTTCTAGAAACACATCTATGTCCAGGTGCCCATGATTCTTGGAAAATGAAGAAAAGCTACCTTCTTCTTAGATCTCTCTGGACTTCATCATCAAGAGGTTTCTTGTATGAGCTCTCCTTGGAAGGAGCAACTTTTTCTTCCTTTCCCTTTGAAAGAAAAGAGGGCTTATGCTGAAAATTTGCCTTTGCTTTTGGCAAGGAATCTTGAAGGTCTCTAGCCCTTTCAATAGCATCATGTAGGATAGTGGGTTTGGTAGATTTAACTAACCCATGAAGAGGTTCATCTAAACCATAAATGAACATGTACAACCTTCTTGTTGCAGAAAAATCGGGAACCATAACGAATAATCTTAAAAATTCAAAAATGTAAGTTTCTGTATTACCTGATTGTTTCAAATTTTCAAGGCTCATGAATGGTGCCTCTGGATGTCTTCTATCAAATCTTTCCACCAGCCTTCTAGTGAAATCTGAATAAGCAGTCACATTGGCATGACCCAATGTAGACAAGCCATGGAACCACCAGTCATGTGCTTCACCTTCAAGGTGCAATGCTGCAATCTTGATAGCCTCCATCTCTGGAACCTTGCTCAACTAAAAGTAGATGTCAATTTTTTCCACCCAAGATTTGGCAGAACACTTGGATGACCCATCAAAGTTGGGTAAAAATAATCTGCCCATAGTGTGGCGTCGATCATGATTCTGAATGAATCCACCACTTCTATGATGATGCCTTGGTATTCTATTGTCCTTTATGTGAAAAAAATCTTGAAAACTCAAGTTATATTTGAATCTTTGATTTTGAGACTCATATTCTTCAAAATAGTCTTCAAGGGATTTATGCTCTTGAAACCCTTCATTTCCCACAACCAAAAGGGTAGGCATGGTATAGCGTTGGGAAACTTGTGGTTGATGCACTGGTTGATCATTCCAGTGATGAGATATGCCAGAGCCTTCTCCAAGATGGAATCAGTTAGGGGATTCTTTGATTCTATCCATTCTCATCTCTTTGATATCTCTATCAAGATCTTGCATGGTTCTAAGAAGGATCTTAGGAAAATCCTTTTATTCATCTTCGCCTCCAGATAAAGGGGCTTTACCCTTGTCTTCGTTGTCAATGGTGTAATTAAATTTCTTCTGTCTTCTCTTTAGATGCCTCTTCTCTCTGTCAATAAGAGGCTCCTCTTCTTCAGTAGACATATTGGCTTCTTATAAAGCACAGGCTGTGCCAAGATGATGCTTCGATACCACTGTAATATTCCCAAATGGGGAATGCAGCAATACAATGTAGATATGCAAGAAAATAATGTAGTTCATCAAAGACAGAGCAGGAGGTAAATATGGAGAAATTTCAAATGTATTTACAGCAGCAAAATATATGTACAAGATGGCCCATAAGATGCATAACAGAAAATACAAGTCTCTAATAGAAGAAAATAGTCAAAAAGAGGTGCTGCAACCATATATTAAGACTGGAAATTTCCTTACAACATTATTTTATTAGGCTGCAAACAGATGTAGATTACACTTTAGATCTAGAGAAAATAAGTGCATGAAAAGTCAGATCTATAACAGATCCATACACTATATAGGCTCTTCTTCAGAATCCCCTTGGAGTTTTCAGCGTTACACCATGTACAAGCTGTGGATCTGAGTTTTAAGACTGCAGATCTGCAGAAATATTCAGATCTAGAAATGGATCTGATTTGATATGAACAAGAGAATGATCCCCTCCAATGGATCTCCAAAGTGAAGGGTAGATCCCCAACACTTGAAAACCAACTCTCCATATGGTATGCCAAAACACCCTGCAACAACACCTACAGGAATAACGCATATTTGGAAGTAAAACTATGCTGTAGGGTTTATAATGTGGTTGGCCACATGCCAAGATTTGAAAATGATGCTCCAATCATCTAATACTCTCTTCCCAATGGAATAGAAGGCCCCTCCACTGAAAAGGAGCACTGAAATGGCATAGATCTGAAGAGATCTAGTCTCCACTTGCTGTAGCTTGCAAAGACAACCAAACCCTCAACATGATCTGCGTTGTAGTTGAAAGAAGAAGCTTGGCCTTCAGCCAGATAGTGGACAATGAAATGCAATCTCTCCCAAGAGCTACTCAATATGAAGAGGTGGGACTCTCGACCAGGAACACCCAATGCTAAACAAAATTATTCTCAGCTAAAAAAGAAGAGAATGAGATATGTCTAAATAGACAATATACTCAGAAAATATCATATCATCAACAAACTTCTAATGCTGCCATCCTCTTCCTTTTATAAGTTAAGAGCTTGCAAACCCTAAACCACTTTCAATGAGATCACTTCTTTCACACAAAGCATCTCCATCTAAAACTGTGCTGTGCCTCATTGATGGCTACTCCTCCATGACAACGCTGTAGATTTGGTCAAGGTTGACCAAGTCAAAATATTCTAGCCCCATTCACACCTAAGGGTTCTTGATTTAACAGCCAAGATTTAGCCTTTTTACATTTGGCATGGATTTATTCTTTATTAAGGAGTATTATGAACCTCCTTTGCACTTTTATTCTTCAAACCAAGAAATAAAACAAAAATAAATGTTCCAATTAGCTCATGACTAATTGGGAATATTACAAACTCCTCATAGCCTAGATGGTGGAAACTAGATCCAGGGTCTTGATTTCTGCTTCTCGAACTAGTACGAATCTATCCATGTGATTGATTGTGTCGAAGTTGAACATGGTAGAAACCACTTTATTACCAGTCAATGATGTGAACTGTTAAAAAGTGTGAGAGAAACCACCAATAATGACAATGGATCTCAAAGTACTCCAGTACAATCCATGAAGTGTGAATGAATGATTTGTAATCTAACACTTATGGAATCATTCGATCGAAGGTCAATGATGCAACCTGTCGTCGAAGGCGAGAAACCTGCCATTAGGGCATGCAGATCCCAAGGTACTGATAATATTCTAGATCAAATTTCTAGATGATGAGTGTCGTCAGTAGAAAGTGATCTGTCGTAGGAAAGCCCACGACACGAAACCATTAGATCAAGTTTTGAATTTTTTTGCAAGCACTGACTCAGGATGGTCAACGCGAATGGAGAGAAATGTTTTCAAAGAATGGTTTATTTGAACGATCTCTTGAACACATAACGACATTGCATATGGTTTGGTTGCATTTGACCTAAAGCTAATACCCAGAAACCAGCTGAAGACTTTCAATGTGGTTTTATTAACTGTTAGACAAAGGATTTCCCAACCCAGGTACAAGTGTGACAAAGTGTTGTGTTCAAGAGTGGTATACTTCTTTCTAAACAAGAATGACAATTGGAATATTTTTCTCTTTTCCCCCACCATTACTGGCAAGTACCTCTTTATTTTTGACAAGCTTGAGGAGGATAACATTTTCTTGTTTCTGTAAGATCATCCTTCGGATGAGTCCATATTAGTATTAAAATCAAACCCTAAGAATGAGTGGTTCGGTCCTGTTGTAATCGACAGGTCCTTTACTGTTAAATTTTAACGAGTCCAATATAGGAGAAACTCAATGTTTTTCAATTTTAGGGAGTCAGAAGAAAAACATAAGTAAACTCCATGGTTGTACTTTTTCATAAATTTAGCCTCTCAAGCCCAAAAAAGGATAAAAAATACTGGAGAGAATTCTATTGACCATTATTAGTCAACATATACCTTTTTCGTAAATAGTCCATTTAAGTTCGGAAAAGGGGTAAGCTTATATTGAAGGGACGACTGTTCATTTCTTTTAACGAGTTCGAATAGTCAAGTACTCGACGATATTTTCATATTTAGAGAGTCTGAAAAGGACTTAAAAGAGAACTCCAGGGTTTCTCTTTTTTGTAATTTTCAAGAGCCCGAAAAAGTGATAAAAGTATACTCAGTGTCAAAATAATTATTTTCATCGAAAAATCCTGTATCCTACACAAAAGCTCAAAAGATTACACATACCTATTTCCAAGAAGTAAAAATATCGAAAAATAGCCTTTTAAAGTGAAAAATAAATAAAATAAAATATTTTATTCATTCAAAAAATACAAAAAGGATTTAAAGAAAACCATTTTCACCTTTTGTCTTCAGAGCAGTGAATTGAGAGCTTTTGGAAAAAAATTTCCAGAGCTTATATCGAGAGAACTGACTGTTCATTCCGAAAATCGTCAAAACTAGGTAATCCACATCATCTTAATCTTCATTTATATCCATTTCAGTTCTCTTTTTTAGCTTTAATTTATTTTTTTGGGAGGAATTTATGTTTAAAAATTCACTCTCAGGGGTTCGCAGGTCATGCACCCGCTACTTGCAGACCCTGATAATTTTCTAAAAAGAAAATTATCGGGCTATCACGGTTTTTGTGTAGAGCTCGTGCGGATGTCTGCACTGTCTCCTCACAAAAATTGTAGAGGCACCGTGACCGTTTCAAAATTTACAAATTCTCTTAAAAATGTTTCAAGTTTTACACTCCAATGGTTTCTAACTTTCAAATGTGTTTATTTGCAGGCTATTCCACCATGTTAGAGTGGAGAGAACGTGAGCATGAGGCTATAGAAAATGAAGCCATGGAAGATGCTACCACAATACGTGCATTGAAAACTTGTGGGTTATATAAGTTATGGGTGATCCAAGGTATGAAAGCATAAGTAGAGCTGATGACATGGCTAGTTAATGCATGGGAAGTTCAAGATCAGTGCTTTATCATTGGTGACCATCGACTCGAAATTGAGCTTGAGGATATTTATTTCCTCACTGGATTGTCCTGGAGAGGAGAAAATATATCCCTATTTGGGGCTAGACAGGGTGGCCTACCCATTGCTAGCTACAAACAATAGTTTTGCAGTGATGAGGCAGATCCAAAGGATAATCCCATAGAAATAAAAACTATCTTGCGATTAGATCTCAAAGTGATTGCATTTACGGTAACCAAATTGTGTGGAAGTGTGGCTCCACATGTAGCCACTAAATCTCAAATGCAGACTGCGGTAGAGTGTTTTAGAGGCACCATATTCAACTGGTGTGAAGGGGTATTGGCCAACATGAAAGGCCAATTAACCAGAGAAAAGAATGAAAAGTTAAAAAAATTTGGTTATGGTGCCATTTTGATTTATTTTTCTTTAGAGAGAATCCTGCTTATCGCCCCTCAGCTTATTCCAGTAGATCATGGGGAACCTCAAGAACCTCGGATGGTACGTTGGGTTGCATTAATGGCCCACCATGGTGGTGGTGGAAGTTCAGTGGTTCGGTTCCCTTCGGCATACTTTATGTGGCTAAGGAACCAAGTCTTCACAATTGAAGACTTCCCTTATGCAGGTATAGATTTCAGAGGTGATCCTGAGATGTCTTTGCCTCTAGGGGCATAATGGGATGAATCAGGTAAGTGAACTATTTTGATGTTTTTAATATAATTTTTATTTTGTTTTTTTTATCGTCCAATACTGATAACAATAATTAATTGCAGATGTTGGTCCACGACGACCATCTACACTTTTCCGCTTTGATAGGTGGCAAGCAGAGCCTATAGCACCACCATAGGATCAGGCAACAAAGATCCTAACTGATATGAAACACAACCTGGAGAGGTTAAACATAGATATTCCCAAAACAGGGACATATGACATTCCTCTCCGGCTTCAAAGACATGTTACAGGTGTTCCAAGACAGTTTAGGAGATTCCTGCGCAAGGTGGTGCGTGCCATAGTCTATTACCACGATCATAATCACAAATAGTGGATGATCATTGTGGATTTACATGTTTTGTTTTTTGTATCAATATCTATTAGATCATAATGTGTTTGAACCTATGATCATAGACGATGTAATATTTTTTTGATAACAAACCTATCTATGATATTACTGTTACACAACATTTTGTCATTGTTCGTGCAATCCCTCACCCCACATATTGGAGGGTCTTTCCTGTGACCTATGAGTAGTGTCATACTCTGTAAATACCTTCTTTGCATCCTTCTGCATAAGGACATGATTTCTCCTGTTGAACATTTCCTCAGAAAGCACTCAAAAACCTATGTTTTGGCATTGGCGCGGGTAGCCAGCTCACCCCTTGCGCCAATGGGGAAGATTTGCACTAGAGCCCGTGCCAACTGGCACTCTGTCTCTTTGTTGTGCCTGCACCAACATTTTTGGGAATTTTTTTTAACAAATTAGAGGCAAAATTTTCCTTTAACCACCTCAGGAATGACTCATTGCAAGTGGTTAAACTCGATAAGTCAAGGATCCCTTCCTTTAGGAAATGGTTGATGGAACATTATTTGAAGATAGGACTCCCCCCATGATTATAGGGATCCTAACCTCTCCTTCTCCCTCTATATACACAAGCCCTTTACAAAAGCTAGCTGAACATATAGCCAAGAAGCTGAACTTGGAGAAGAGATATTATAGCTAAGTAATCGCTATAGAGAAGGTTGAACCAAGGAGGATCCCTTAGAGAGAGCCCTGTATGCTCCCCAACCCCAAACCCAAACCAAGCGTTGGAAATAGGCCAATGGAATTCAAATGGTTCTCCAAAGGGGTACTCTGACGAGATGACAAGCTCCTCAAGCTCAACAGACCTAGAAGTATGCGAAGTTTCAGATGAATTGTTCGTGTAAGGACTACCAATAGACGAAACCGATGATTCCACCACTGTGACTGTAGCACATGAAAAAGGGGAAAAGACCAAAAAGGAAGACTCTTGGCTCAAAACCAAGGCAAACAAAGACATGCCAAGTAATCAAAACTTTTAAAGGGTGTGTAATCGTAGGTAGTTTATTTTACCAAATTGAAACTAAACATTTGTTGTTTCATGTTTTAAGAGTCAAGAAACAGTCAACGATGACTCTAGTCTCTTTTAGTTTGAAACGAGCGTGAAAGGACAATTTCTTGATGATATTTCCAAATTTATGGAGTCAATAAAGATAAAAAATGACTGCTCAGGTATTCTAGGTAAAAGGGTGTACCAGGTCCCCGTGAACTGCCATATACACCTTGGTTATAAAATGAAAGAAAAATCAACCAAGGACTTGACGTACATGCAGGTAGTCTCCCCGAATGCTGTGTTAGGTGTATCACAGTTACAAGGCGACAGAATCAGCTTCCTACGGATAAAAGGAGTGCAACCTAGGGGGGGTCTCCCTTTATATACTCGACGGTATGGGGAGCACAAGTCTGTACTAGTGCTGTCTGTAGCTAGATGGCGAGTGAAAACTGCTAGGTTTAAAGACGTCGGAACACGTCTCTAACTTAGACCACTAAATATTCCGTTAGGTTTCAATGTTGCCTTAGGTTAATTGAATAAATTTTAAGTTGATCTTGTATTTATGTTTCAATTCCAACGTCCTATCGAATGTTGAATCTCATGAATCCCTAAATGCAAGCTACATGCCATAAAATACCATTTCGTTCGATGAAGAGATATCTATGAGAAAGTTAAGATTTTTCAAGTGATAGAAAATAATAAGAATACACAGAAACATCCACTACAGTACCTCATGCAAGCTAATGAAAATGAGAAATCTCTCCTATAATGCCCAATGCTAGTTATGCGAAAGATTTTCCAATTCAACAAAGCAAACAAGAATGCAAGATTTTTTTTTTTTTTTTTGGATTTTTCAATGTAATAGTGCAAAGAGTGCACTAAATGACATGAAAAATGGACCTTCACACTAGTTCGAGAATATCAATGCGATATTCGAAGTGAAAGAATCCAAAAAACTCGAAAGAAAACAAGACAAGAACTCAAACCAATGTCACAATCTCTCAAATCAAAGAAAGATGTCGAAATAGATCCATACAAGCAATGTGAGCTATTCTTGGAGTGACAAGAAGAAAAACTGAATGAAAG
The DNA here is from genome assembly GCA_034641835.2 of Pinus albicaulis. Classification (NCBI taxonomy): domain Eukaryota; kingdom Viridiplantae; phylum Streptophyta; class Pinopsida; order Pinales; family Pinaceae; genus Pinus; species Pinus albicaulis. The sequence goes on along the minus strand of CM076574.1, from coordinate 871,487,761 downwards.
AGGCAAGACTCACTCAAGACTCATTCCACCAAATGCAATCACTCAAAACGGATCCAGGGAGCTGAATGCAATCAAGCAAATAACGAAGGTGACCATGAAACAAAAGACTCAAGCTCCTACAGGAGGCTCAGCGTACCCTAGCACTAGAATATCCTAAAGCCATGATGCTGAAAGAAATGGACAAAAAACCGAAGGAAGAAAGCCATTCACAGTCACAAAAAAACCCAAAGAATTCAAATCAAGTCAAGGAAACACCTAGAGACAGCAAGATGGACCAAATACTCCAAAACAGGGAAAAACCTAGCACCTAAAACCGCCAGGATATACTTATACTCCGCAGCAAAATCCCTACGCTGCTCAATCGGGACCCTCGTATACTCAAAATCAGTATCCTGGTTATCAACCCCCGTATCCTAGTTCTCAGCCGCCATATCAACCGAATTATCTGGCTTATACCCCTTATGGTCAGAATCCTCTGGGACAAAACCAATGGGGGCAGAGTTATACTCAACCAGGATGGAATATGAGTACGGGTCCTTATCAAGGACCTTCTATGCCTTTTAACCTTCAATTACCTTTTCTCGCCACGTTGGAGTTACCGGATGTGTCCAAATTGAAAAATGATCCCATTTTTCAGAATCCGTATTGGCCCTCGGTTCCAACGAAGGTTCCTGGTGATTGTCCCAATTTTGAGGGAAAGTCTGGAGAAGACCCCCAAGCACACGTCATGACATACCATTTATGGTGTTCTTCCAATTCTTGGGTGGATGACTCTGTCTGACTTCGTCTTTTCCAGTGCACTCTTACCGGTGCTTCTGCTAAATGGTATATCGAACTGCCTCATGGCATCTTTCTAGATTTCAACACTCTCGCTATGGCATTCCTGACTTACTTCCAGTTTTCGGTTCGTTATGAAGCTAAGACGCATCTCCTAACATCCTTGAAACAGGACCGGGCTACCCATATCTTGGACCACATTCATGAATGGAGACGGCATCGTTGCCTGATCAAGTTCGAAATTCCTGATTATCTTCTTACTCATTGGTTCACTACCTCTTTTGTCAACCAGATTGCAAAATACATTGCCATGGGGGCATGTGTAACCGAGGAACAAGACATTGCTCATGCCCAATACCTTGATTTAGTGTACTCTCAATCGGACATTTTGTATGACATCTTGACTGAAGCTCCACGACCTGGGACCTCTAAAGCATCGCCTACCCCATCAGTCGACGGCGTTATTGGTTCCGTATCCCAGACTTCACGTAAGTCTTCCAATGGGAAGCAGAAATCAGATTCTTCCAATACTTCTTCTCCTCAGTCTACCCCGGATTCCGGTAAAACCTCGAAGGTCAATGCCGTTCAGGCCAATCCTGTGGAAAAGACTTCCAAGGGGAAAAATAAGGGCAAAGGCAAGGCCAAATCCGATGCCCCGAAACCGGAATTGTCTAAGCCTTGTGCTGATGATGGTTCATAGCAAAAGCCGAAGTATCCCTGTTTGATTTGTGAAGAAGACCACTACACTAAGGATTTTCCTCGACGATCTGAGGTTAGTCAACGACTAAAAGGTGCTAAGGGAACTTTGACGGTCCTTAAAGAACCTTTCCCATCTTAGCAAACCCAGATGGTTGATAAATCTGCACGATATGCATCATTTGGCTCTCAAGTATTCATGATGAACGGTTTTGCACCCATTTCCATCGCTACTCGGTCAAAATATTATGCTGGCTCGCAGCAGGCAGCTGGGAAAGAGATCGCCGATGGCCCTCCTCCCCCACCTGCCTCTGGTCCTCTTGAGATTGAAAGGCCCAGTGCTGAACTCGTTGTATGACCACCTTCTAAAGGTGTTCTCCAGAAATCTTCCTATAATCCTAACGCCTGTGCTGCTCAACATTATAGTATTTTTGAGGATTTAGCACAGGCGCCGTCCACGATGTCCACGTTAGAAGTCCTCCAGAGTTGTCCATCTCAACGGAAGGCGTTATTATCTGCGATTGGCGGTATCGACCCTGTTGATTCTAGCCTTCTCACTTTCGACTTAGAGAATTTCGTCCCCCGACTTCCACACCAGATTGCACTCGTCATACAAGTCGGTATTAATGGTAACAACATCCATAGGGCTGTTGTGGACGAAGGTGCATCCACCTGTGTCATGTCATCTACTTGCTGGAAGGCTATTGGCTCTCCAGATATCACTTTGTCACCCAATGTCCTTGAGGCATTTGATGGAAGGGAATCGAAACCCTTGGGTGTTCTCGCTAGCTTACCGATCACATTGCAAGGAAAGATGGTCAACGTTGAAGTAGAAGTCGTTGACGCTAAACTCAATTACAATCTTCTACTTGGTCACAGTTGGACTCACGCCATGCTGTGCATTCCGTCCACCCTCTTTCGAGTCTTAAAGTTTCCTCACGAGGGAAAAATCATCACTGTCAATCAGTTGTCATTATTTACCTCATCTTCCGAGAACAATGTGCCATACGTGGATCTGATTCTGTCTCCCCCTGACAGTGTAGGGCCCAGTCTCTTCAAAGACCCTGCTCTCATGGGTATTTTTCCCTTTCCTCCACCAAATACCGTTCAAGTTAATATGATCTCTCGGTCAGATGACCCATGGATCGTCCCTTTGCCGAAACAGGTTGATTCATTTGGTGATTTGATGCCGCTTAGTCCAATCGAAGTCAATTGTTGTGAGCTTACAGCTACATCCAGTTCTCTCCCTTCTGAAGGTGCTCCTTTGAGCATGGCTCTTGACGTTTATTCTCAATCCCCCTGGCTCAGTGATGTTGATTCGCAGGATCCTCTGAAAGAAGTGTTTCCATCTGATGAAGCTATTATGGAAACCATGTCTCTCGAAGATCTACCGTGGAGCGATGGGCATCATTGTTCCTCATTTATGCCCTACCTCGGGGCAATGTCTGAATGTATTGAGCGTTTTGCATCCCAAGTTCCTTCTTCGCCACTTCAAATGCCTATTTTGACTCATGAAGTCTTCGCAAAAGGTAACTTGGGTAACATTACTCAAACGGTGCTTATCGACATTTCCATGAAACTAGGAATTGTCGAGAACATCCATGTCGGAGTCACTTGTTCTTCAAATGAAGTCCAAGTGTACACTAGCCTTTTTCACGAATTCCGTGATGTTTTCGCCTGGTCTTATGAAGAGATGCCTGGTATTGATCCCAGTATTATGGTGCATGATATTCCCACCTACCCAGGTGAGAAGCCTGTGTGCCAACGTCTGCGTCCAGTGCATCCTCGGAAAGTCGCTGCCATAAAAGCTGAAGTTGAAAACCTTCTCAAAGTGGGATTAATTTATCTGATTCCTCTGACAGAATGGGTATCCAAAATTGTTCCTGTGGATAAGAAGCAGGGAGAAATTCGTGTCTGTGTTGATTATCGCGATATTAATTGGGCTTGTCCTTAAGATAACTATCCCACCCCTTTCATCGATCAGATCATTGACGATTGTGCAGGGAGTGAGATTTTTTCCCTTATGGACAGTTTTTCGAGCTATAATCAGATCAACATTCTCCCGTTCGATCAACACAAGACCACTTTTATCTGTCCGTGGGGAACATTCGCGTATAAGAAACTCCCTTTCGGCTTCAAAAACGCTGTAGCTACATTCCAGCGTGCGATGTCTTATGCCCTTCACGATATTCGTCATATTTTTCAACCATACCTGGATGACCTTCCGGCTCATTCAGCTGCGCGAAAAGACCACCCGGATCATCTCCGCCAGATCTTTCTTCGCTGTAGACGTTACAACATTCGACTCAATCCGCATAAATGCGTCTTTTGTGTCGATTATTTCACGAAATGGGCCGAATAAATGCCTACACCACTGCGGATGGTAAGACAGCAACAAAATTAATTTTTAGTCATGTTATTACTCGTTTTGGTGTTCCTCAAGCCATTGTCACTGATCATGGTTCTCATTTTCAGGATTATATGATGGCGGAGCTGACATCTAAGTTGGACCTGCGTCATGATAGCTCAATGCCTTATTACCCTCAAGCTAATGGCCAGGTTGAAGCCGTCAACAAATTCCTTGTTACAATGCTTCAATGAAAAATTGGAATCCATAAATCAAATTGGCATCTCATGTTGATCTCAGATTTTTGGGCTTACCGAATGTCAATTAAGAGTGCAACCGGATTTACCCAGTTTTAGTTGGTATATGGTCTGGAAGCCACTCTTCCAATTGAATGTGAAATCCCTTCACTCAAAATATCTATGGAATTAATGCCTGATACTTTGCCTGAAGAAGAACGTCTTCTATACTTAGAGAGATTGGATGAAACTAGTCGCTTGGTTTCCTTGGTCATCGAAGCACAGAAGAAGCGAGTCAAAGCCCATTTTGACCAAACAGTTCCCCTCGTTATTTCATCGAAGGTGATCTCCTTCTCCTATACGACCAAGCTCCTAAAAATCTAGGGGTAGGTAAATTCCAACCCATGTGGCATGGGCCCTACATCGTGAAACGTGTGTTACAAAATGGGGTTTATGAGCTCATTGATTATGAAGGTTATCCTTTATCGCAGCCCGGAAATGGGTTGTACCTAAAAAAATATCATGCTTGAGTCATTCATGCATGATATGTGTACATGGGTGATTTTTTTTTTATTTTTGTGCATGTTTTGGTTTGATGTGCTTTGTGAGCTTTTTCTGCTTATTGGGTCTTGTTTGTTGTGCAGATGTCTATTTCCCCTTATGTCGGTTTCGCGGATGGTGCTTCCTGTAGTACCAGGAACTTGTCTTTGGCAGCCTGGGTAATTTATGATCCTGTTGGTGAGTTTATTAACTTACAAGGTATTTGTCTAGGACCAACTACAAACAATGTCGCTAAATATAGTGCTGTTTTGGAACTATTAACCGAGGCAGTTAACCTTGGCATATGCGCATTGCTTGTGAATTTGGATTCACAGCTTGTTGTTCTTCAACTTAATGGTCATTATTCAGTTTGAAACCCATGCATTTTGAGATTTTATTTGTGTATTCATTTACTTGAAAGACATTTTGATTTCATTACATATCAACATATACCAAGACGAATGAATACATTAACAGATGCAATAGCTAACATGGTGCTAGATAGACATTTGAACAATTTATAAAAACATCATCATATGTAAATAGACCCGTGTGAGAAGATAAATGTATATATATATTGATTTTTTGCAACGTGTGCATCATAAAACCCAAAAAATAATATATGTCTGTTTCAGTTACATCGTGAGACAACATGTCTCTCAAAATGTGTAGAAATAAAGCCTGAGTGCCTAATCAGTGTGGTGCTCATGATAACACGTCACCACCTGTACCAACAGCCTCAGAAAGCGATGGATACAACTTGGCACCCCTACAGTGTGTCTCTGATAGGCCCGAGGCACATCATCTAAGCTAGCATAGTCTGGGATGCCACAGGCGATCCCCTCCAGGTTTTGTACTAGCTCCTCCTCGCCACCCTCACCATGAGGATCAAAATCAAGAGGAACTCGCCTCGGTACCGGTGAAATGACTGTAGGACATTCTGGGCCAACATCTGCATACATATAAAATTTAACTATCAGAACATGCATATATACCAAAAAATCATAAAACTCATGAAAATAAAAAATGAGTCTCACCTAACTCTTTGTCCCAATCCTCTCCCTCTAGGAGTGGGAGATCGGGATCTCCGGTGAAGTCTATGCTAGCGTAGGGCCAGTCCTCCATGACAATAAGTTTTCGTCGGAGCCAATAAAAAAACTCTAGCCTCCAGGACATCTGCTGGCCACCCCCTGCTCTAGGCATTAGTGCAGCCCATCAGGCCATCCGTGGCTCTGTGGGTGGCGACATTGGGACAATAACCTCCTCACGCTAGAATATGGGTAATTTTTCCAAGAAGAATGATACCAGAATCGATCCGTACCCAAACTGCTTTAGTTTGGTCTTATTGCACTTAGTGAGCTGTTGTTTGATGTTGATAGTCACGGCCTCAGCCTAGTTAAAGATGGTCGGGTTCATGCACTCTGAGGCAAGAAGTAGTTGTGTCTTTGTGGCCTCATGTAGTGCCTGCGATCCAGCAGCCTGAGTCATAGTGTGTAGCACTAATCTCAGTTCCAGATTAGGGACGGTTTGGATATCCACTTTGCCACTCCCTGTTCCTTTTCGTGCCCCTCGGCACACCCTCTGAATTACCATTCCCATGCTTTCCCCAGAAGGATGGGTACCGGTCAAGATAGGGACTGCACCTCTGTGCGACAATCCAGTGATGAAATATACATCTGAGACTTTGAGTTCAAGCTCTTGATCCCGAAGCACAAACTTCTCCTGATCTTAGTCCCAAATTCTTATCAAGTATTGAAGAAATTCGGGTTGAGCCCAGAGACATGGTGTCAGGAAGAACTTCTTGAGCCCAAAATTCCTGAGGGCATTCATGCATTGTTCATTTCCCATTGCTTGTTCATCCTCCTCACTGTTTTCTCTCTCTTTCCACTCGATAACCATCTTTTTTTCTTTTGTACCTGCATGAATTGATCATAGAAACATTGTAAGCCCCCTTGGGTATTAAAATTTGCAATCAATTGGCTGCATTTTCTTCAATTTAAAGCGGATTTTGATTTGTGTGGTTGGCGTGACCCCTGTGTAAAAAAGGGTTGATTGGCACGGGTCCGTGCCCAAAACCTGCGCTAAACGTGATGCCTTAAATTTTACAAATCCTCCCTTAAGGGACCCAAAATGACAACCAAGCACAATCAAATATAGCTTAAAAGATGGAAAATGATGTCGGCTCCTACCTGAAACTGACGAAATCTAGATTGGTCCACTGGTTTGCTCACACTCGTCACCTGAAGATCGCAAGAGAAACGGGTCACTGTTGCTCTGTAAGGAGGTAAAAGTGAAAAGTAAAAAGTTTTACCATTTATGGTCTTTTATAACTTATCAAAGTCTAAAAATAGGTTTTAAAACATATTTGTCGATTATTTTCATATTATTTTCAAGAAGTATGTTTTACACGTCTTTTTGTGAAGCTACAGGTTTCCACATGGTTTTGACGAAGAACGAGTTGTATTTTGTACTTTTTTGGACTCGGTAAAAACACGAAAAAGTCACTACTGGAGTCATCTTTCAGCTCTTTTCTGACTCTCTAAAAATGAAATGATCACCGAGTCGCTTGTCATTTTGAACTCGTTAAATTGGTTGTGAAATGATATCTACCCAGTATACGTTTACCCTTTTTTTGGGCTGGGATAGATTATTTACGAAAAGGGAATACCTTAGTCGAACGCGACTAAGAGGATCTCTCAGACACAATTTTCTACCTTTTCGGATCTGAGAGACTATTTACGAAAAGGGCCTTGTTGGAATTTTCTTTTTGCTTTCTTTTCAAACTCTCTAAACATGAAAAGATACCGAGTTATTCATTTGTCAGACTCATTAAAACTGATGACATCGGACTCCGTCGCAATGACGTTACTCGAGTTCCTTCTTCCTAGGGCTCGTAAAATGTACTAGGTTGGATTTTTCCGAAGGATAAACTTACATCGCAAGAACATGCTATCCCATTCAAGCTTGTTTTCAAAAATTATTGGGGTACTTGCCAGAACCTCAAGTTATTCCTTTTTTTTGTGTGCTATAGTCACAGTGGCGGAACCATCGATTTTGTCTATTGGCAGTCCTTACACGGATGATTCATCTGAAACTTTGCATACTTCTAGGTTTGCCGAGCTTGAGCAGCCTATCATCCTGTCAGAGTACCCCTTTGGAGAACCTGCTGAATTCCATTGGCCTCTTTCCAACGCTTGGTTTGGGTTTGGGGTTGGGGAGCATTCCCCCCCCCCACTCTCTCTCGGACCTCATGCTTTAGGGGGCATCTTTTACACAACATTTTTACACCGTCCCTGCAATCCCTCACCCCGCATATTGGAGGGTCTTTCCCGTGACCTGTGAGCAGTGTGATACTCTGTAAATACCTTCTTTTCATCCTTCTGCATAAGGAAATGATTTCTTCTGTTGAACATTTCCTCAGAAAGCACTCAAAAACCTATGTTTTGGCATTGGCACGGGTAGCCAGTTCACCCCTCGCACCAATGGGGAAGATTTGCACTAGAGCCCGCGCCAGCTGGCGCTCTGTCTCTTTGTTGTGCCCATGCCAGCCTTTTTGGGAATGTTTTTTAACAAATTAGAGGCGAAAGTTTCCTTTAACCACCTCAGTAATGACTCATTGCAAGTGTTTAAACTCTATAAGCCACAGATCTCTTCCTTTAGGAAATGGTTGATGGAACATTCTTTAAAGATAGTACTCCCCCCATGATTATAGGGATCCTAACCTCTCCTTCTCCCTCTATATAAACAAGCCTTCGCCCTTTACAAAAGCTACCTAAACATATAGCCAAGAAGCTGAACTTGGAGAAGAGATATTATAGCTGAGTAATCGCTATAGAGAAGGTTGAACCAAGGAGGATCCCATAGAGAGAGCCCCGTCTAAATTCCCAACGAGATTTGTGAGACGTGCTCCACTGGAACCCTGCTAGAGGAGATCGCAACGTTGAAGCCTGGTTGTACTCTTCCTTCTTTAGATTAATATACTCGACTATGGTATTGATTCCATCTCTGTGTTATGTTTATTTAACGCATTTGATTTAGTCTTCTTCGACTAAATGATAGCTAGGAATGCAAAATAGTATGTTGTGTATCGTCTTCATTTCTTGTGTATGTGCAGGTATCCGGCCCTGAGAACGAGTGGATCGTGATCTGTCGAATTAGGAGCGAGAGGTGGCCATTCTCCCGGATGACACAACAGCGCAGGACCTACGGTAAGTGATCTACCAAGTCTTTGTCCATTCTTAACTAGGAATTGATGTCATAGTGTTGAGTCTCAATTCTGCATCTTTTCCATACACTTTTCTATACCTTTTTCACTCACCTGAACCTCCCAAATTGTCAATATCATTGTATGTTAATTGCAAAAGAGCATCTAACATGGTTTTTAACTATATTTTTGTGTCTGCTGTTTGATTTAGATTTTGTTCATTTAGCTGCGGAATCTTGCCACTTTCCGCAGCTGCTGCAACTTTCCGCGGCTATTTTGTGAAACTCTATGTTACAGGTGTCTACAGGAAAAATGAGCCACATGGGCAAGTCAGAAATGATGTGGACATGGTTCGTGTCCTATTGGTTCGAGCAAACTCATCTAAAGAAGCCGCGGTCAAAGGCGTCCACATGGAAGTCAACCATAGAGTCTCACGGTGACAGGACTCTGTTTCGTGTCACGTGAAGGTTCATATGGCCGTTTCTGAGTTGCGGAGGACAAGTCGACATCTGTACATGGCTCCATAGCCGAATTCAATCATCCACTCCTCATAGATTTACTTTCCAACACGGCCATGATCCTAGATCCGTGGACGTAATGGTCTACGTGTTCTCCACCAGCATAAACTTTAGGAGACAGTTATATTTCTTTTGTTATATATAACGCGTTTGCATACGCATATAGAGTTAGTCTCGATTAGTCTATGTTATCTTTTATTAGTCTGCTCTGTAATGTAATTACGCTGCCTTTGAGCCGTAATACTACCTTACTGTTATGACTACATTTTAATATAAGAAGACTCTGTTTTCAGACTTAATTCGTACTTGAATATTGTTGCCAAGACTGGTGTAGAGGGCCCCTGCTCAGCTGAGGTTATGTGCATTATTGTATAGTTCTTATTTCATTTCTTTAAAGCTCATTGTACCATAATCCATTCACATGTTTATACATTGCATTTTTCATATACTTCATTTCTATTTATAAACTTTCATGCTTTCCATTTCACTTCTGTCTTTCATGTCTTATGTTGTTAATCATTGATCAGTGTTCTTGTTTCAGGTTATAGATAGGTAGCCCGGGCATTTTCATAGATTTTTGACTAATGACATGGGATTAACATTGTTCTGCTGCTAATTTTTTTTTCTTAGTTTCTGTTTAATTTCAATTTTGCTTTGTTTAATTCAGTTTTGTTTATTTGCTTCAGTAGTTAAATTTAGACATATTAAACTGCTCATAACATCTTCAGTTGCCTCCGAAAGCCACAGCTGGACTGATGGTGAGGGATTGTATTATGAAATGTGTAGTTTAGTATTAGTTTCCTTTCTGCAAATTTAGATATATTAAACTGCTCATAGCATTTTCAGTTGCCTCCGAAAGCCACAGCTGGACTGATGGTGAGGGATTGTATTATTAAATGTGTAGTTTAGTATAGTTTCCTTTAAATTTAGATATATTAAACTGCTCATAACATCTTCAGTTGCCTCCGAAAGCCACAGCTGGACTGATGGTGAGGGATTGTATTATGAAATGTGTAGTTTGGTATTAGTTTCCTTTATGCAAGTTAGAAATATTAAATTGTGCATGACATCTTCAGTTACCTCCGAAAGCCACAGCTGGACTGATGGTGAGGGATTGAATTATGAATGTATAGTTTGGTATTAGTTTACTTTCTGCAAGTTAGATATCAGTTACTCAAGTTGTTTATGGTTACTTCTGAAAATCATAGCTGGACTAATGATGAGGGATCAGAAGACAAGTTGATGTAAATTGATTTAGATTTACTTTATTGCAACTTTTGGATTTATTTCAGCATAATTTATTTTGTGTTTAGACAGCAGCAAGAATAGTTTGGTTTCATGCTCACTAGTTCACTGTTTTGATTCATTAGATTAGCAGCATCTTTTCATTTCAGTAGCGCATTTTCATTTCCTTTCAAGTATTGTCATTGTAATTTTCAAATTCCTTTTTAAGTTTCAAGTTGGTAAATCATTATGAAGGATATCATTTCCTTGAACAAACATAACCATACTTGTTTTCATTTTAGAATTTCCATTTCATCTTAGAAAATCAAAAACAACAAAAAGTTAAGAAATAGGTTATCTTGCACATATAGTGCGCCGCACTTCATCAGCTTACGAATCCCGGATTGACAAATTAAATGCAGCAATTTAGGACACACTAAATTGACCAAACATTTTGGCGCCGTTGCTGGGGAAGTGTAACTAGGTAGCCAATTTCTTAAAAAAAAAAACACACAAAATCATAAAAGAAGGGAAAACTTGATAACTTCTTGAAGTATGCTCTCCTCTTGCACCTAGTGTGATCTGGAGGATCAGAAAAGAGAGTTATTGGTTCAGTAATTTCTCAAGTATGCTCTCTTCTTGCACCTAGTGTGACCTGGAAGATCAGAAAGAGAATTATTAGCCCAACTTTTAAAAATAAAAAAATAATAATAAAAAATGACATGCATAGAGAAAGAGATTATAGGGGAAGGTTTATAGCTAAAGCCAAGAGTTCGATTTTCACAACTCCATCTTCTTCAAGGCATAGACCAGATTCACCACCATCTACCCCTAGCCTTAAGATTTTTGGAACTCAAGGAGCAGCTGAATTAGAGGATTCTCCTATACCATCTACTCAATCCCATTTAGAAAACAAAGAGACTCTCTCTCATTCTCCCTTGGTAGAAGAACTAGAGGACTTTAAGGACTCTAAAGAAACTATCATGGCAGAGGAAGTAATAGATGGAGGTAGAGGTAGAGGTAGAAGAGGAGGAAACAATGGAGACAACAATGGTGAAGGAAATAATGGTAGAAATAGGGAAGGAAACAACTTGTTTGGATTCCCTATAGTTGATGAGGAAACTCATGCAACAATGAAAAATATCTCACCATCTGTCCTCCCTAACTTTTATGGATTGCAAAGTGAGGATCCTGAAACATTTCTGTTTGAGTTTGAAGTTGTGTGCCGAACCTATGATTATATGGAAGACTCTCAAAAACTCAAACTGTTTCCTTCAACATTGAAGGGATCTGCTTTGAAATGGTTCATGGGATTAGCCACTCAATCTATTAGGACTTGGAATGATATGAAACAAACATTTTTGGATATATACTTGGACTATTGTATGCCCACCAATCACAAGGATGAGGTATTCAAAATGATGCAAAAAGAAGATGAAAATTTGGAAGATTTACTTGAAAGATTTCAATACAACTTAAAAAGAGAAAAGATGAGAAACTTAGATGATGAAACCTTGAAAGCCCTCATATTAAAAACCATTAGAGATGAATGGATAGATATTTTAAACATGATGGGGAAAGGAGACATTTCTCAACTTCCACTTCGTGACATAACAGAACTATGTGTCCATCTCTCAAGAGGAAAATCTAAAACAGGAAAGGGCCTAGGGATCCTTCTCTTATTAGGGCTAACAAATCTGCAACTGGATCAGTAAGTAGGGCAGAGATTGGTAATATGCTTGATGAGTTCAAAACAGATATCTTAGGGAGCCTTAGTGAACAACTAGACACCCTTAAAATCCAAAACAAGCAGAAAGCAGAAACAGATGCTTTAGCCATCTTTTGTCCGAAATGTAGGAAGAAACATACTTTAAGGGAATGTCCCTTGGATGCAAAAGTTGTAGAAACATGTATGATTTGCTCAGAGAATCATGAGATCAAGGATTGTCCTTCAATTCCTGGACTCAAAGTTGTCTTTCAAGAAGACCCAAATTTAGTAGAATCTCTCTGTTTTGTTGCAAGGAGACCTTGGCAGGGACAACAAACTCAAGGGTTTAACAACCCTATGAATTTTCAAACCCCACCAAATTGGAATCCTTGGCAACAACCTTGGCCCCAACATCAGAATACATATCAGCCATGGGTACAAGGGATGCAAAATCCTTATGGGAGATTTGCTCAATTTTATCAATATCCTCCATCTTTTCAAAATCAACAAGCTCCACAACTTCCAAACCCAAATCCACAACTTTCATTGCCATTTCCACAACAACAACCTTCTCAACAAAATTCAAATCCTCAACTCATGCTCCCATACCAAAAAAATACAAGTCAACTTCCAGCTCAGCCATTGCCAAATCCTAATAATAAGAATCCTCAGAATACTTACATGGTAGAAGGACAACAATTTCCTACCTATATGATTGTTCCTCTCAACGATGTACAACTCAGATCTGGTAGAGTTTTAGAAAAACCTTCTATAGATATCCAAGAACAAGATACCTCTGAGGAGGACTCTCTTGAAGTCAATAAGGGTTCTGAGGAAGAATCTCTTCAAAATTCAAGCATTCAAAAAGAAAAAGAAAAGACAACACCCACAACTCCTATAGTTGAGCAACCTGCATCTTCATCTACACCTCCTTTTCCTGAAAGCCTACAAATTGACAAGGGGGTGGAAAAACAAATCTTGTTGCCCAACTATGACTTTCTAGATGAATTGAAGAATGTTTGTATCAAGATTCCCTTGCTACAAGCCATTCGAGAGATTCCTATTCTAGCAAAAACCATAAAGGAGTTGAGTTTCAAAAGACTAGGAAGGAAACTAAAAGACACAAGAAGAATCCACCTGGTAGGAAAGATTGCAAATATTATGATGGGAAAAATTACCATGCAGAAGTATGTAGATCCAGGAAGTCCAATTTTCAAGACACATATAAATGGGATAGAAATTCCAAACACATTGATTGACTTAGGGGCTGCTATTAACATTATGAGTAGACAGACTATGGACCAGCTAAAACTTCCTAACCTTCTTTTTACACCTACTTTACTGCAACTTGCAGATCGATCAATTATTAAAACAGATGGTGTATTAGAAGATATTTCAATCTCCTTAGATTCTTGGGAATATCCGGTAGATTTTATGATTTTGACTCCCAAGAGTAATCTAGGAGGGCACCCACTTATCTTAGGAAGACCTTGGCTAGCCACAGCTGATGCTTTTATTAGTTGTAGATCTGGGGATATGTACATTTCCAATGGTAATTCGACAAAGAAATTAAATTTGTATCCTCCAGCAAAAGCAATCACAGAAGTAGGAGATAATGAATGGGTTGATGATGAGGACACTATACAACTTGTCTTTACCATTTCTGAAATCAGTGAGGATAGTCAAATTCTGAACACATTAGAAAATTTTGAGACATCTTCAGAATATGACCCCACACAATTTCGGTTGGAATCTGACATAGAATATTTATCATCAAGACAAATGTCTCTTTACTCTATGGAAGAGTTTGGTAGTTCTACTATTGAGATTTTTCCAGGAAAAACATTGAATATCAATAAACATTTGGAAAAGTCACAACAAGAAGAACTAACCAAAATCTTGCAAAAACATTCTACTGCATTTGCATGGGAGTATACTGACATGAAAGGTATTGATCCTAAGACTTGTATCCATCATATCTATATTGAGGAAAACAGTTGACCAATCAGACAACCTCAAAGAAGGATGAATCCAAATCTTAGGGAGATAGTGAAAGAAGAGCTCCAAAAACTTCTCAATGTAAACTTCATTTATCCAATTTCAGATAGCCGATGGGTTTCTCCTTTGGTTATAGTACCTAAAAAGAATGGAAAATGGAGGGTATGCATTGATTACAGGGAATTGAACAAAGCAACTTTGAAGGATCACTTTCCTTTGCCTTTTATCGATCAGGTATTAGATACATTAGCAGGTAAAAAGTACTTTTCATTTTTGGATGGTTTTAGTGGCTATAATCAAATTTAGGTAGCACCTGAAGATCAAGATAAGACCACAATCACCTGTCCATGGGGAACTTTTGCCTATCGAGTGCTTCCTTTTAGGTTATGTAATGCACCTGCAACATTCCAAAGAGCAGTACTAGGAATTTTTTCTGATCTAATCCATGATTGTGTAGAGGTTTATATGGATTATTTTACAGTTTATGGTAATTCATTTGAAGAGGCATTAGAAAATTTGGAAAAAGTTCTTATAAGATGTAAAGAAACAAACCTTTCATTAAGTCATGAAAAATGCTTTATGATGTTTACTGAAGGGATTGTTTTAGGACATCATATTTCAGGAGATGGGATAAAGGTTGATAGATCAAAAGTTGAAGTCATCTCCAAGTTGCCTTTTCCAAATTGTCAAAGAGATGTTAGAAGTTTTCTAGGATTTACTGGTTACTATAGAAGATTTATAGAAAACTTCACTAAAATAGCATCTCCACTCTTCAAGTTTCTTACAAAAGACTGTGAATTTAAATGGGATCCTGATTGTCAATCGGCTTTTGAAACTTTGAAAACAAGAATATCTGAAGCACCTATCTTGAGAGGACCAAATTGGAAACTTCCTTTCCATATTTCTACAGATGCTTCAGATACAGCTCTTGGAGCTGTGTTGGGTCAAAAAGATTTAATTCCTTATGCCATTTATTACACCGGTAAAAATTTGACTCCCACAGAGTTGAATTATACTGTGACTGAAAAAGAGTTCTTAGCTGTTGTTCATGCAATTAATAAGTTTAGACATTACATAACAGGCCATGAAACTTTTATTCATACTGACCATTCTGCAATTAGATATTTGATGAACAAACCTGTTACTAATGGCAGAGTGACAAGATGGCTTTTACTTTTGCAAGAATTCAATATTACTGTGTTGGATAGACCGGGAAAACAAAATACAGTAGCTGATTTCTTGTCTAGGATTCAGAATACTAAAGAAGATTCTCCTGTAGAAGATAAGTTTCCTGATGAATATTTGTTTGCAGTAACTATTAAGACCCCTTGGTATGCAGATATTGCTAACTATTTGGTTACAGGGAAACTACCTTCACATTTATTTCCAAGTGAAAAATGAAAAATTATTCAGGAGAGTTCAAAATATTCATGGATTTCTAACGAATTGTTTAAAACAGGGCCATATCTTGTGATCAGAAGATGTGTTAGGGAAGATGAAATGCCTGATATTCTTAAGGCATGTCATGATGAACCATGCGGCGGACACTTTGCAGACAAAAGGACAGCTTATAAAATCCTTTCTTTGGGATATTATTGGCCTTCCCTCTTCAAAGATGCAAAACAATATGTCAAAAGGTGTGACAGCTGCCAAAGAGTAGGGAAGCCTACCCTTTCAAATGAAATGCCACTGCAAACACAGGTACTCATTGAACCCTTTGAAAAATGGGCTTTAGATTTCATTGGACCTATTAATCCACCATCCAAGCAAAAAAAGTATATATTGGTTTGTACTGATTATGTTACTAAATGGGTAGAAGCCAAAGCATTAGTATCTGCTACTGAAAATTCAGTTGTTCATTTTCTTTATGAGGATATTTTTACTCGCTTTGGTGTTCCAAGAGAAATTGTGACAGATCAAGGAAGCCAATTCACATCCAACTTGGTGGAGAAATTGATGGAAGAATACAAAATAAAGCACAGAAAATCTACTCCTTAGCATCCGCAAGCAAATGGTCAAGTGGAGTCTACAAACAAAGTTCTTGAAAGTATCATCACCAAAACTGTTCATCTACATAGAAGAGATTGGGCAGAAAGGCTTCCTGAAGCCTTGTGGGCCTACATAACTACATGGAGAAATACAACAGGACATTCTCCCTATGAACTTGTTTATGGGAAAGAAGTCTTGCTCCCCATTGAGTTCCAAGTCAAGACCTTCAAGATAACAGTTCAGTTGGGGATGGACTTATCAGAAGCCCAAAAGCATAGAATGGAGCAGTTGAATGAGCTAGATGAGATCAGACAAGAAGCAATTTTAAGAACTGATCTAGTTCAATATCAAAGAGCTAAATGGCATGACAAGTACATCAAAGAGAAGAAGTTTCAAGAAGGAGATTGGGAATTTTTATTTGATTCCAAGTTTAAAGATTTCCAAGGAAAATTTCAGACTCATTGGCTTGGGCCATATGAGATTGACAAGATCTTTAGCAATGGAGCGGTAAGAATCAAGACCATTGATGAGTTTCAAACTCCTCTTATTGTGAATGGCCATAGATTGAAAATTTATCATAAGCCACTCTCAAAAGAGGATTTTGTCAAAATGTTTCAAGAAAGTTCTACAATCAGGCTGGTACAGAAGAATTCTTCTTCTCCACCAGCCTAGCTTTTGTTCTTTTCAGTTAAAAAAAAAAAAAAAAAAAAGAAAGAAAAGAAAAGAAAGAAATTTTGTATAAGCCTGAAAACCAATCACTGATTGGCAGTCTTATACAGAAAATATAGGGTGAAAATCAGGGACACCTGACACTCTATATTTTCCAAAAAAAATCTCTCTTTCATTTCGCAAGTTTTGTGACCACCCACTCCATTCCATTTCATTTCACTTCATTTCACTCCATTCCATTTCATTTTATCTGTTTCATTTCATTTCATCAATAAAAATCTTTTTCATGACCATTTCCATCTGGTCATTTGTCATCTGTTCATCTCCATCCATCCAAATAATAGCTGTGTCAGTTTCCGCAGCTGACATCTGTTTCCACAGCTGACTCCAGTTTCCGTAGCCAGAAGCAGATTCCGCAGCTACAACTCTGTTTTCAAAAGAATGTACAGCCAAATGTTATTTCCATAATCATGAAATAAAATGCAGGTGAGAGGATAAAAAATGAAGACCTAGAGCATTCAAGACACAAATGAAGAGCAATTAGTTGAAGACCAAGGGAAAAGGCAAAGATTCCAAAGGTATGAATAAAATTTATTTCAAATAGCATTGAAAAACACATTTTTATATAGTTCTGAACCATGAGCTCTATCCATTATGTGCAATGATTATATTGACAATTCCGTAACCTTTCACGATCTCCATATTATCCTCTCGCATTCATTCTCAAACGGTTCCATCATTAAAACCCCCGATCTTCACTCATGTTCCAATATTCCACCGGTGATAATGAGACGTATTTGATTTGACCATGGACTCTTACAGCCGCATAAATCCATAACCGTTGTTGAAACGTGCTCATATTTATTGTGCAGCCACCAAAATTCAAAACGCTGTCGGATGTGTTATACTCTGTTAATCTCTCTGTCGTGCTCTCTGTTGTGCTCACGAAAACCCCTCTCTGTTCTGTTCACTCCATTCCGCTCTCCATTACGCTATAGTCTGTATACCACTCTCTGACATTTACCCACAGTCATTGTGCTCATCTCCGTGCATACAGCCGTTCTATTTCCATTAAACCCTCACGCAGGCAAAAATTGTGAAGAACAGAAAGAAAATGGGTAAATTGCTAAGAGCAGAGCCGGAAGGACCTAAGTTTATAGAGGGATATCCGCAAGTAAAGGAGATATTGAAGAAATAAAATTGGCTGCGGTTTATCCAGAAATTCAGAGGTTATCATAAAGAAGTGACGAAGGCATTCGCAAGGTCGTTTAATGGCTTGGAAGCAGAGATTGGAGACCTTAAGTTTGCGGTCAATGAAGCATCTATAGCAACAGCCACAGAACTTCTTCAGGAGGGTGAGCGTTGGTTTAAGAATAAAAGCATCAGTGATGAAGCATGGAGAACAATCTTACGAAACCAAGGTATGGACATAATTGTTTTTAAAAGAGGAATTCCTGTGCATGCATTGAAAGAGGAATGGGCTACTTTGCTGCTAGTTGTTCAGAAATTCATTACATGTGAAGGCCGTTTTGGGTCCATGTATATGTACCATACCAGGTTACTGATGAATTTTCTAGATAATCAAACTCTCAATATCCCATATTTTCTATTCAATAGTTTGAAGAAAATGTCCGTGACTGTTCAGAAGCATTTAGGAGATGTAGAACCCCATCTATATCACCACGGCCTTGTAAAAAATTTTATTGAAAAGGAGTTAAAGGAAAAGAAAGACACATGGGAACAATTTCTGGTTAGAAATTTCTTTGAGGAACCTCAGGAAATTCCTGAAGGTAGTACAACAAGAAGGAGTAGAAGAAAAAGAATAAATGATGAAACCCAAATTACTCCTACCCAAGAAATTCCTGAAGGTAGCACAACAAGAAGAAGTAGGAGAAAAAGAACAATTGATGAAATTCAAAATACTCCTACTACTACAATTGAAAGAACTGATAGGGAAGGGAGACTGTCAAAGAGGAAGAAGAAATAAATCAAGGGTAAGAAGCCAATAACACCAAAAGAGAGAAAAGCTATTGAAGCTATACATAAAACCCCTTCTTCTTCTGAAGAAGATCATCAAGTGTTATTTGAAAGATTAGTTTATCTTCAAAAACAGTCATCTATGCCCAAGAAGACAGAGAAAGGAAAACAAAAACAAAAGGATAGTGCACCACATCGTGTGAGAAGAAGCAGCAGACTCAAGGGGAAATTGAGGAAAACACAAATTAAGGGTCCTCACTTCATTGATTTGGGAGAGGAGACATCTGAACAGTCCCCAACTGACCATAGTCCATCTCAGTCAGTTAGTGAACCTGGTTCATTTCATTCCCAGTCAGACATTGAACATACTCCATCCTATTCTCAGCAAGATGTTGATGTAAGCCCTTCTCAGCCAGATTTTGAAAATAACTCTCCTTCACGACATTTTGGGGACAGCCCAATAAAAATGAATCCTGAAATAGACCCCAAGCAGCAGGAAGTATATGACTATATAGAATCTTTGGAAAAGGCAGCAACAGGTCCTAGTACTTCGTCCATTCAGCCTCATACAGTACAGGATGATTTAGTCCAATCACTAAAACATGAAATTTTTGAGCTAGAGCTTTTAAATAGGCACATCAAAAATGAAAATGAGACATTGAAAGAACAAGGCAAACTGGACAAAATAATCCATGATAATACCATGCTACATCTGGGAATATGGCAGAAGAAGAACAAGAAATTGAAAAGGAAATGCCAGAAGTTGAGCAGAGCACTGGTTAATATCAAATTTAGGTGCTTAATGAAGAAACCCAGAATGTTGGCAGCACCAAGGAAGAGGAGGAGAGGATTAGATGTGCTGGCTGAAGTGTCAAGGCACATGAACTAAGGAAGGAATATCAAAATTTTGGTTGCATGAGGACATGCAACACCTTCACAGTGGGGGTATGTTGAGTCTCAATTCTGCATCTTTGCCATACACTTTTCTATACCTTTTTCACTCACCTGAACCTCCCAAATTGTCAATATCATTGTCTGTTAATTGCAAAAGAGCATCTAACATGGTTTTTAACTATATTTTTGTGTCTACTGTTTGATTTAGATTTTGTTCATTTAGCTGCGGAATCTTGCCACTTTCCGCAGCTGCTGCAACTTTCCGCAGCTATTTTGTGAAACTCTATGTTACAGGTGTCTACAGGAGAAACGAGCCACATAGGCAAGTCAGAAATGATGTGGACATGGTTCGTGTCCTATTGGTTCGAGCAAACTCATCTAAAGAATCCGCGGTCAAAGGCGTCCACATGGAAGTCAACCATAGAGTCTCACGGTGACATGACTCTGTTCCGTGTCACGTGAAGGTTCATATGGCCGTTTCTGAGTTGCGGAGGACAAGTCGACATCTATACATGGCTCCATAGCCAAATTCAAGCATCCACTCCTCATAGATTTACTTTCCAACACGGCCATGATCCTAGATCTGTGGACGTAATGGTCTACGTGTTCTTCACCAGCATAAACTTTAGGAGACAGTTATATTTCTTTTGTTATATATAACGCGTTTGCATGCGCATATAGAGTTAGTCGATGTTAGTCTCTGTTATCTTTTATTAGTCTGCTCTGTAATGTAATTACGCTGCCTTAGTGCCGTAATACTACCTTACTGTTATGACTACATTTTAATATAAGAAGACTCTGTTTTCAGACTTAATTCGTTCTTGAAGATTGTTGCCAAGGCTGGTGTAGAGGGCCCCCGCTCAGCTGAGGTTATGTGCATTATTGTATAGTTCTTATTTCATTTCTTTAAAGCTCATTGTACCATAATCCATTCACATGTTTATACATTGCATTTTTCATATACTTCATTTCTGTTTATAAACTTTCATGCTTTCCATTTCACTTCTGTCTTTCATGTTTTATGTTGTTAATCACTGATCAGTGTTCTTGTTTCAGGTTATAGATAAGCAGCCCGGGCATTTGAATAGCTTTTTGACTAATGACATGGAATTAACATTGTTCTGCTGCTAATTTGTTTTTCTTAGTTTCTGTTCAATTTCAGTTTTGCTTTGTTTAATTCAGTTTTGTTTATTTGCTTCAGTAGTTAAATTTAGACATATTAAACTGCTCATAACATCTTCAGTTGCCTCCGAAAGCCACAGCTGGACTGATGGTGAGGGATTGTATTATGAAATGTGTAGTTTAGTATTAGTTTCCTTTATGCAAATTTAGATATATTAAACTGCTCATAACATCTTCAGTTGCCTCCGAAAGCCACAGCTGGACTGATGGTGAGGGATTGTATTATGAAATGTGTAGTTTAGTATTAGTTTCCTTTCTGTAAATTTAGATATATTAAACTTCTCATAACATCTTCAGTTGCCTCCGAAAGCCACAACTGGACTGATGGTGAGGGATTGTATTATGAAATGTGTAGTTTGGTATTAGTTTCCTTTCTGCAAGTTAGAAATATTAAATTGTGCATGACATCTTCAGTTACCTCCGAAAGCCACAGCTGGACTGATGGTGAGGGATTGAATTATGAATGTATGGTTTGATATTATTTTACTTTCTGCAAGTTAGATATCAGTTACTCAAGTTGTTTATGGTTACTTCCGAAAATCATAGCTGGACTAATGATGAGGGATCAGAAGACAAATTGATGTAAATTGATTTAGATTTACTTTATTGCAGCTTTTGGATTTCTTTCAGCATAATTTATTTTGTGTTTAGACAGCAACAAGAATAGTTTGGTTTCATGCTCACTAGTTCACTGTTTTGATTCATTAGATTAGCAGCATCTTTTCATTTCAGCAGCGCATTTTCATTTCCTTTCAAGTATTGTCATTGTAATTTTCAAATTCCTTTTTAAGTTTCAAGTTGGTAAATCATTATAAAGGATATCATTTCCTTGAAAAAACATAACCATACTTGTTTTCGTTTTAGAATTTCCATTTCATCTTAGAAAATCAAAAACGACAAAAAGTTAAGAAATAGGTTATCTTGCACATATAGTGCGCCGCACTTCATCAGCTTACGAATCCCGGATTGACAAATTAAATGCAGCAATTTAGGACACACTAAATTGACCAAACACATAGCATGTCTCGTTTGTGGCTAGACCCACTCTAGGGCTAGTGGGATCACCTCTGTCCACAGAGAGGATTTACCTCACCAACAATTACTACTTTCTCTAAGTATCTTGTTTAACATGTATCGAATGTTGCTTTGGTTTACTATTTTTAATGTTGCAAATGTATATTTAGAACACAATTAGCTAATGAATCGACCAATGTGTTTAAATTTCTTGGAATGTGTTGATATTCGATGTAATAAAACTATCATTCCAAAAGGTGAACCTTCAAAACTAATCTCAATAACACTGGATTTTTAATTGCATATACCATATTTAAATGTAATACAATGAGTTTTGAATCCAACCTAATGATCAAATGTCGAATACCCAATGAAATTGCATCAGATAATAACTCAAATACTGTGCTATATTCTGCAATATTGTTCGTTGTTTGACCAAGGCTTACCCCATGCATAGAAACTAACTCATCAGTGGGTGAATATATAACCCAGGCCGCGGAAGAAATATTCCATGTACTACGACAGACACCTTCAGCAAAACCAATGTACATTTGAAGGGATGTCGACATCTGCAATATCAAGAGTAATCAAGATAAGTAGTGATATTAGTAATAGAAAACTTAATCTAGGCACACTTATCTAATCTAAGGCACACTATCTAAAAAGTAACTAATGCACAAATGAGATCTTCACACGAAAGTCAAGCATAATATCTCTTAAGATAAAGACCATTTCTGGGCTTATTTAAAGGGACCCCATCATAATCATTCAATTCATAGGCCCCTTTTTCAAGCACATGCTTGACAATGTAAGGACCATGCCACATCGGTTCGAATTTCCCAACACCTAGCTTATTGTTAGCTTGATCGTATACTAAGACTAGGCCACCTTTTGAAAAAACATGAGGGGTGACACGTCGATCATACTGAGCTTTCACACGTTTCTTATGAGCATCGGTAGCTAATGCAGTGGTGCGCCGAGTCTCATCTAATTGTGCTAAGTACAAAAATCATTTTTCCTCTTCAGAGGTAGCTGGTAGTAACTCTATGGCTAATTAGAGTGATGGTATTTCACATTCAATAGGTAACACAGTTTCTAAACCGTAGACTAGTTGAAAAGGAGTGAACCCTGCAACGGTTTTTGCTGAGGTTTGGTATGCCCATAGTGCCGAAAAAACACAGTATTCCAATTCAATTTGTGATTTTTGATAATCCATTTAATCATGGTGGTTAAAACCTTGTTGACGGCTTCAACTTGACCATTAGCCTGCGGGTAATATGCAGTAGAGTTATCATGGCACAGGCCTAGTTGATCAGAAGTTTCGGTCATCATTATATTTCGAAAATGACACCCATGGTTTGTGATAATAGTTTGAGGCACACCGAAACGAGCAATTACATGATTGAATATGAACGTAGCTGCAATTTTTCCATCTTTCGTGAATGTAGGCATCGCCTCAGCCCATTTGGTAAATTAATCTACAACGAGAATGATATACCCATGCCCCCCGACCGAGTGAGGGTTACATGTTATGAAATCAATGACCCATTTTGCAAAAGGACTGACAAAAATGATTGGGTGAAGAGGAGTTGGAGGCGCACACATATTTCGATAAAATATTTGGCAGTTTTTGCATTTTCGGATCGCAATAACACAATATTTGAACAATGATGAAAAAAAATAACCAGCGCGCTATATATTTTAAGCTGTGGAAAACCTAAAAATTTGACTACCACACGCTCCAGAGTGGCAGTCATTCAAAACCCTTTCAGCCTCTTCGTGAGTTATACAATGTCAAAAAACAAAATCCGCACCACAATGATAAAGAGTGTCTCCAACAATATTGTATTACTGGGATTGATATCAGATTCTTCGTCGATTTGAACGTGAAAGCTCTGGGCGAAAGGTTTGGGTTTGAAGATATATGATGATATCTCCATACCATGGATCTAACGTACTGATAAGAAATAGAGATTCATCTGCGATGGGATTCTCTACCACGGTTTCTGTCTCAGTATTGGGAAAGTCACACATAAGTTTTGCAAACACTAGTGATTTCTTTGATTTAGATTTCTTGAATTCCAAATCAAACTCTTGAAGGATAACAATTCATTTAGAGTATTTTCCCCCGAGTAATTGTTTTTTCAAAAAATACATCATCAGGTTACTATTAGATATCACAGTTGTTTTACGTAACAGTATGTAGTGACGAAATCGCTGGACAACTTGAACTACTGCCAAGGCCAATTTCTCCACATGCGAATATTTAATTTTAGTCGGGTTCAGATTCTGACTTAGATAATATATCACATGCTCATTGTGAGATTCATCCTCTTGAACTAGAACCATTCCAATGGTGGAATTAGAGGCTACTAAGTATAAAAAGTAGTCCTGGTGGTAATTGGGTGGATGCATTAACGGTGTATGTGTTAACGCGTGTTTTAGAGCATCAAAAGATTGATCAGCAATCTCATCTCAAATAAAAGGAACATTCTGTTTCAACAACTGGGTAAAACCTTTTGTTAACTCAACATAGTTCGGGATAAACCTACGTAGAAATTTTGTTTTCCCCTCCAAAATTTGGAGTTGGCGAAGTGTGGAAGGAGGAGGTAAATTGTTGATGGCCTCAACCTTCGAGGGGTCGACATGAACGCTAGATTTTGAAACGACGAATCCTAGTAATTGTCCTGATTGCACACAAAAAACACATTTGTGCGGGTTCAAACGAATCTTGTAATGCCTACATCTCATGAAAATAGCTCGTAAGTGAGTAGGATGATCATCCTTGTGTAATGAATGAGCAGATAAATCATCCATATAAGGCTGTACAATATGTTTGATATCATGAAAAGCATAAGACATTGCCCTTTGAAAAATTGCACCAAATTTTTTTAATCCGAAAGGTAATTTGCAATAAGAAAATTTCCCCCAAGGACATATAAACACTATTTTTGGTTGGTCAGTAGGGAGTATGTTTATTTGATTATACCCAGAAAATCCATCCATAAATGAGAAAATTTCATTTCCAGCACAATCATTGATAATTTGGTCGATATAGGGGGTAGGATAATTGTCTTTTGGACATGCTTTATTAATATCCCTATAATCGATGCATACTCGTATAGTCCCTTGTTTCTTGGTAACGAGAACTATATTAGATACCCAATCTGTCAATGAAATTGGATAAATAAATCCTGCTCGCAATATCTTTTCAACTTCAACTTTAATAGCAGCAGCTTTTTGCGGATGTATTGGACGTAATATTTTTCTAATAGGCTTGGCATCCGGGTATGTCTTAATTTCATGAATGAAAATCTTTGGATCGATTCCTGGCATCTCTTCTTAAGACCAGACAAATATGTCTTAGAATTCTTGAAATAGGGCTTTGTATGTATTAATCTCTTCAATCGTACAAGAAGCACCTATATGAATGTTTTCAATAATTCCAGGTTTAACTGATATGTTGATAGGAACAATTATAGAAATGTTTCCAAAATTAATCTCAAAATCCGAATTTGTAATTGATATGGGATTCTGTGGTTTCTCGACATAATAAATTGTAAAAATAGACGAAAAATAATTTTCAAACCTATCAATTTCAAGTAAAAACGAAGATCTGTGATGTAGATCATCCCAGGGTAATTCATGCAAAGACAAAAATTCTCGAATACTTTCATCAGTGTGAAACACTTGTTGAAAAGGATCGGAAAGTGATGTCAAGGCTGAGCTTTATAGTGAATAAGATTCGTCGGTGATCACATTCATTTGACCAGGAGTAGCTAAAAGTGTGTCAGAAAATGACTGTACTGCTACATATGCCATTTCAAAAGGACTCAAAGGCATCCCGCCATTGAGAGAATCCAGTTCTGACTCTGAAGGCACTACCCAAGTGTCATCGAATGGTATAGTGCTTGATGAAGTCATATTGATGTTGGAAATGGTACACGGTACGTTGGGTGGAGGCATAGAGAAATTTCCCATCAAAGTAGAGTCCTTTATTAAACCTACACCAACATATTCATATGGGATAGTCGATTTTCCAACATGTTGGATACTGTCTATAGAAGAAAGATCAGATGAATAATATGAAAACTGATCGATTTTCACAATCTTTCCTTTATGAGGAAGCATGATTAACCGAAAGACGGAAGAAATGACAACCATCATGGCATAAGACCAACTACGACCCAAAAAAAGGTTGTAATCCAAAGGGGCATCAACAACTTCCATGTCGAGATTAACAATTTTTCCTTCTACTTCTATAGGTAGATCTTGGAGTATTCCGTACGGATGAAATCCTCTTCCATCAAAGGCTTTAAGGATTTTTGGTGATTGGTTGAGTGTTCGAGAACCAAGAGTTTTCTAAAAATTTAACGACATTATGCATGTGGATGCCACCTCACCAATTACAGTATGAAAGACTCATCTGTTTTTGACTAATACTGGAATCTGAAAAGCCATCTGATGAGGGAGTCTCGGTGTAAAATTTTCTAGATCAAAGACCATGAGGTTAGAATGCCGAGGATCTATAGCCCCAATAACTGATAAGAGTAATTTCCTTTGTGCTAGACATGATTGTAGCACTTCTAAGGCCAACATTGCTGAAGGAGATATCACCAAGTATTCAACAATGTTGTAATTATGAGTAGCTCTCGCACGTGGATTGAAAGCTGAAATTTTTCGAAGTACACCTTTAACAGGTGGTTTAATCACTAGATCAGAATTAGGTTTCTCGATGTGAAGCGGATCGGAAGATGAAGGAGATATAGTTGGTGTTTGACTAGAATTTTCTGTCTCTTTACCAGTTGCAAGATTTTTACTTCCATGGTCTTGCGATCGCGTTGCAACCATAACTCGAGACATCATTAAAATATCTACCAATGAATTTGAAGAAGATCCTATCATTTTTCTATCTTGAGTGGGAAAAGGATCCTTCAAGACAACGGGTGTGGGTGAGCCTTTGACGAATTTAGAGACCTTGGACCGATGTGGGCACACTTTGGTAAAGTGATCCTCATCACATATAAGACAAGGATAACGAGGTTTTTGCTTATCATCAGTTGGTTCATTCTTTTCGGTTTTATCTTTGGGAGATGAAGTTTGTTTGCTTTTATTCTTCCCTTTATTCTTGTTACCGGTTTTAGATTTAGCTGTAGATGAGTCTACAACATGAATGTTGGCAGAAGTTTCAAGGGAATAATCTCGTTTCGGTGAATCTGGTAAAGTTATGATAGGAGAAGTAGTTTTTGAGGACTTCTTCTTACTCTTATTAGTGCTAACTAAACCAATTACACCATCTGCAACATGAGAACCTGAAGGAGTTGCAATTATTTAACCAGGACATGGTAACTCAGGATTTTTTTTCGTATAAAGTACTAGACTGTGTATATACAAGGTCTAAGTACTAAGCTTGAGCAATGACATGTTATTTCGTAAAAACCCCTTTCTTAGCAACATCTTCAGTGATCTTTGGAAGCAATGATTTGATAAACCATTTTTCCAAGATCTAATCTGGAATAAAAAATTTCACTAAACGTCTTCTACGTCTCCATTCATGTATGTGATCTGATATGTACGTAGACGTATATTGTTTTAATGAAGTTAAGAGTTCCGTGCCATTGTCGTATCAGATTGGCAACTGAAAGTGTGTTAAGAAAGATGTTTCTAACGCGTTGAAATTGTTGAATGAGCCACGTGGTAGTTTAATATACCATTTTGTAGCTAAACCTATCAGTGTTCTTTGAAATATTCTTAATCGAATGGAATCATCGATTAAAGAGTTGGATGTGCACCAGAGGTGGTAAGTCATGACATGGTTTGAGGGGTCTTCTCTTGATTTTCCTTCGAACTTGGGAATATCACTGAGCAACTTATTTGGCATTGACGGCTAATACGAAAGATAATAAATCAGATCATTTTTTAGGCGTGACAAATCAGGTAAATCCAAAGTTGCTATGAATGGTAATCGATGGTTAGGGTCCTGCTGAGAAAATTGATAACCTTGTGGAACTATAACAGTATTAGGAGGAGGATATCCAGGATAACCTGGAATAGCCTATGCATTTGGGATTGGAATGCCTCCTGGATAACCAGGGTTGGCCGGACCATACTGAGGTTGAGCTGGTATCTGATACGTGTAACTAGGGTACAGTTGATGTTGGTATACTGGATTTTGTGCTATAGGTCCATATGGATACTACCCTTGATATGGATGATAAACAAACTGAGGCTGAATTGTTACAATTGTACTCATACCAGGTTGTCCCGCAGGCATTTGAACAATAGTCTGAACTATGAGTCTAGGTTGTGGGGCAGTGACTTGAGGGATTTGTTTTGATACTTGAGGGGATGTAGAAATAGGGGTTGCAGAAATTATAGGGACAGGTGTGGTAGGTTGAACAAAAGTTGGTGCAACAGTCTGTTGAACATTACTAGGTGTAGATACCTGTGGTATAACTTGAAGCGTAGGTTGGACATGTTGCTAGATTTGACTGTAACCAATTGGCTGACCAGGTTGATTATAAGTTACTTTCATGTTAGGTTTCAAATTCTATTTATTCAGTGATGGATTCCACACAGTGTTTACTCCAGGATATGGAGCTGCCATTGAAGGTTGTGCTGTGTAAGATGAACCATAACCAGGTTGATAATTTGGAACATAAGTTTGATAGTTGGTTGGATAATTCCCACTAAAAGATTGACCTCCCTGAAACAATTTTTGTTCCTGATAAAACTGCATCCCTAAAGGAGGCTGCTGTCCTTGGAAAGACTGTTGCCCTGGCATAGGGTATTGTCCTTGAAGATGTTGCGAACCCTGAATAGAGTACTGCCCTTGAGGTTGATATTGTCCTTGAGGTATGTACTGGCCTTGAGGTATGTACTCTCCTTGCGGTGCGTACTTTCCTTACGGTATGTACTGTCCTTGAGGTTGCCCCCCAGGCGGTAAATTAATACCTTGAGGATGCCCCCCAGGTGGTAAATTACTACTTTGAGGGTCAGGGTTAGGAATGTTTCCAGACATCATGTAAACTTGTCTTGCATTCAAATTTTCAGTATGTGATTCATTTGGACCAGGTGATTGTATAATTTTTTCAGGAGAAGGAGCTGCTCCTGACAAAGTACCAGAAAGTGACTGGTATCCCAAAGGAACAGATGGAACACCATACAAATATGATTCCGGCGATGCAGAAAACATGGATGAATCACCAGACATGTTAAATGAAGGTCTGTAATTACCTCTTAGTATGGCGTAAAAAGGAATTCGGGGTGGCGAATAATTTAGACCAGAATTGTGTAGAAAGTCTGTTAACTGAGAATACAAAATATCTTGTTTGAAAGGGCTATAATAGTAAATCGATTCACTTGACCTAAGATCTAAAGGTTTCTGATGTGAAGGAAGGATAACTTCTTCTTCTGTGTCAGTAATTTCTTTAATGCTAATGAGGCTAGGAGGAAGGTTCTCAGTGATGCAAAAATTCACTCTCGGTGAATGAGGATGACTAGGGATAGGAGTGATGAACTCTAAAGTAGGCTCAAATGTAGCAGGTTCAATTTTTGGTTCAGAAATTTCAGGCTCAGTAGCTGGTAATTCACTAGTTGTGGAAGCAAGTTCAACTAGTTCAGAAATTGATATTTTCCTTTGAGAACTTTCTGCTATTTGAGGTTGATCTACTTCATAATCAGGATGTATAATTACTGATTTTTCCTCTTGTTCAGTTTATCCAGTCCCTGAAGGTTTTCCTTTCTCAGATTTAAACTTTTCTAAATGGCTTGGTGTGTACTCAGGGGGTTATCCCTGCATTCTACGTGATTATCTAGGTAATTCAACCACGATTAAAAATTTAACACACGAAATCAAATAAAATTAAAAAAAAAAATCCTAAAGTCTCTAAGGAAATAATCAAATTGATCACATGCCTAAAAAATATAATAGATCAATCCACACACAAACAGTATGTTCCCACACTAAAAACACTAGTTGGTGATTAAATCCAACGTTGTAGAATTTCAATATAGAAATGGCGGTTGGAATAGTTACCCTGACAACCTGCTTAATGAAATAGTCCGGTGCAAGTATCTCCACTTATACCATCTTGAAGCGAACAGTACCCTCTGGAAAGTCCAAGTAAGTCTAGTTGATGTCTGCTCTAGGTACAGTGGGACCTTCCCTCCACCGTCACCTTGGGAAAAAATCCTAAAGTTTATAGTCACTAAGGTCACCAACGTGAAAAAATGTACCTGGGGGAACAATATACGATATGATATACACGCAAGGGCAGAGTAACAATCTCAATACCCTTGAAGGCTCCTTGATATAATCCAAGGTTTACCAACAAGTGACCCTAGGCTCCTCGACAATGGTCTATCCGAGGTTTACCGTTTTTAGTATGTGCACATCTGCTATCTTTCCCAATGAGGTAGGTACGATTACCTCACTGGTTCCAACATGATCTCGTGCTTGACTCTTTTAAGAAGAGCTTCCCAGAGCACAAATGCTACAATTGGATTTTCCTACCGCAAGATTGGTACTTGTTTGTTTAAACTGTCTTGGAATGTTAATTATAACCTGTTCCAAGACACTAGCCTAAGCTATGTTGGTGGAAAAGAGCACTAGAAAATGTAAAATATCTAGATTGACTTTATTAAAGTGTTGTTTTTAATTTGGCTATTGCTTAATACAGAAAGTATGGAAGTGAAACTTCAATGATGTTTGTGACCCGACTCAAAAATACACTAAATGCATCTAAATGAGAAGTGCAACTCTTTTCTTTTCAATGAATCTTATTTAAGGTAAATATTGAGAGATTTAAAAACTTTCAAAACACCAATTATTTCAGTCATAAACAAAATCTTTGAAAAGAAGATGATTTCTTTGAAAACTCAATCTCACAAAAATGATCTATTACTCGTTTGAAATGAAATTCCTTTATCAATCAGATTAGAAACTACAAATCATTAACAAAATTTTTCCAAAAAGAAAACAATATCTAAAACTCCTAAAAACATAAATTTCAAAATGAAAGAAAAAATCTAATTTTGGAGTCTATCTAGAAAGTTTGAGGACGTTTTCTCCTAGTTTGTGATCGAACCAAGAAGAATTTCTACTTATCTCAGCAGAAATGAAAACATCCAAAAATGGTTTGATGTGAAAATTAGGTTTTAGTAAGCTAAAAATCTCTTCCAAATTTGCAAATGAAAATGGAATCAATTTTCATAAAAGTAAGGTTTGCAATATCTTAATGGCTCAGAAAGAGAATATCATCATACCGGTAAGCTAAGGTAAATGAAGGTATCTTGTATGGAGCAACAAGAAAGTAGGGTAAATGAAGGTATCTTGTATGGAGCAACAAGAAAGTAGGGCAAACACTCACTCATAAAATGCACGTCAGATGAAAAATCACAAAAACACAAAAGTTGTTGAAAATAAATTCACACATAAGATTTGACAGCTAAGGCAGTATGGGGAAAACACAAAGAATCAGGTAATTTGACTCCTAAAAAGAGAATTTTATTTTTTTCAAAAATTTTCCATAGGTTCGCAGGTACTAATGGAGAACAGAGTGATACCGCACTGCTCTGAACTAAAATCTACGGAGGCTACCGCATTGTTTTCAAATGAAAACCGCGGAGGCAAGGAAAAGTATAGAAAAAATAAATATTCAATTTTTCTTTTCAGGGATTCTTAAAATTTATCTACCCAACCCAATCTCAGAAAAATCAAAATTAGAAAACTCCAAAATTCAATCTGAAAATACAAAAGGAAAACTACGTTCTATTCCCCAGTGGAGTCGCCGTTTTGTTATGTGGATTAATCCCTCTTGTGGACAAGAGCAATCTCCCTAATATTCTACGAATAGCTAGAAACAAACATCCATTTGTAAATCGTTTTCTCTAGATTATTTGCAATTCTGAATTATTATAAACAAAGAAAGAGCACATGCCCCTACCTTGAAATCCAACGTTCAATGCAGTATTTTATCCAGTCGCTCCAAAGAGGCTTCTCCAGTAAGTAGAACCTACAATCAAATACATACAAAAGAATTAAAAGCACCTGCAACATATAATAATTAAGAACTGCTAATCTAACTTAATGATCAAGGAGTCTAAGTATTGAATTATTCAAATAAGCACAAGAACAAATCAATGAGAAAAATATATCCATATGTATTATCTTGAATGACAAGAGTAACTTTACAACCTGATGCCTTGATGTCGTACAAGTTTCTCCCGGGGTCCTAAAAAATCATTCCTCCTTTAGTTTGACAAGCCTTCCTCTCTTTGAACCAACATGGAGTTATGGAAATAAGGGTGTGATCATTCTCATTCCAACAACAACTAGTGTAGAGAGTGTGCACTCTTGGGAATTTCTTCAGCAATTACCTTATGCAAGCTACCCACAATCTACACTTGAGAATGAAACATGAGCTCAATTTATAAGGAAATGGAGGTAGTTTCATTTCCATGAAGAGGGGGATGGATTCCTCTCATGAAGGGATTTGAGCTCCACAGACCAAGAGATAAGTTCCATGAGTGGAGGGATAAAGCTCAAACTGATTACGCCTCTAGAAGCTTCTAGTTGGGAGAATATTCGACTAGCTGGGCTTCTAAAACTTACTTTTTCCTTTATTCAACTTTTTATGGGGGTCTGCAGGTTTTAATAGTAGAACATATAGAAGCTACCGCAGGCTATAGAACAAGTATCCGCGAACCCGCAGGAAAAGGCTAGGAAAAGTGCAGAGTTATACTTTTAAGGGTTTTAATGAGATTTTCTCCAATTCCAAGACTTGGTTTAGGAACATTAGGGTTTTTGACTTCTAAGGGAGCACACTGTAGGTAGTGATAAATCTATATGGATAGTTAAATGTCACGGCGACAAAATAACATGTAACATGAAGTTAACGAAATATTTTACTGATTTAACACATATCTTACTTGGAGTTGCTTTCATTGTCATTGTCAATTGAGAAATAATTTGAAAGTGTTAAAAAAATTATTTCCTTTATTCATGTATCTTAATTTAAGTATTCTTACATCCTTCCTTTAAAGGTTCATGATACTTTCTTTGGTTTTTGTTATGTATTTTGTATCTTACTTAGTATAGTTTTTAATAGAGCTATTCTAACTTGCGTTTTGTTGGAATTTTTATTGGTTTTATCACACATCACTCATCTCTTCCAAAACAAAATTCAAAAAACATGGTGGTAGTCGTACCCACATACCGGATGAGACTCCTATCCAAAATGGTGTAAGGTATAATTGAGACGTTGCACCAGGGAGATACCCTTACTGTTGGTGAAACATTTTGGTCCGTCAACAAATTTTTCACTAAAGGGATGGATGCCATTGCGTGGACGGTAGATTATTACATTCTAATCTTGAAGTATCTGATCAAGGTAGTAATCAACTAGGTTACCCTCCCCCAAACCTTCTAATGTGGTAACACCTTGAAATTGAAGAACCCCTTTCACATATCTCTGAGCAGTTATATGAAGTAACTTGAGATCAATTAAAAGATCTCATACCTTTTACCCATGAATACGATAGGAAGCTTGGGGTCCTTCCCGTCACACCTATATTTCCCCATAAAAATACGAGTAAAGCTAAAAAAACACAATGAGGAGTGTTAGTTGGTACCATGCAAGATTTGGTTAAGGCTTCTTTGGATGACTTGGAAAAATATGTTGAAAGAAATTATGATGAAGGAAATGAAGAACCATCAAATTTGGAAAATTTTTGAAGGTGAAAACTTGGAAGAATCAATAAATGGTGAAAAATTGGAAGCATTGGTAAGCGATGAGAATCTTGGAATTG
Organism: Pinus albicaulis; assembly: GCA_034641835.2. NCBI lineage: Eukaryota > Viridiplantae > Streptophyta > Pinopsida > Pinales > Pinaceae > Pinus > Pinus albicaulis. The sequence continues at coordinate 871,453,977 of CM076574.1, read as the reverse complement.
AAAACGAAGGTTCAAACTCTAATAGTGACAGAAAATTTGAACAACGATATAGGCTAGAAACCAACAACTAGCATGGATGTGTTGAGAAATATAGGGCATAACAATTAGGTGATTTATCTTCTTATGATAACTAATTGTGAATGATTTTTACTTATTTATATTAGGATCTTATATTTACTTAGATTGTTATAGTGTTATTCTTCATCAAACAACTAACAATGCACAAACAATAAAGAGACAAGAGACGCAAAATGTAGGCGATTAAACAAATTCTTCTTTTTATAGAGACTTCAATTGATGAATACCAAGAACATGACCTAGACCCTTGACACAACAACCTCTCCAAGACCAAGTAACAAGAATTCTTGATTCAAATTTCTTCTTCTTTGAGTCAATGCTGATTAAGATTCTTCCTTTTCTCAATAACTCTACTACCCTTCATATTTTGGTTCCCTGAATTAGATCTGCAGTTCTCAGCCCTACTACAAAAACCATAGAATGTTTGGTTGACCAAAGTTTTGAACCTTGATCTTCTTCGCTTGGATGGCATGACATCTTATTACACTTTAGCTTGTAACCTTGCTTATCTTCTTCGTTTATTCAACCTTTTGGACAAAAAAAATACCTTCAACCTTTTCTGTAGTAGATGGCTCTTCCTTCCTTCGAACATGTCGAGGTATAAGCCCTGAAATTGAATGCCAAAATATTCGATTTCCTTTCCTTCTCTTCGTTGGTTATGAGGCTCCTTTCCTTGTGATATTCACACTTCTTATTGCATACTTTCTTGAATGAATTTCTTGTTCTCAAATGGAGATTGATATGCCCTATATATAGTGTTTCGTCCATCAAAATAAGCTAACATCAACTTGTGCCTAGGCCGACATGAGAAATATATTTCGACAAGGTCTTGGAGGGTTTGCAACGTAAATTAATTATCTTTTACAATTTGCAACATGCCCAAATGGCTCTTCATTACATGAAATTGAATTTTATGACTTGATGACCAAACCTAATAGCTCAAAATGGGAGATTTAACTAAAAATATAATTCCTTGATCATGATACCCATGATTCAAGTATTACAAAAATAATTTTATTTTTATTCTTTGCATAAATTACATAAAATCATAATTACACATGTCATTATGAATACCAAACCTAGTTAGAATTTTCAACACTCCCTCTTAACGAGGGAGGTATTCATAATCCATATGAGGTACTTGGTCATTCTCAATTTGAAGAATTCTCATAAGAAGATTAATATTGGTAACTCATTTGTTTAGCATCATATAAACCAAAATTCTCACATAGCAAGGCCTTGACTAACATATCTGTATCTCCACAAGATCAGAGCACAATGTTTGCGAGACCAATGATATATAGGCACCCTCTTCATTGTCTCTCTTGGAACATACTCCACCCAATTTCTCAAAGTGTATTGCACCAGGACAATTCTTAGCTTGGATTCCTATTCCTCAAAGAATATCAGTCCTCTACGACTACTCTTATCTTGGATGCCCTAACTCATCCTCAAAGAGCATTAGATGCCATATGTTTACCGAATCCTCCATTTTTTCTTCCTAGGCGAAGGCAAGAATGATGTGTCTATCTCTCCCTCTCAACTTAGTGAGGACATACCCATTCCACTGAAGGAATGTACCCATTCCTATAAAAGGAATCCCAATATTCTTCTTAAATAGGGACTTGACCAAGCTCCCTCGTGACCAGGCATTTTCTTCCAGTAGTTTATCAAGTGGAGATTATGGGACAACCAAATATTTGTAGAAATAATTTCTTCGATGTCATGAATGCCTTATTTTTCATGGGGCCTACATATTTTGGGACTTCTTCATAGAGCACAAACTATTCATCAATTTCATCTATGAGCCATGTCATCATTCCTTTCATTGGAAAGCGATCCATTAGTCCATATCTGGACTTCCTTCATTCCATGTTTCTTGCTTCATGCCATGTTTCCTTAATGACATTTCAACTTGCTACATGGTCATTAGTGGTGTAAGTTATCCACAACTCTTCCCTTGGAAACCTTGCATAATTCTATCCAGATATCATATGAACTGAATATTAAATCAAAATTACGTTTGTGAAGGTATTCATGACATCTTCTTGTTTGCATCAACATCCTCCAAACATGTTGACACATGTCAAAAAGGTATACATTTTCAAGTGTCTCCTTTTTCATATTTACCGCTCAAAATTTGGGTAAAATCACAGGGAGATAAGTTGAAAATACGAGTTGAAAAAATAGTTTTTAATTTTTTCTCTAAAAAACTTGATGAGGTAATATAATATTATTTTATTATTTCCAATATAATTTTATAATATTCCTTAGGAGGTCCAATTTAGACCTCAAAATTTCTCTAATGTTAGTTGTGGACATCCCTAAGGCTTATGGAATTATTTTGAGTAGAGATTGGTCGAACAAGCTTCAAGGTTATTTCAAATAAAAATGGCATCCTTTGTGTTTCCCTTATAAGGGAAAGAAATATCAGATTAGGGTTAATAGTGAACAACATATGAAATACATGGTCACTAAGTTGGAGGGTCACAATGAGCCAATTAGTGTTTCTCAAGGAATAATGGAGAATTACTTCTTGGAATAAGATATTGGTTGTTATCAAGCATATACATCCCTATAGGTTTTAACCATGTACAAAAATTACCTCCAAAAAAATTCTTAAAACAGAAAAATAAACAATGGTGAGAACATAAAACATAAAACAAATATACACAAAGATTTTCCCTTGGATCCAAAAACGTGGATTGCTAGATTGATTTTTCATTATTTTCCTTTCAATGTTACAATACATATATATACACGTTGAAGCATTCATAAACCCCAATCCATTAACCCTGGATTAGAACATAACTGTAGTTCCTTTGAACGGATCTACAAAATACCATAGGAAGAAAACAATCATTCCCAAAACCATGTGCAAAACCCATGCACAAAATGATGGGTATGTTTTCCCACCGTCTTTGGGTCCTCGCCTACAAACCGCTCGACAAGGGGGATACCTGCCCCCTGAAAATTGCCCGACACAGGGGCTACCTCCCCCCTGCAAACCACCCAATAGGGGGGCTAACGCCCCACCTTGTGACCCCCCCACTACACCCAGAGAAACTTACAACACGTGGGGCTAGTTGTGGAAAGAATATAACACATACCCAACAATCCCAAGTTTTACCATATACACAATTAGAACTACTTGTTTGTAATGTAATTTGACTGGTGAAAATGAAACTTGTATTATAGATGTAATTAGTCTTAGCCTAGACAATAATTCTATAAATAAAGATGATTAGAATCTCTACAAAAATGGATTGAAAACACAATATGGAGCTAGTGTAGGCTGCATCCTCATGGACCCAAATAAGACCAAGATCCTGATATCCTACTTCTTAGAATTTCAATGTACCAAAAACACCACCAACTATGAAGTGCTGATTTTCGGGTTAAAGAAGGATGTAGAATTGAAGGTAGAGTGCTTAAAGGTTATTGGTAATTTTGAAATCATCAAAATACAATTACAGAAAAAAATTCATTGTCTTTCATCTTATCTTAAAATCTACTAGCAAGAGTTATGCTTTTTAATTTCTTCTTTTAAAGCTTTAAATATCATATTAGCCCCTAGGATCAATAATTCTGTTGCAAACACCTTATAAAATTCAAAAACTAAGCTTACCTCTCAGAGATGGTTCTTCGATAGAGTTAGTTTACAAACCCACAATTCTAGATAATGTAATTAATTTCTGCATTTTTTATGTTGTTCAACATATTCTAGAATTTCCTGCCAACACAGATATATTTAAGGATGCAACTATAAATGAAGATGAAAATGATAATATATGGAAAAAAGAGAAAAAATGTGCAAGGGGAATCCTATGCCCATAGGTGTTGTACGTTTGGAGAAGTTATATGATCTAGAAAGTCGATTCAAAGGACCACCCAACACAAAAATCCAAATTTTGACATTATTGCACAAGAAATTAACTTGGGAATGGAGGAAGATCAATGTTTATGAAACTTCGTACCTATTGCACTCCTGAATAACGATGTTATTTTTTTCAACTGTTCAAGAAATACTGATACATTTTTGAATGGATGTATGAGGACCTCAAAACATATGACATGAAAATTATCTAGCATGTATTTCCTATTAAGGAAGAGCTCAAACATTTTCAACAATAATTACGGATGGCACATCCAAATATTTAACCCTTGAAACAAAAAAAAACTAAAGAAACTGTTGGATGCAAGAATTATTTTTAAATTCATACACTCTAGTTGAATACCTAACTTAATTCTTATGAGGAAAAAGTATGGGGAAATTTTCTTCTGTGTCGACTTTCGAAATATAAATCATGCGTTAGATAAATATAATTATCCTATCTCTAAAATGGAGTAGATATTGCAAACCATATCTATTATGAGATGTTCTAATTACTCAATGGATTCTCTGGTGACAATCAAGTCTTAGTGTTTGAGCCAGACATAATTAAAACGACATTCAGAACCAAGTGGGGCACATTTTCATTCAAACGAATGCCCTCTCGGCTCATTAATGTTGGGGCCACTTTTCAGATAGCCATGGAAATTGAATTTAGAGGAATGATAGGACAAACTGTGGTTGTTTGTCTTGGTGACATCACAATATTTTATAAAAGAAAATCATACCACCTCCGTCATCTCAAACAATTTATTGAGCACTGTAGAAAACATAGGATATCACTTAATAAAAAATAATTCTTTTTTGTTGTGTCCAAAGGTAACCTCTTAGGAAATATCATGGAAAAGAGTGGTATAATTTTTGATCTAGAGCACGTAAAAGTAATCATGCAAATCCCATTTCTTAATGGTAAGAAGGCAACTCAGCCCTTGGGAAGAATCAATTTTGTCTGTAAATTCATCTCAGATTTAGCCCATATTGTAAAGCCTTTACAAGACGTGATTAAAAAATATGTCATTTTCGAATGGAATTAGAAATAAAATGAACCTGTTGTTAAGATAAAAGAATAATTTATGAGGCTCCTACTATTTCCAGTCCAAATTTTGATAAGGAATTCATGCTCTATACCTTTGCTTTTGATTCTTCACTCGTAGCCATTCTTAAAAAGAAATACAATAAGTGGAATGAATGTCCTATTTAATTTATGAGCACTAGAGTGCAAGGGAATGAATTAAAATACCTGGTCATGGAAAAACATGCCTATGCAGTGTATAAGGCTATAAAAAAATTTAGGCCATACATTCGAAAAAGTCATGTTAACATAATCATTCCCCATCCCCCGATCAGACACTTAATTGTACATAAAGACTTAGGGGCATGAAGAGAAAAATGGATGAAGTCCTTGTAGGAGTATGACCTTGAATTCAAACCAACCCATACGATCAAAGGTCATGGTCTATGTAAGCTAGCAGCTGAAGCTGTGAATTCTTAAGAACAATAAATGTTGGGATGGGAAGAAATGATGGAGATGTATAATAATTATTATGTACATTAACCAAATATGCCATTTTCACGGTTCACAAAAAAAGGCAGGTTAGAAAATTATATATTACATATCAATGGAACACATAAAAACATGCGGAAATAAAAACAAAGAAAATATATGAAACACGAGAGACACAGATATATGTGGTTCACCCAACTTGGGCTACGTCCACGGAGAAACAACTAATCCTTCCTTTATATTATCTGGTAAAATGAAGAGACAAAACCTACAACAGATCCACTATAATATCCTCTACTCTCTCACACAATCCCCCTTTCTCTTTCTGACTCAGAATACACTCTCAACACACAATCGTAATAAAATTCCCTCATACAAAAGAGGGGTTGCCTTCTAGGGAAAAAAACCCTAAATTAAACATAACTTGTGCCATCATATCATCTGCATAATGAACGACCCAGATTGACTACGAAATTACAATATTTTAAAAGGAAAATTTACATCTATTTTTAGCTTCGAGGGCACTGCCCCCGAACCCCTGCCAGGGGATTGCTAGCCCACGGACCCCCCAGCTAGGGGGGATGGGCCCCCCTGAACCCCCACAAGGGGACAAGTCCCCCTGTGTGGAGGGATGTATAACCTTCTTGAGGTATACACCCGGGTGAAACAAAGACCTATAAATCAAGATGATAATCAGGCTCCACACATAACATGGAAATACTTAGAGAAAGGCACTTTTCCTTCGCATCTAACAAAAAAATAGAAGAGGGCCATAAGATTGAAGTTTTCATATTATGAATTGGCCCACAAAGTTCAATTTTTGAAACATCAACATTTTTTTTTCTTTAGTGCCTAGAATATTCAGATTATGATAAAGTGTTAAAGGAGCTTCGTGATGGGATTTGATACGAAAATAGACAAGATCATTTGAGTAGGGTATTGATTGCTGAAATTATTTAAATATGATCATGCATAAACATGAAAATTCCCAATATGTCAAAAGTGTGCTAGGAGAGAATCAAATATCAATGACCCCATTATAACTGATCACAATAGAAGAGCCTTTAAACAATGGTGAATAGACATTATTGGTGAGATTAATCCTCAATTTTCAAAGTAGCACAAATACATCCTCACAATGACAAAATATCTTACAACACGGGTTGAAGCCATTCCACTAAAAAAAAGTGAATGATCAAGCCATGACACAATTTCTCAAGCAAAATGTTATCACTAGGTTTGACATTACAACTTCACTTGTTTTTGATAATGCTACATATTTTCCATCTTTTAGATTATATGAGTTTTCCTTGGAAAATAGAATTGTGCTTAAAAATTATTATAATTATTATCCCTAAGGTAATGGACTAGCTGGATCTAGTAACAAAATATTGGTTCACATTATAAAGAAAATTGTGCTGAAATAACAAGGAAATAAGCATAATTCCCTTCTAAACACTCTTTGGGTTAATAAAGTCACGAATAAACCTTCCCTTGGAACTTCACCATATTTCCTCATTTACGGGAAGGAAGAAATTCTACCCAACCTTGACCTACCCGCATTGCAACTTTCCCAAGAATCTTGTGGTAAACCCTACCCCATCACGCAAAGCAGGATTGACACCCTATTGAAGATAGAAGAGGAAAGTTAAAATGCCAGTGATAAGATTTACTCTCATAAAAAATAGATTAAGTGATGGTTTGATAAGAAATATGTATGTGAAAAGGAATTTAGTGTGGGTGACCTTGTTTTGAAATGGGACAAATCCCATGAAGGCAAGGGAAAAAATACCAAGTTTCAGTCTCTATAGCTTGGCTCATCCAACACTAATGAGATTATTAGCTTGCATACTTATAGATTTCAAACCCTAAATAGAAATATTGAGTCCCTTCCTGTAAATGGCCAAGATCTGAAGCTTTACTTTCATTAGAAACTCTTCGAGCTACTATTTTAACTCTACATATTGCTTTCACGTTGTCTTTTGTTTTGTGCTATTTTATCCCATTTCCTTTATTGCATTTTATTTTTTCGGTGCATTTACTTTTAGATTATGCTACTAGGCCCTTGAACATAAATAAAAGGCCTTGTATATAAATAAATCGCCTTAGAATAATAATAATATGTCAAATGTTTTAAATAAATTGTAGTAGTTTCCCAACCATTGGCTAACATTAGATCTCCCTCTACTGGTTTAGTCCTAATTACATTAATAAGTCAATGATACTAAATAGAAAATATGACTTAGATCTTCTGGAGAAATCTAGTTAGCTGCAATACCTTGTATCCTTAATAAGATTTTTTTCTCTCAAATTGGTCTTGAAATGTTGAATTGTGTGATGAATGTGTCAACCAAATTGTTAGAGAAGTGAAAGGGAGAAAATACAAAATGAGAAAACCTATTTCATAAAATTTTAAAGTCTCTAAAACATAAGGAACAACCTCTTTGATTGCAAAATAAGTTGAGATCCCTCATCCACGCTAGTGCAATGAATGCCCAAATAATGCTAAGTGCATGAAAATAAAAGTAATAATAATAAATGGTAAAGGCTTGAGAAAGGCTTCTTGTACATAGAGGTGATGCAAGCAACTTCATCGGGGCTATGGATGCTCGTTGGCAACAAATTACTGCTTGCTATTTTTTGAGTGACTTTCAGGGCTATGTTTGTTCACTGGAAATGGAGCAACACCAGAGACTTGTATAAAAAATATGAAAATTTGAATCTCACATATATACTATCCCTATCCCCTATTGAAGCTGTTGATGTCCGACTAAAATATTGTAATGTTATAACTGAGGCAATGAAGGTGACATAGAAACTAAACCTATAACTTGGGTTTAAAAATGTAACTAATGGGGTCTAAAGGTTTGAGTCAATATTTCCTAAATATTATAATTCACACCAAATGAGGGATAAACAAAGATGTTGAGGTCCTACCCATGAATTGCCAATTGTTTTAGCCACTACAACAACCCCAATTTTTTGGCATTCTCAAAATTTGGAGTCCCCATATATTGAACTTCTCAATATAAAATTTGACATGATTCCTCTAAGAGCACTTTTCCTCATTATTTCTCTAAGTTTATTATATCGCAAATAAATTTTCCTAAAGGATTTATCGCAACTTACCTTCTCAATTTTGCAACTAGTCATATCGTAGTTCTTCATTCTAGATCCGTGATAACACATTCTCGCTATTCGAAACATGCTATCACAATCTTTTGTATCATATGTGACCTAAACTGTGATATCACACTATATTATTCTAGTTTGTAACTATGATAATTTGTCACACCAACTTATTTCTCTTCGTGATTCCTCGTGCAAGAGCACATTTATTGCCCCTATATCTGCACATGTGGCTGAAAGCCAATATAAAGGGAAAATCCCCCCTCCCCCCTCCCCATTTCATTTGAATTGCATCATTTTATCTGAGATCTCGAGTACACATTACAAAGGTCTTCCTCAGAACACGTCTTAACTATAAAACCTGCAAATGCGACCTAGTTCTTAGACCCGAGTAAGTTAGCGCATTCTCCTTCTCTAGTTCACAATTTTGTCTTTTGTTAATATCTGATGTTTCGTCTCCATGTAGTTTTTTGTCTCCTAATGTCTCACATTCCATACATACATACATACATACATACATTCACACACACATACACAGACACACAGACACACACACGCACACACACACACACACACACACATATATATATATAATACCTTACTTTAAACCCCTATTCATTCCTTGCTGCCAAATCCTACCCTCATTCCATACTTATTCAAATTTTCTTCTCATCGCTGCAAATCCTCTAGCTCACTTGCATCGATGGAATATAGGATAGTAAGCCTCCCCTCCCAATAAATAATTCTCCTGACACCACTAATTATCAAAACTACCTTTTCGCACATTGCTACAACAAGATGAAAATGCACTAAGACTGGCTATTGATTCCTATGATCGTGTATAGATCCCACAACTTGTGACTCTGCAACATACTTCTACAAATTCCACTTTATCTCACACTATGACTATTTATTGCGACAATGCGAAAGAGATTTTTTTTTCAAAATGCGATAACAATCACCCTTGACTAAATTTCCCTTTATTTCAATCTACCTCTCCAGTTTGCGAATAATCCAATCACAATGCACCATTGCAGTTTGCAGTTGAATCCCAATACACAGTATTTTGATAAACTGCACAACTTACCGAAATAATGAATACTTTGCTGTTTTTCCTAACATTTTTATGACCATGAATATTTTTGAAATGTTAGGAACTATTGATCTTGAGTTCTTCAACACATGATTGTCCAAAAAATATATGGCACCAGTGATAAGAAGAAGGCCTAGGAAAGAGATAACATAAATCAATATTGAAGGAGTGGTTGAGGGCCCAAGAATTAGAGTTCCCACCTATGAAGACACTTCTTGTTATGTAGAAAAATTAGTGCCTTTAACATGGGCAGTAATATACCAAGAATTCTCTAGAAAATAGGTTCCTGAAGATGAAGATGATCATGGTGTGTATATTAGTATAAAGAAGTCATGGTTTCACAAAAAATCTTCCCACCACCTATTTTTCCATGTGCATAAACCATTGAATGGATCTTACAATGTACTAATGATGACAACATGATGTCAAAATAATTCAGGGTAAACTGCTGGAATCATACACACCACAAGACATTGTAGAATATTATAAGATGCCTTAGCCTCATGAGAATCTTAGTCCATATTGGTATTGCAAATTCAAGACACAAACTAAGGATATTTTTAAGACATTGTGGTTGGAACCTAGCAAATTCAGGCAGAAAAGTGACGAAATTTACAAGAATAAAGTGCTCAAGAGGGTATACTAGTTGTTGATGGCTATGTGCTGCAAAATCTATGGCATATAGGACACAAAATAATTTGAGGAGAGCTAGGTTCCCATGATATAGACATGTTCCACAAAAGGAACCATTTTAAATTGGGTTGATCTCCTAACATCTTTACTAAAGTAAAATGTTAGGAGAGTTAGACACCCAATAGAAGGGGAATAACAAAAATTTTATATGGCTTCATACTTTCTAGATGGCATTTGTGCTAAATTTGAATTCAAAGCATTAATATGGATATGGAATTTTTCCCATGATATCCTACTTTTACACATTTATTGCAAGCAATTGTGGGAAACAGGGTATAGGGGGATGTATGCCCGAATCACGAAGAAATTTATCTAAGTTTTATATAAAAATATCTTTGAAATTGATCCACCTTGCATGTTTGATAGAGAAAGGATGTCATTACCTGAGGTAACTAATTAGTTTACCCCTAGAGATTGTACAATTATAAGGGTATTTGGTGCATATAGGATCCCTCATCAATTGTCATTATTCGTCATTGACAAGGTGGTGTTATAAGAAGTAGATTATCAACTCTCCATAGGGCCCACTCACTTGTTAATGAAGGAAAACAAGGATCATTGGCCCACCTTCCCTTTATGCATAGGGGTATTCAACATAAAAAAGCTTTAAGGAAGTAGAAAATAAAGCAACAAAGCTAGAATGATGCAAGTTTGGGGAGCTTGGGTACCATAGATATGACTCAAGGGTATTGTCACCCAATATTTACAGAGAATAGAACATAGTTGGGAATATACTCTAGTCACTTGGTTATATGAAGAGAAGGTAAATAATTGCAACAAAAGAACTTGAAGTATCCTAAGGGATAGACACCTCCAAAGATAGAGATAACCATGAGCACTTAGATGAAGAGTCACATGAAAGCATGTATTCATAAGAGAAGAGAGATGCACTAAATAGGAAATAGGATTAGGACATCAAGAAGGACATATTGAAGAAACAAATGTCTAAACGAGAAACTAAGAAATAAACTGAAGTGGAGGATAAGAAAAATAAAGCTGAAGAGGAAGAGGAATAGGTGAGAAGAAAATAGAGGAAGAAGAGAATAAGAAGTAGTAGGAGGAGATGAAAATAAAATAAGAGAATAATTGGTGATGTAGGCCTTGAAAGCTGTATATCACATATATGCATGGAGCACCGAATACCCAGATGCACCAATAGGACTAGCAAGGAAAGATAGAATAGTTTCAAAAAGAGACAAAGTCAAAATTTGGATGTTAGTACAATCCCATGAAAAGTTTAATAGATATATGGATATAACAATTAATTCATATTAGACCCTCCATAGTGGGTTAGTGTCCCTTGTTAAGGTGCATAAAATTCTTTCCATTGGCGCTACATGAGAAATGAGGTCCGAAGAAGAAATCCAAAGAGAAATAAAGTAGGATGAAGTAAACTTGATGTTGGATGAAATAAAACAAGATTATACACAAGAAGGCTTCGAGCCCACAAAATACGCAATGGAAAATTATGCTGTGGAGCCAATGAAATTTCACACCAATCTCTCAATGCTTTGGAGTTGGGTACAAAAATAGGTAAAGATGTTGCTTCCAGATGCCCTTGACTGCGAGATGAGGTTTGAGAGAGTATTTTACAAGAAGGTAAAGTCAATTTCCTATAAATACAAGACATGTCATACATATCTCATAGGAGAATTACACATGGGAGCTCCCGATATGGAAATCATGAAGTTGGTCCCATAAAGGACGTTTGTGATTAATATTTTTTATGTTTTATTGTATTTTGTAAATAAATTATATTGTAATTAGAAATAAAGTAGAAATAAAATAGGGAGAAAATGAAAAGTGATGTGGAAAATGAAAAATTCATGAGGGAAGTTGAAAAGTCATGGGAGGTGAAGAACCACCTCATTTTGTATAAATATACCCTCATGGCTAGTTAGAATGGACATCTAGGTTTGGACTCCATTTGAGCACCTTGTTTACGAAAGCTTGTAAATACTTTGGAGAAATCAAGCTATAACTTAGTAATTCCACTATTGGATTTCATGAATGTTTCATGTAATGGTGTGTTGGAAATTTCAACATAATATTGAGAATCTCATTGATCCAAGGTAGTGATTTCATCCATATATTGTTGAATTTTGTGTGACTTATCTCATGATGATTCGATGCTATGTGATTGTTCTTTTCATGTGTTATGTTAACAAACTCTTTTTCTGATTAAACATATATCTTACTTGAAGTTGTATGTTATTCATGTGTTCATTATCATTGCCGATTGAGAACTAATTCAAAAGTAATAAACAAATTGTTTCCTCTATTCATGTATCTTAATTTAAGTATGCTTACATCCTTCCTTTAAATATTCATGTTACTTTCTTTGGTTTCTATTATATCTTTTGTATCTTACTCGTATAGTATTTCATAGAGCTATTATAACTTATGTTTTGTCAGAAGTTATATTTGTTTTCTCATGCATTTCTCATCTCTTCCAAAATAAACTTCAGACAACATGGTGGCATCCAAGCCCACATACTAGATGGGACTCCCATCCCAAATGGTGTAAGGTATAATTGAGACTTTGCACTAGGGAGATCCTTTATCATTGGAAAAACATTTTGGCATGTCAATGCTTAGGTAGATCATACTATGAATGATCGTATCCTACAAATATAATGTCTATATGTCATAAGTTTACAAATCGTAGATTGATAATAAAATGTAATAGGATATATATATATATATATATATATTGGAAAAAGGTATTGAGATGATAGATTTGGGACATCTTAACTTCTACTTAGGCAATGAGTGACTCAAAATTCAAAGTACATATTTATCTCCCAAAATAAGTACATTGGAGAATTGTTCGACATGTTTGGCATGGTTAAGTGTAAGCTTCTTTCTTATTCCAATATGATATAATTTGAAGATCACATCAAAAGAAGGGAATGAATTTGAGGATACAACCAAATATAGACAATGTGTGGGAAGACTTATCTACCTTACCACCAACATACCATATATTTGAAATATTATTGGGTTCATTTATAGGTTTACATAAAAATATTATGAAGGGCATTGGTTTGTTGCAAAAAGAGTTGTAATATACTTTATGGGAACTCAAGATCATACTATGAATGATCGTATCCTACAAATATAATGTCTATATGTCATAAGTTTACAAATCGTAGATTGATAATAAAATGTAATAGGATATATATATATATATATATATATATATATATATATTGGAAAAAGGTATTGAGATGATAGATTTGGGACATCTTAACGTCTACTTAGGCAATGAGTGACTCAAAATTAAAAGTACATATCTATCTCCCAAAATAAGTACATTGGAGAATTTTTCGACATGTTTGGCATGGTTAAGTGTAAGCTTCTTTCTTATTCCAATATGATATAATTTGAAGATCACATCAAAAGAAGGGAATGAATTTGAGGATACAACCAAATATAGACAATGTGTGGGAAGACTTATCTACCTTACCACCAACATACCATATATTTGAAATATTATTGGGTTCATTTATAGGTTTACATAAAAATATTATGAAGGATATTGGTTTGTTGCAAAAAGAGTTGTAATATACTTTATGGGAACTCAAGACTTTGGACTCAAGTATTATAAGGTAGATGACTTCAATTTGATTGGGTATCCCGATTCAAACTTTTATGGGGATGAAGTAAATAGAGTGTTGAATTCAAGCTATCTCATGAATCTTGGATCAAAAATTGTCTCTTGGAAGGCACACATATAGTAAGTTCCAATAGATTCCAAAATAGTGGAAGAATATGTGGCAGTTGTAGAAACAACAAAGGAGATTGTGTGGCTTACGAAAATATTTGAATATTTGTAGGAGAAACTATTGTTACTCCTCTTCTAGTTGAAAATAATTCTCCAATCAAGCTGGATAAGAATTCGAGATTCTATGTTCACACTAAACATATCACCACAAATTACCATTTGATTCGATATCATGTAGAGGCTAAGACTAGTCATTTAAGACATTGTAAATCAAATAAAAAAAATTGTGGAGATCTTCACCAAAGTTCTTCAAAGAGAACTTTCAAATATTTTTAGAATGATGCCTAGACTCAAACACCCCTTCATATTAAGGGGAGGATTGTTAGATACCTAATCCATAAAGATTATGGTGAATTATAAATATTTTTTAAATATTTGAAAATAGTTAAGATAAGAGAAATGTGACGAATTAAGAGAATAAAAAGTCTCAAAACCTAAGAAGACGAAAAAAAAAGGTCAAAATCCTTTGTATTTATGATTGTATCACAATAATTAATTCATAAAATGTGGTTTTATTTCTTCATACATCACCTTTTACATGAGATAATTGCATGGCATACCAAAATTCTCCTTTTTAATATTTTAATTTTTTTGAATTACATGTCAAGTCACTAAGTATAATTTTCCATGAAATTTCACTAAAGGATACTGAGCATGGAGTTGGGATGAAAAATGTGGCTCACAATTGGGAATGTTTTGATAATATTATCACAAATACATAGTTAGAAAACTGATTCTATGCCATCTAGACCCTCAATTTTGTATAGGAAGATCTTCCTTTCAACATTAACTTATTAGTGGGGCCAACATGGTAATAAAACTTGAAAAAAGTTTCTAAGTGAACATAACATCTCTAATTGAGGAATATGAAGTGTCTTAATTTTTTTATAGATAATTACTTCAAAGAAACTGACTTATAGATATTACATGAAGCATCAAAGTGATGTTTTAATTGAATTTAAACTCTACGATACAATATACCTATATCATGCCCTCATAAAAAATGTGGAGATTTTTGATATATGTCTAATTAGGTAATTTGGTGCCATAATGAGGTACGTGAGGTTTCATTAGAAATTTCATGGAGTCAACCATAACACGAAATTTAAATTTTATATTTTAGAACCTATCAACAACATTTTAAAACCTTAATTCTCTTCCATCAAAATATTAACTAGAAATGTTCCTAAATTTACAAAGTCTCATTCTCAACAACTTAGGGTTGAAATGTGGCACATTATATTTTGGAAAGGTATTAGATTAGCATATCTCTAGTGTCAATCATGAATATGGGGTTACAAAAAGCCTCATTTTTGAAAGCCTATGGAATTTGATTATGATACCACCATTGTGATCAGCTCGTAAAGATCTTTTCGACAATATAAAATTTACTTAAATATGAGCCCTGAATCAAAATTTATGCTTGTTAGAATTTTTGGCCTATTAAAAGAGGCCATATCACACCAATACCCATGTGCCCTCTACTAGGCTTGAGTGAGCCTATTATGTAATCACTACGAGGCCCATAATAACTTTCATAATGAAGAACTAGGTCCATGTCATGTGTGGGTGACCGTTCCTTCATGTCTCCAAGTGGACAAGGTTCCAAGTAGGTTCCAACACTGAAACCATCACCAAAATAGACCATCCTACTTAGTTCACTCAATAACAAGGTGTGAAGGCATAAATATGTTGGAGGTCTCATGACATTAGGGTTCCTTGATCTGGAACCACATATGGATTATCCAACTCTTCATCGACATGCCCATTCACAAGTTTATCAAACACAAATGGTCTTAGAGGTGGAATAGATCTGATGACAAGGTTCCACTACTAGAACCATGAAAAAATCAAGTATTTATTCATCTAATTCAACCATTCGTAAGTTGAACATGTCACAAGGTTTTATAGTAGGATATACCCCAGTAATTGGGTTCCAATACTAAAACCATGACAGGATTGACCAGTCCTTCGTATCTCACCCTTTAGCAAGGTGTTAAGGCATCGAGGTATTGGCGATGGGCAGTGGTCAATTTTCCAATCACAACACCCTCCAAAATATTCAATCCCTGGCCCGATGATGGGTGAAACCACCTCTAAGATAAATTGCAGTTGCAGGAAAAAGGGAAGCGACCAATCTCGATCCACTCTCTACTCAATCTGGTCTATGGGTGTGATTAATCAGAGCTCTACCATCAACCCTTCCACACACCACTCTGTGGTGCACCATATACCCATTATTTTCATCCTCAAGATAAGAAGAGGGGCAAGTCCCCTTCCTAATCTTCAATAAGCTTGTTAATAATGCACAATGAATTATGTACCAGTTCAATCCAACTCTACGTGCCTCTTGTAAGGCCCTTTTAAATTCACACTTAGAAGTCATATATCCCTTAATAACATCAATGTGGAACACACAATATTGCATAAATGCACAAGGATAGTTATAGTTTATCCCCAAACTTCACAATTCCACTTAGCAGGATGATCTATTTAATTCATAAGCTATTACTGTCAAGAAGAGAACACTACACGATTAATCACATTATTCATGAATTGAATGCACACTAGCATAAAATAGGCACTCAATCAGTTCATAACATGTTAGGAAACCAAAAAATCATGAACATAACAGTGAACTACCCATATAAATCATTCATTCCAATCATTGATATTTATTAGCCATAATAACTATATGAAGATGCATAAATACACAATTTAACAAATTATTCACAAACAAGTTATTGGACAACATATTCCACACAATCATCCAATTCATAGCATATAGGACAACCTACAAATTAGGAGTATAACAACAAAATTCACAATTCACGTATTCATTACAACCATAGACATATAAGATATATTTTCAGTCACGAGCATAAGAATGAACCTTCACCAATATGCAAGCATTCAAAAACATTTAGAGATGTACACGAGTTCATACTAGACATGTTCAATCCATGGAACATTACAACTCATGATTCAAATACATAAATGCAATATACTTATCTAAGTACCCTAAGATGACTGGAAACTAAAGGAGGGAATTCCACTCTCCACCCAACCACATGTCAACAAAACTACATCTTTCTTGCATTTGACAACCCACAATACATATCCAAAGTTTGATGGGATGCTTGCTTAGGGAAATTCACTCCAAATCTTCGAAGACACTCAAGATATAGAGTTTGTTGTCTAGGTGGTTTCTCAACTTCCCTCTGTTATTAAGCACCAAAATGACTCACTTACTTCTCTAAGTTTAATCATAGGGATTCACCCAAGGTCTAGATGGTGTATTGCTCAGTCTAGGTGGTTGATTCCACTATTTAAGTGGTTTAACAAATATATTTTCATAACAAACACCATGTGGGTGTACAATGCTTTATATTGGTGATTTTACAACTCTCTAACAAGCACTACAATGGCTCATATTTCCCTATCCAAATGGTTTAATAGTTATACAACAAGAACCATAGTGATTCACTTCCTTCTCTCAGTTCCATCACATGGATTCACCCAGGGTACATAGGGGGTTTTGCTTCGTCTAGGAGGTTGAATCCACTGTTAAGGTTGTTTAACAATTGTTTTTTCATGGAAAGCGTTGCAAGGGCATGTAATCCACTATTTAGGTGGTTTAACAAATCTCCAAAATGCACCACAATGGATCATTTTTCTTGTTACAAGTGGTTTAATAGCTTTACAAAAATCACCACACTGATTTGGTCATCCAACAAATCTCCCATTGAAAACTCAAGTGTAGACCACACATCGTAGTGGACTTAACACATTTCTCTTATACTGTTAATGCTCCATTTACTCCTACAATCCAACCCCAACATAAACTTTTCTTTCATTCTCAGAGAAAGAAATAACTTTTCTCTTCCATATCATATGGTTCTCTCTTCAATAATGTTCTTCCTTTTCCGTGTTTCTTTTTAGTTACCTATTATCTCCGCTTCTTCTCATGGTCCTTGTCTATGTGAATATATTCCATTTTCCCAAGGAAACGGTCCCCCAACCTTGATCCATGAAGGAGGTGGGGATGGGATGGGCACAAATCTCCAATCACACTACCCAACCCCATCTCATAAATTATGTTAGTGTAGGTGGGTGGAATGGTAAAAAATAGTTTAATAATTCAATGTAGTTGGTTATGTTCTTGTTCACAACATGCAACAAGTTCCCCCCTTTATATATTTGGACCCGTGATGTCCCTTTGTTCAAGATAGCCAATTAAATTTACTTTATGTGTTACAAAATTTTATCTCAGCTAGATGTTGTTCCCGTGCTAGCATTACAATCACAATTCAATAATACAAAAACAAGGGTAGAATGAGGTATGTTACAAATACCAACCCCTTAAAGGAACACCATCCTCAATTTTCTATAAATAGAGAACATAGACAAAAATTAAGCTTTATAATGACAATTCTTACATCAATGACATATTCCATCTCTTTGGTTTCCATTTCAAGCTATTCCATTCATAATTCATGGTCTAGTCACATCTAGACCATATGACATTCCAACACATTCTGCCTAGTTATCCATTGTTCCTCAATGCTTCCACATGAAAAAAATCTAGCTCATTGTATTTTTGGGGCACACACAATGCATTCATGATCTGATTGAGTATGTACATCAATCCTTGAAAACTAGTTCATTCTATTATCCTCTTGTAGTCACACACCTTCCAAGTTAAGACATACCCTTCTCCGCTTCCCAAGTCCCTTGGGAGATCCATTCCTTGGAAAGAATTCCTCCCATAGGAAAATTCTTAAGACTGATGGAGTATTATAGCCAACACATTCCTATGGATTTATTTAACAACAAAACACATTTTTCATGACATAACTCATGGCGATCCATGCATTTGACAAGGTTACAATGTCAACATAATGGCCAAGTCCCTAGGTTGTTTAACATCACCATGCTTATTTATGCTATTATGATGTCATTTTGTAGCCATCATCATCTATCCTTCCTAGATGGGTCGTATTATTACCTTTATCACAAGCATACAGTTCCCATGAAATATAATTAAAATTTCAAGTTAAAAATTTTAATTGCCCAAATGTGCTTAATTTGAAAGCGATATTTCATAAACATGAGAATTTTAGTCATGATGTTGGGTTCCCTTGTAGATGGCGATACTTTGTCATGGTGGTTTCTATCTCACATCCCATTCCAACACTCTAGCTAAAATTTGATCTCATGTTCATTCTAAGCATTTCAAAATGCACTAAGACATTTAATTCAACAACCCAAAGGGTAAAAACTAAGAGATGAATACCTTTAACCATACCCTTTTTTGTTTGTTTGTAAGTTAGGCTAAGATATATTAGATCATAAAAGAAACTTTACATAGGTGTTGGGATGAGATGGTAAGTGATGATTAGCCTATCCCAACCTTATAAGCTTTCAAAATAGAGCAGGTTTGGGGCTTCCTCCTAGGAGGAAACCAACCCCTTAATAGCGTCAAACAGTCATGATTTACAAAGTGTTCCATAACACATATAAAAACAAAATAGTTGTAGTATGTGCTGAAATGACAGAAAATAGAGATGAACCAAGCAATTACGTAGTCATGGTGTTCATTTATCATCCTCTGTAGTGGGGTCCTCCTCCTTGATGAGGCATCCATATTCATGCGCAATGGCCTCGTCCTCAGCTGTTGGCTCATGCGGGGGCTTTGGGGGGGGGGGAGGGGCGCTGCGCAGATGATAGGAGAAAAAAGTAATAAACATCTGGAACTTTGGTCCAAACTCCATCCGAATCCATGATCCAAATGTTTGTATCCTCCTCCACTGGCTTGTGAAAAGGGAGTGGCTTGGTTTTTCGAGGAGTGGGCGGCTCAGAGTGCATAATGGTAGAATTCCCGGGGCCTCTTTTGCCCCTTTGATTCTCTAGAGATAAGACTACCTCATCCTAGATGAGATCAGGCCTTTGAGTAGCCTCCCTATCGTGGTTTCTAAAAGAGGAACCTTCAATGGATTCCAAACGGTTATCTTGACCATGGTGATAGTGACCCGAGAACGCACCTATTTGGCTACACCTAATGGGCTTTTGACGATGTCGCGGAGCCATGGGTAGGTTAACAAGCAGAGGGGGGGAGTCCAGGCTCAAAGCAGTGAGGTGCACAATAGGAGAACATGCAACAAAGAAGTAGAGAGAGGGGGGGTGGGGGCACGCAACAGGGGGTCGCGCAGTAGGGGGGCGAGCAGCAAGGGAGCCTGCCTTAGAAAGCGCGTAGCGGGGAGAAGAAAAAGAGGAGGGGATTTCCACATGAAGGCACATATCTAGGGGGCAAGAAATATGTGCGCAACAGGGACACTGCCCAGGGAATCTAGAGTAGCAGTGTGATGGCAAGGGAAAAGACAAAAATGGATCTAGAGTCCGGCTGGAGCAGCAGAGGGATGACAGAATGAGGAGCTTCAACAACTTTTGAAGAGCTGTGGCATGAGCGTAGATGCTGTGCGGGGTTGTGGCATGCTCGCAGATGCAATGTGGGATAGTTAAATTGAGATTGCAGGTGATTCAATATATGGAAATAGATTAGGTGCAGTAGAGCACCAATTTGAATGATTACTGAGTTGAAGTTCCACATCAGGTTAAAGCTGGATTTGTAGGGTGTCATCATCCTAAGCATGGGGATATCTGTCTTTTCATGGTCGCGGCATGTCACCCGCATCCAGGGGAGTTTGATCATTTTTGAGGAGGGTGTGGCAGTTCTCTCACAGGGTTTCATCCTGAATTTGAGAAAAATTAGAGTGATAGAGCGTTGAGTGTCTATCCACTCGTTTGTTGGCCAGGAGATCTGTAAAAATGTTTTCCTTTCTGCACACATGGTGGAAAGTAATGGCCTTGTGATGCTGCAGTAACTGTTCCAAGATATTGAGACGGTTGGCGAGCCTCCAGCTGGTAGATACCTTTGTGTAAGAAGTACCAAGGAGGATGCGGGTGGTTGCTTGGATGATGAGTTGCGAATCTCCTTTCATTTCCAATGGGAAAAATTTAAGCTCAATGGCTATGGAGATATCCTATATAAGCCCCTCCAGCTTTGCAGAGTTGTTGCTATCCCACCCCAGGTTTCCATAGTAGGCGTAAAGGGGGTTTCCATTAGAATCTCTGAAGATACCCCCAAATCCGGCTTCCCCTGGGTTGCCTTTGGAGGCTCCATTGAAGTTTCACTTAAAAAAAATAGCTGCAGGGGGGGGGGGGAAGTTCCATTGTTCAGGTGCGCAGATCTTGCCTGTGCTCCGGGAGGAGTTATCCACGAGGGGCTCAATACATATGTGCTAATTGTTCCAAATGATACATTCAGCAATGGTTTTCGAGAATTCATCCTTCCCCCAGTGAGCCATGGTGAGAGTTTATTCTAAGTTGCTCTGTATCTTGGCCCATATATGCTCTTGATTTGAAGCAGTGCCTTTAAATATCTTGCTATTTCATTCTTTCCAGAGGTTCCATATGAGTAGGCCTGGAATAAGCTGCCAGAGATGATTTAGGAGATTGCTGGAATAGGGATTATCCTACCACCTGCTAATTGTATTGGTGACGTTGCCCCTGTCTCGAGTAGATATTCTGCATAGTATTTCAATCTTGTCCCAAAAAGTATTGATTTTAGGGCAGAGGTCTAGTAGATGATCAATTTTTTTGATGTAATTTTGACATAGAGGAAACCTCTAAGTGATCACAAAGCCCCACTTCGTAATATTCTCCCATGTGAGGATGTGTCTTTTACTGAGAAACCATAAAAATGTAGCTACTTTGGGCCAAATATTGTTGTCCATATCTTCTTCCATAACTGATTTTTGGGGCCAGGGTTCGATGGTTGTATTAGATGGTAGGCTTCCTTAGTTGAGTAATTACCACTTGGAGTGTAGCCCCAACGGAGAATGTCTGGCCCTTGCTGAGTTTTGATTATTATTTTTGTTAATTCCTCCCAAATATATCAGTGTTGTTCATTATTCCAGTCTGCCTACCATCTATCTGTGTGGAGCCAATTCCTATAACCTTGAGTTGTTTCATTGGTCCAAAAGTCTTGGACGCAGTTTTGTTCTTTTTCCTGTAAGACCATGCTCCAGAGGGGGTGAGGGAAGATTGAGGATAGACTAGGCATTTGCTGCCATGAATCCTCCTAGAACCTGACTTGAGTTCCATCGCACAGTTCCTAGAAGCTATGATATTGGATCAACTATTTTTGTTGACTGGCTGCATTCCATATTTGGGATCCTCCGAGAGTGATATTGAATCTGATTAGTTCCTCCTTGGGGCAATTTCCTTCATATTTGGTGGCCCATAGGGTGGCCCATGGTATATGAGGGTTGGATACCCATTTCAACCATACACTAGCGCCCATGATGCTGTTGCCGTGCTCCAGATCTCTCAGACCAAGTCCTCCCTGATATTTCGGCATACAAACCTCTTTCCATTTGACTAGCGCCCATTTGTGCTTGTCCTTGGATCCCCCCAAGAGGAAGGTTCATTGAAGATTGTGGATGGCTTTGAGGACCCATTTTGGTGCTGCCAAAACAAAAAATAGGTATATGGGCAGATATTGAAGAACATATTTCATGAGAACCAATCGTCTGGTGATGTTGAGGGAGCGATGGCTCTAGGTGGATAGTTTAGTCTCCATTTTGTCCAACATATCTCTCTAGGAAGAATGTTTGATAGTTGAGTCTGTGAGAGGAGATCCAAAGTATTTGGACGACAGAAAGGCTGTGGTGAAGCCCAAGATGTGAGCTATGTTGCGCTGGGTGATAAGAGGCGTTTTAAAAAGGAAGATTTGAGTTTTTTCAAGGTTGACAGTGGTTCCAGAGGCTTCAGAGAAACAAACAAAAAGGGTTCTGAGGGTGCGAGCTTCCTATATAGAGGGGTGCCCCATGATCATGTTGTCATCCACAAATTGTTGATGGGAAATGGTGGGGAGATTGTGTAAAGGAATTCCTTGAAGGTCTTGAGATCAGATCAAGCTCTTGATCAGGCGGTCCAGAGCCTCGGCCATAAGAACAAAGAGAAAAGGCAAGAGATGGTCTCCTTGGCTTATACCTCTAGAGGGTAATGTTTTTGAGGGGATTCCATTGACAAGTATAGAGATGAAAGGAGAGGATGTCAAGCTCATGATCCAACGAACCCAAGTTTCACTAAAGCCAAAGGCAAGAAGGACTTGATTTATATAGTTCCAGCTGAGCTTGTCAAAGGCCTAGGATAGGTCAATTTTGAGGAGCATGCCCGATTTTTTTGAGGTTTTATGGAGTGGATGACCTCATGGGTTAGAATGATTCCATCAGGGATCTGCCTACCCTCTACATAGCGGGTTTTCTTCGATGAGATGAGCATGGGAAGAAGCTTCTTCAATCTGTTAGCTATAAATTTGGAAATAATTTTGTAAATTACATTGCAGAGTGCTATAGGTCTGTACTTACTTGGAGAAGCATCATTATATTCCTTTAGGATGAGAGTGAGGAAAGTTTCATTGAGAGCTGGAAGAATCCATTGGGTTTTGTGCGATTCCTCCACTATGCCCCATACTTCCTCTTTGACAGTGTCCAAGAAGAAATGGAAGAAGTTGGTCGTAAATCCATCCGGCCCTGGGGCTTTCCCTTCTTTTAATTGGAAAACCACTTGTTCGACCTCTGTCAGTGTTGTGTCTTTGAGTAACATCTTGTTGTGATCATCATTGACCAATTTTTGGATATGCTGTGTGATTTTTTCGATGGCCTCTTGTCATTGATGTTGGATTATTTGAGGATGTCCTTGAAGTGGTTGAGAAATTCCTTTGTGATGTCCTCATGTTTTTCCATACGCTCACCATTTTGATTCTTAAGGTCTGTGATTCTATTGTGCATCTTGTGCGGGATTGTGGAGCGATGAAATAATTTTGTGTTCCTTTCTCCATCCTTGATCTAGCATATCCGAGACTTCTATTTCCATAGGATCTCTTCTTGACTTCCTCTTTCTTCAAGTTGGGCTGTTAGTGTATTTTCCTTGGTCTCTGAGTCTACTGATCTTCCTTTTTATATGATTTTTTTTGGAGCTGTTGCATTTGCGCTTCTAGATCTCTTTGGTCTTTGAAGATGTTACCGAAGGTGGTCTTGTTCCACAATTTCAGTTTCCCTTTGAGCATCTTCAATTTATTCTGGAAATGATACATTTTTGTGCCCAAGGGTGAAATGAGGGAAGCCCACCATTCTGAGATAAGGCCTTTGAACCCTAGATGCTTGTGCCAAAATTGTTCAAAGAAAAAAGGTTTTGGGGTGGAAATACTCGGTCTGAGCCATTGGAGATGGATTGGCCAATGATTTGAGCTAGAGGCTGGAATGATGGTGGTTTCTAGCTCTCCTCCCAGGTTGATGAAGTCTTTTGTGATGAGGAAGTGGTCCAATATGGAAGCAATTTGATGGGATCCGCCCCTCCTATTATTCCAATTGAAGATGCCATTGGATGTTTGAATATCTATAAGATGATTTCCTTGGATGAAGTCCTTGAATTTGGTGCTATCCATATCAAGATGAGGTCTTCCTCCTTTTTTATTTTTTCTCCTAAAGGGTTGTGATCATGTTAAAGTCTCCTCCAATAAGCCAGAGAGGGTGAGTTCTCTAGTTGTTGAGATCTAATATGCTACCTAGAAGCTATATTTTTTTCTGTAGTAACTGAGGGAAGTAGACATTCGTGAGATGTCCATGAATGCTGTTTCCAATAAGGTGGATGGAAGCTTGAATGAAGTGTTGATTTTCCTAACTGTTCTCTAGGGTGATAAAGTGGGGATTCTAGATAATTTCTAGGCCTCTCAAAGCCCCACTAGCGTCAACATCTAAGGTGTTGCAGCCTTTCCAGAGTCTTCTGAATATTGTGTCCAGAGTTGAGCTGGAGAATTTGGTTTCTTGCATAAAGAAGATCGTGGGGTTTTCCTCAACAATTATTTTATTGATTAACTTGTGCTTGGAGGGACTATTTATCCCTCTGATATTCCATGAGATGATCTTCATTTAGAGGGGTTGGGAAATATAGAGTAGAACCTGGTTAACTTGGGATATCACCCTAATTCTACTAGCTCTTTTCCCATGATGACCAGTCGCTGCAGATCGGTTCTTCTTCCTTGTTTTTTGGATTATTTTAGAATGAGTTTAGTGTTTAGGAGTGTGCCACCTTGAATGCCAAGGTAGGGTATATGTTTAGCTCTACTAAGGAATTCCTCCAATTTCTGGATTCGGTGATGTGGAATTGAGATAAAGTCTTTCCACTTGCATGCATCTTCCAACCCCATGATGTCAAGGTCCCCGTAGTCAATGATCTCCGGATCTTTTTCCATTGCTTATGGGTTGAGTCAAGAACTACACCTTTAAATTTTTCTGAGTTTTCCCTTGTGTGCATAGAGGACTGGGGTATCAGATAGGCTTCTAGTTTGACTTTGGTTTGTTGAGTCTTCGAAGTCTGGGTATTCTCCTGCGGGGGTCGATCCGAGTCTCTTGGAATTTCATTCTCATTCTCATTTAGTTGAACTAGGGAGTCAAAGATATTTCTTTATGCTGGGGCTCTTTTGCTCTGGTTCATATTTGACTTCCTGGTGTGCCTTTTCCTTCTAGTGACTTTCGTGAACCCTTCGGTATCTTTGTCTGTTGAGTCGTTAGTCAAAGAAGATCTTTGATTTAGGGGGATTTTATAGGTCAATTTGGGCATCATCCCCCAAGACCTGGTAAAAATAGACATCATCCCCAGGACCAATGAAATAGGGTCTATCATCCCCTTATATTTCAGTTTCTATATGCCCTAAGTGAAGAAAATTTCATTCATGGCTTCTATTATGATATTTCCAAGGTTTGAAGTATATGTTATATGACCTACTAACTCACTAACACTCACTTGGAAGGGAATAAATGCGTTGTAGTTCCAAATCCTCCATGCAAGGGTGCACTGCAGTGCACTTCCTGACACTCAAGGGTGTGTTGGTCACCTGGGAGTGGAATTCTCATTGTTTCGGGAATCTCCACATGGCCAGTGCCTTCTAGAAGAGTCCATATGTGTCAAAATTCGAATCCAAGTGTCCATATAACACCTCTGAACTTGGAAACATGTATTGCCTATTATTAGAAAGTCATTCATTTAGAAACTACTACCAGTTTCCCTATAAATTGAACACTCATCCTAATGCTAGGGATGGAAGAATTTTGGTAAAGTTATGCTGTTGGATTCTCATTTGATAAGAAAGTGAAAGTATTGATATGATGCTGGGATAATCTTGGATGTGATGAGGCTGGAATGAATCTGGAGTAGGTTGATAATAAATCGATCCATTGGTTGTAATCTTCCCCTCATACTCTTTAATAAATATTGTTGTTTATTTTCCCATACATATGTCTCTATTTCTTGTGCAATGTATTCTTCAGGGATGGATGTATTTCAGATCTAATCGATTTGATTTGAGTAAGATAAGTAGATATCTATATATAGTATGTTGTTTTTTGTTCTCTATTTGTGTTTGCAAGAATCAATCTAGCGATTTGAGTTGGATTGAGAGCGACGTCAACAATGACATAAGGAGAAGGAGAAGAGAAAGAATCACAAGTAGGCTCCTTTCCATTATGTATATCTGCTTGTTTTAGAGAAAGTGATAGTTATTCTTTCCTCTATTGTTCTAAGTGATAAACACCACACTTAGGGAATTTGGTTGATCCGTAGATCACAATTCCACATAACAAATTGGCGACTCCGCTGGGGAGTATCATATCATTCCTGGTGTTTTTTCCTCTGTTTATCCTCATCAGTAGCATCTAATTTTTGTTATCAGTCATTTGAATGAAAAAATTGCATTAGAAGTGTGTCTAGATGCCCGATTTTCAATCTTAGCTGTGCCCAATGCACTGTTGGTCAAGACACAGTGCACTGCAGTGCACTATCTCCCACTCAGGGGTGCTCTACAACACACTGTCTCCCCTTAGCCAACCTTAGCCAACCAAATTCCATGAAAATCTGTCATTGCTTTGAGTTTCAACCAATTGTTTGCTGTATTCTCAGATGTCTGATACCTCTTAGAGACCAGTAAACTTTCATGTTCTTCCTCCTTTTAAAAGTTAATTTGTTTAATGTCTTTTTAGTGTTTTTATTTATCATTGGAAAATAAAATTCAAAGTATTTAATTTATGCATTAGATCAATTATGTTTTCGAAAAGGAAATTGTTGTTTCATTCCTCGTTTCCTATAAGAAAATTGTAGTTCCATCCTTCATTTTCCTAAGAGAAATTGTTGTTTTATTCCTCATTTCTCATAAGAAAACACTTGTTTATTGATTTATGCATATATTTTCTGTTCTTTCATTCACATTAAAGGGAGTTGAAAAGAAAAACATGCATGGGCATATAGTGAATTGTGTGTGTTGCATAGGAACAAGTTAGGAAAGCTGCATTTAGTTTGTGCTCTTTGTTGTTTGCTCAAAAACTGATTACTCTTTCCCTTTGTAGCTACGATTTTCATTAAAAAATATAAATTGAAAAGTTTTCTTATCATTTAGTTTGAATTTTTAGGAATTTCCATTACATCATGCGGTGAACCTCAAAGACAAACTTTTAAACAAGATCAACATAAAATTTACATTAATCAACCTAATAAAGCATCGAAAAATTAGTGATAACATTTAGAATGTTTAGGCTAGAGACATGTTATGGCTTAGTTAAACATAGTAGCTGTCGCTAACTTGTCCACGATACATTCCGAGTGTGATACCTCACTCCACATACGTAAGTATATCGAAGCTCGTCCACGTACTTTCGGGTATATAGGGCAGTGTTCTAGTACGAAAAGTATAAGGGGGTGCTCTCATTGTGCGGTTTCGCATTAGACAACGCTAATACGGACTTGGGCCTCCATGTACCTTTGGGTATATTTGGGAGGACAAATTTAGGTCTCTATTGATCCATAGGTAACTGAGTCGGCCGCCTTGTAACTTGTGATACAATGAACACAACATTCGT
The DNA here is from genome assembly GCA_034641835.2 of Pinus albicaulis. NCBI lineage: Eukaryota > Viridiplantae > Streptophyta > Pinopsida > Pinales > Pinaceae > Pinus > Pinus albicaulis. The sequence continues at coordinate 871,425,825 of CM076574.1, read as the reverse complement.
GGAGATTGCTTGCCCGTACTTCTTCATTCACCAAGAGGTATTATGCAGTTCACAATTACTTGGTAAACCTTTTTCCTAGAATTACCCTTTTATTTTGTGTATTTGTTTTTGTCATAAAATCAATCAGTCATCGTGGAAGAAGAACATCCCTTTCCCTGTCGTTCATGTAGAATATCACTTAAAACACCTTTACCACCGAAAGCCATTTCTGGTCGGCGAAGGAGACATCGTTCTACCGAAACCAGTACTATCAGCACCTCTGGTGTGACATCATCCTCACATATACGAGAGTCATCTCGAGTTGTTTCTAAAAATCTTGGTTCATATATTATTGTCGAGATAGAATCCTCACAACTACTTGTGGTCACGATCCATCCAATCAATGATACCATACCTACCGAACTCGACGTTGTTCAACTGGAAGTTGATCTGGATCTTGTTACTCTTTTACCAGAACATATAGATCCCGAAGTCGAACAACCAGAAGTTGTTACTGTATCGGTCTCTCCACAATCGATTGTAGCCATTGAGTCTCCCATATCGCGCATTCAACCGCCTGAAATATATCTCGGGCCTGACGAAAAAGTTCTTCCACCTAGTTTGATTTCGATTGAAGAAATAACACAAGAAGAAACACCTTCAACTCTAACTCATTTTTTTGGGGGGGGGGGAGCTTTATCTTTATGAGTCTTTTCCTCAATCAACTCACTCTCCTTTCTTTTATCCCGAGTCAATTTGAGTTCCCGGAGATCCTATAGGGTATACATTGGGTTGTATGAACATGGTTGAGTCAACATCTTTGACTGTACCATATATTACAATTGCGACAACACCTACTGTTGCTACCGCGTTGATGTTCACCACATCACCAGAGTCACATCTATATGGTGGTCTTTCCATACCACCTGGTTACCACTCTTTATTTGGAACCTTCTCTGGTGCTTCCTCAAACCCATGGAATTCACCAATGTCATCATCTAGTATTATATCTGGTACATCTCTAATGAGTACTGAACGGATTGATCCTTTATATACATCTTTAGTGAAATATCAAGCTGGTCGATCTGGGTATATTTCATCCAGTACAATCTCAGATGAAATCCCAGCATTCGGAGAACAATATATTCCATATTATTATGCTCCTCATGCTGGGGGGCAACCTATGGTCATCCATTTTGATATTACTCCGCCGTTATATGGTCACCCTAATGTTGGAATGACTGTTTGTTAATGGCAGCCTATCCTACCCATTCAACCACAAATGGTTGTGCATTCATATCAACCGGTTCAACCTGTTGCTCCCACATATACTCCACTTGTTAATACATCCTTACCCCTGTTACAGGCTCAAAGTGCTGTACCTCAACTGTCTCAGGCAAGACCTTCCACCCAATACCCTCAAGTATTGTGCCCTCAGACTCCAACTCCTTCAGCTAGTTTACAACAACCACCTGTATCTAGAATTATTTATTTACAAGATGGATTACCCTATTATGGGATGTCACAGGCACGATTGGGTTTTACCTATTCACAAACGGGTCCAAGATATTCTAGTTTGGGCTCCAATCTTGGTGGACAAACACCTTGGCAGCCACAAGCGCAAATTCCATAACATTCATTAAAAATAAAATAAACTTACCTAGGTTTTGGTCAACAGAATCCTCAAGCATTTGCTTATCAAAACAAACCTTATCTGGGTTACTAGCAACAAATTCCTTATGATGGTGCTCAAAGGCCTGTTGCTCAAGCAATTCCATCATACCATAGCTATGCTCAACCTGACTTAAATCGACTGTTTCCCTTTGTTGCAACTTTAGAATTACCTAATTTAAACTGGCTTAGCAATGATCCAATCAACTATGCTCCTTGGTGGTCGGTGATACCACATAAATTACCCTCAAATATTCCAAAGTTAAATGGAAACTGTGGAGAAGACTCGTCGACACATGTTATGACTTATCATTTGTGGTGTTCATCTAACTCCTTAAATGATGACTTCATTCGACTGCGTCTTTCCCATGGTACGCTCACTGGTCCGGCCGCGAAGTGGTACATTGTGTTAACACGAGCTTCATTTGATAATTTCATAGCCTTTGATACTATATTTCTGAACCAATTCCAGTTACCCATAAAATATGAAACTGGAACATAAATCTTGAGAAATTTTTAATAGAATAATTCTACTCAAATTTCTGATCATATTCATGAGTGGTGTCTTCGTTGTAGAATGGTCAAGACATTTGTTCCTGATCATCTCCTTGCTGAGTGGTTCATTAAGTCCTTGTTGCCATATATCACTAAGGATGTGGCTAAGGGTGGCGTCGTCACTGAAGAGTAGGTCATTGCTCGTGCCCAATACTTATATTTGATTTATATTTAGTTTGGAATACTCTATGAGAAAATTCCCAACGTGCCACGATCTAATTTTACTATTCCTCCACCATCTAAGGACTCTCATGCCGACGACAGTATGATAGGTATTGCAAGAACACATCAATCTACTGCATCTTATCCTGCATCTTCTTCTAAAATTCATGCCGTGTCATTTGACAAAGGAAGAAGTGACAAGCAACCTGGAAGTAAGAAAAAGGGTAAATCGAGGAAAAAGAAAAATTCAGCCCCCCAGGAACGATCATCTGATCAAAAAATTGAAAACAATCGGAAACCTCATTACCCTTGCATAATATGTAATGAGGAGCACTTTGTTCGAGACTGTCCTCACTGCGCCGAAGTCTCAAAATTTCTTAAGACTTCGAATGCTTTAGCTGTGTTGACAGATCCATTTCTGAATCTAGACACAAATATGGTTGCTCCAGATCCAGCTTCCAGTTCCCAAGTGCTTATGCTATCTGTCACGAAGCCAAAAATTGATTTTTTTTGTCAACGCGTAATAAATATTATGGTAGTTAGGCTACTGATCAACCTACTACCTTAAACACGAATCTGTCCATGAAATCTATTCCGCCAGCTTCTATTCTTGATTTAACAATAAAGCCACCGAAGGGAGTCGTCCATGAATCGACATTCAATCCTCGAGCTCGAGCTGCTCAAAATTATAATATAGTTGAAGATTTGGCTCAATCCCCTTCAACTATGTCGATGCTTGAGGTACTTCAAAATTGTCCCTCCCAGAAGAAGGCTTTGTTGTCGGCAATTGGTGGAATCGATTCGACATATTCCAATCTTGTAGTCTTTAATCATACAGGATATGTGTCGCAATTACCAGCAGAATTGGCATTCTCCATCCAAGTAAATTTTCTAAATCACCTCGTTGATTGTACTATTATTGATGAGGGAGCATCTACCTGCATTATGTCTCTAAACTGTTGGAAGTCACTTGGCTTACCGCACCTATCTCAATCGCCTACGACGACGAAATATTTTGACGGTCGTACATATAAGCCTTGCAATATCATCAATAACTTGCATGTCGAAATAGGGGGAAAAATAGTAAATGTTGAAGTTGAGGTCATTGACGGACCCATTGACTACAAAATTTTACTCGGAAGGCCATGGATTTATCCTATGACTGTGATCATTTCTACATATTTTAGAATGATCACCTTTCCTCATAAAGGTGTTATCATAGTCATAAATCAACTCTCTTTCTTTGCCTCCAATTCCCAGGTAAGTGGAAGAATTCCGTCAGTTCACGCACCCCAAATAGCACTTCAAAAAATTGGTGTAGGAATCCTAAAGGATTATTCCCTAATGGGAACCTTTGCATTACCGCCGCCTACGACATCGGTAGAAATTGCAAGTATAGAGACCTGCTACATGATATCTTCTACTCCATCTGGCTTAAGGAAGATTATGGATGATTCTGAAGTTGTTATGTTGCATGAATTTTTTCTGCCCAACCCAATTGAGCTAGAATAACAATCGATCTACATGGCTTGGGTGGCGAATCTGAAATCATCGTCACTGATTGTTTGGGTCGATTGTTCATTAGATTTTGGTACTCCATCTAATCCTTTTTCATCCACTTTCTTGACTAATGAGAGCATTGTGTAATCCATGATGCCAGAAGGAGAACCATGGGAAGATCATCATCATCGTTCCCATCTTCAGGATTACGAAGAAGATAATCTTATTGAACCATATCACCCATCGATCAAAACATTATTTTCAAATTATTTTCCCATTAATGCAATCGAATCCGAGCAAAACTTATCAAATATTGAAGAAACCATTTCTATTGATATTTCGACTAAACCCGACGTTGTAGAAAAAATTCATGTCGGAGTGTCTTTTTCTTCATCAAAACTCGAAACTTATCACTCTCTCTTTCGTGAATTCCGTGATATATTTTCTTTGTATTACGAGGAAATGCCAGTCATAGTTACTAGTATCGTTGAACACACCATTAAAATGTACCCCGATGTCAAACCGGTACGTCAACATCTTCGTCCTGTTGATCCGAAGAAGGCCGCTGCCATTAAAACAGAAGTTGAAACTATTTTGCATGCTGGTTTCATTTACCCTGTTTCGTTAACTGATTGGGTTTCCAATATTGTTCCTGTTATGAAGAAAAAAGGGACAATCAAAGTGTGCATCGATTATTGGGATGTCAATCTTTCTTTTCCAAAAGACAACTATCCTACTCCCTTTATCAACCAGATTATTGACGATTGTATTGGATGTGAAATATTTTCTTTCATGGATGGATTTTACGGTTACAATCGAATAAATATCCGCCTAAAGGACCAATATAAGACAACATTCATCTGTCCCTAGGGCACATTCACTTATCATAAACTCCCATTTGGTTTAAATAATGATGGGGCAACATTTCATAGAGCAATGGATTATGCTTTCAATGACATCAAGCACATTGTTCAACCTTGTCTAGATGATTTACCCATGCATTCACGAGACCAGACTAATCACTTGATGCATTTGAGAGCTATCTTTCTACGCTGTCGACACTACAAAATACGCCTCAATCCAGACAAATGTGTGTTTTGAGTTGGTTATGGTAATTTGCTAGGATTCATCATCTCAAAAGAAAGGATTTGAATAGACCTGCTGAAGGTCCAAGCCATTCTTGATTTGCCTGCACCATCAAATTTTCTTCAGTTACAGAAAATTCAAGGAAAGGCTAACTTCCTAAGGAGGCTCATACCTAACTACACCGAAATGGCTAAAGTATTTACTTGTCTCTTGAAAAAGGGGATTCCCTTCGATTGGGATAAGGTTGCGCAAGCTTCTTTTGATGTTGTCAAGGATACACTTTTCCTGGCGTCATTAATATATCCCCCCAATTATTAGAGTGATTATTTCTTATTTATCACCATGAATGATACAACCATTGCTATGGTATTGGTCCAAGAAGAAGATGGGATAGAACATCCAATATATTATTTGAGTCGTAATCTCAATGATACGAAAGTGAAGTATTGATACGTCGAAAATCTCGCCTTAGTGGCCATTCAAGATGTCCAAATATTTCGCCATTATATCCTGTTCGAATACCATTGTCATTTCGGATTGCAACCTCATGACATACATTCTGTCATGTCAATTGCTGGGGGGAATACATTCAAAATGGATCGTCATTTTAAAAGAATTTGATTTGGAATTCATCAAATCAAAGTAAAATAAGCCTTTAGTTTTGGTTGAGCTTCTCTACGACCTTCCCTCTAATATTACTGCTACTACATCGGAACCATCAATTCCTGATGAGTCTATGTTTTTGATCGGATAATCTGATCCTTGGTATGGAGATTTTATCATTTATCTCCAAACCCAAACTTTTCGGCCCGATACCTCTCACTCTCAACAACGATGTATTCAATACCAAGCCAAATATTATCTGATCGTCGACGATACACTTTATCGTCATGGTTTTGATATGATTTTAAGGAGGTGCCTCACTCATGAGGAGGCCAAGAATGTTTTAAATGATTGTCATGCTGGGGCTTGTGGTGGGCACTTGTTTGAATATGATACCACACAGAAGATACTCCACGCTGGTTACTTTTGGCCTACCATATTTCGCGACTCCATCCTCGTGGTCAGAAGTTGTCATGCGTGCAAGATATTTGATCATAAAATCCGCAAACTGCCAACGCCAATGCATCCTGTTATCGCTGTGGGACCATTTGAAAAATGGGGCATTGACTTCATGACCTGCAACCCTCATTTTTCTGGGGAGAATGGTTATATTATTGTCACAGTAGACTACTTTACCAAGTGGGACGAAGCGATGCCTATATCCAATAACATGGGCGAAATAGCTGCATTATTATTTTTCAATCATGTCATCTCACGGTTTGGTGTTCCACATGCTATAGTCACAGATCATGGTAAGCATTTTCGCAATCACATGATGAATGAGTTGGCTGCCAAATTAGGACTATCCCATGATAGTTCTACTCCTTATTATCCACAATCTAATGGAAAATTTGAGGCTATTAACAAGATTCTTAAACGAATTCTTCAACGAATGATAGGAGTTCATAAACGAAATTTGCATTTTATCTTGTACTTAGTTTTGTGGGCATACCAAACTTTGGTAAGAAACACAACTGGATTTACCCCCTTTCACTTGGTGTATGGTCTGGAAGCTATCTTGCCTACCCAATGTGAAATACTGTCGTTAAAACTCGTTGTTGACTTGTTACCTGACACCTCTATTGAAGAAGCACATATTTTTAACCTCATCCATATTTATGAAACATGTCGTGAAACTGCATTGGCCAACAAAGCGCATAAGAGACGAATTAAGGTGCAATACGACCAACATGTCCAGCCTCGCATATTCTCATAGGGTGACCTAGTCTTACTTTATGATCAGGAAGATGATGTAATAGGTAGAGGAAAATTTGAGTCGTTATGGCATGGCCCCTATATTGTAAAAAGAGTTCTTGCTAAGGGCTCCTACGAGTTGGTATATTATGATGGAATTCCATTAGCACGACCTCGAAATGGGTTGTATCTCAAATGTTACTATGCTTTAACATGAGCATCGTAAATTGTTGTATTATATTGTATATATGATTTTGATTTGCATTTAATTTCTTAGTTTGTTTTTCTAGAGTTTTCTTGAAGTTAGTAATCCTATTTACATTTCATCGCAGATGTCTAAATCTTTGGAACCATTCGTTGGGTATGCTGATGGTACTAGTCGCAGTACGCATAATCCATCCTTTGCAGCGTGGGCCATTTTTGCTCTGAACGACGAGTTAATGAGTTTTCAAGGGATTTGTATCGGTCGATATACAAACAATATTGCTGAGTATAACGGGTTGATCAAAATTCTCTCTGATGCCATTTCATTTGGTATTAACCACATCATCATTAGGTTAGACTCACAACTTGTTGTATTGAAAATTACTAGAGTTTATATTGTTTGAAATTTAACACTACATCATATGTTCCTAAGAGTTCGCCTTTTGGAAAGACATTTTGATTTTATTCAATATCAACACATTTCCAGAAACCTGAACACATTAACTGATTCCTTAGCGAATTATGTTATAAACAGACATTTGCAACACATGTAAAGACATATTTTCAGTTTACATCACATAATTGAATAGGATTGCACAAAAAAAATAGGAAAACACTGAAAAAAAATAGGTAGATAGTTATAGGTTTTTACAAAATTTGTTGCCAATAAACACTGGTCATCTGACCTCAAAATGTATGAAAAATTTCAAAGTAAACTAGTGATGCTTGTGATAACAAGCTACTAATCTAGCTATCTTACGCAATAACCGCATCCAATGGTTAGGAACGCCAATAGTGTGGCGTTGTAGTCTCATGAGTAACTCTTTGATTCGCCAATCCAAAATCTTGAGATTGAATCCCTCTATGTGCCACTGTAGCTAATCAAGAGTCTCAGTCATATCTAAATCCTGAAGGAATTCTCTCCCGAAAAACCTCTCTGCTAGCTCCTCTGCTCTCTGCTCTGGCTGACCCACTGGTCGAACTCGACCTACATCTACATACATCAAAACTTTAGTTTAGTCTTGGGAAACATACAAATACAAAAACATGTATAAACCTTAGAAAAAATTAAAAAACATGGTCAAAAAATTATTACCAATTGCACCCCATTGAGCGTCGTCTAGTAGAATCATGTCTGGATCTCCTCAGAAATCTACGCCTGCATATGCATAATCATCAATGGAAATCATATGTCATCTAAACCAGGCGAAGAATGTAGTAGAGAATATGATGGTCGATTGACCAGTATGTCTAGCCATCAATTCTACCCATCTCTGCATCCGTGGATCTCTAGGGCTAGATATACCCAATGTAACATGTTGGGGTTACATCAATGGAATCCACTCTCAGGCGAACGAGATCAAGATCGAGCCATAGTTGAAATTCTTCTTCCTTCCTCCCTTTGCCTTGATCAACTGTTCTTTCATCTAAAAGAGGACAACTTCAAACCAGTTAAATACTATTGGTTCCAAACACTCCAGTGCATACTACATATATGATATGTTTGCCACATGTATGTAGCAGAACTGACAATATTTGTTATCGTGAATAGGATGGTCCTCAAAGAAAAATCACGTACATCAAAAATGTTTATTTTCCCATCCTTGCTAGGTTCAATCCCTGGATGACAGTGCTGTAGTATGTAATCTCTCACTATCTCTCCTCCAAGAGCAAATCCTGAAAGCGAAATGGGCGAACCTTGCCTCGATAATCCTATGAGAAAATGAATGTCCTCCACTAATATTGGGACCACTTTGTCCCCAATTTGAAAATATTGTATCGCCGGATCCCATGAACGAACAAGGAACTCCAATAGTTCCATTTTATGCCTCATACCCGACAATCTGAAGTACTTTAGCAACCCACAATCTCTAAGGGCTCTTACTATACCCGAATAGTTTAGGGAAATCATGTTCTGTTCTTCATGTTCTCTTTCCCTCCATGTAATCATCATTTTGATTCGATGAATACCTGAAACACAATCATAAGAATCATTAGCATCCATTTCATGGAAAAAAATTGGGAAATTTTGGGCACAAAGCAAAAAACAGGAATGGAAATTGCGCCCAACGCACCCGGGGTCAAGGGATAGAGTGTTGCAGTGCATATGACCTTCAATTTCAGTGCACTGAATTCACCTTTCGATATTTAAGGGTGCGATTCGCTCCGAGCGTAGTAGATTTACCCTAAGGGGCTCAAAACCCTAAAAATTTGCCATGAAATGCAATGAAAATGATACTAAAATAAAGAGAAGGTTTATAGCTCCAACCTGGTTTAAACGAAGAGGAAAATCGTCTACATAATTTGTTGCAATCAACTACTGAAGTTCGGGGGCAAAAACTGGTTCAGAGCTCCTATTTTTCAAATGGTAAAAACTCTTTTAATTAGTCAATTTGATTATTTCAAATCATATTTAATGTTGTGACTATGGTTTTTATTCATTTTTGCTATGAAATAGGTATTTTTAATCCGTTTGATGGTTTTTTGAAGAGGTTTTATAGCTGATACAACAAATTAGTCATGCACACTTATTCAAGAATGTTTGACCACAAAGGATACTTTTATCCTTATTTTTAGAGCTTTGATAAAAATGAAAAAGGACTTGAAGCACACTTTTATCTCTTTTTCGAGCTTCAATAACGATGAACAAGGAACCCCTGGAGTCTTCTTTAAACTCTTTTCAGACTCCGATAATGTGAAAATATTTCTGAGCACTTGTCTTTTCGATCTTGTAAAAATAAATGAAATGACATCGACTCAATATAAGTTTAACCCTTTTTCGGATTGAGTTATATTATTTACGAAAAAGGAAAACCTTAGGCGAACATGGCTAGGAGGTTTTCTTAGGTATCATTTTACACTTTTTTGGACCTGAGTGACAAATTTACGAAAAATGATTTATGGATTTTTCTTTTTTCCTCTTTTTCAAACTCTCTAAACATGAAAAAGGACTGGGATGTCACTGTCGTTAGGCTCGTTAAAACATAAAATAGCGACGGACTTGGCGATCATGACAAGAATCGAGTTTCATTTATCGCTAGACTCGTTAAATTATTAAATAACGATGGATTCACTCGAAGGGTTGAATTATAGATCAAGCATATGTTATCCTCTTCAAGCTTGTTTAAAAATAAAGAGGCATTGGTCGACAAATGACCGGGGAAAATTTGGGAAAAAGAACAAAACAATTTATGGTAGCAGGTCGCTCTTGAACATGACACTTTCACTCCATCATTGTGACTTTTGGGTTGGGTAATATTCTTGACGGTTCATTCATACCTATGGTTCATCATACCTTCACTTCGATTTTGGGTCAATGTTGCCAACTCATCTCAGTGTTTCCGATATGTTCAAGAGAAGTCATCCAGTGAATCCTCATCCTTCTGCAATACTCATAAACCTTCATTTTCATGACAGTCATCCCTAAAAATTTCTATATCAAGTCACATTGTCTCTGAAATCAATAGCTCTTGTTTCTCAATAAAGTTGCTTCCTGTCGACATCAGCTCATCATCTAGGAAGTTTGCTTACAAACATCTTCCAGTAACCTGAGGCTTGTTACATCATCGAAAAGTTTCTCGCTTCCGGGCCTTTGACTGAAATATTTTGTTTTTCATTCGACATTAAACCATCTATTCACGCCTTGCAAACTGTACTGCAGTACCATGAGAGCCATTAACATCAATGGTGGTTCTCTCACATTTGTTAAACAACTCACATGATTGGCCGGTAATCAAATGATGTATTACCATGGTCGACTTCAAATCATATATTTGCATGGCTATAATTGTACCTAAACGATTGAGTGAAGGAGATAAAAAGATCCCGGATCTAGTTTCATCCATTCGGGCTGTGATTTCAGGATTGTTGTACACATCATATTTATGATGGCTTTACATACAAATCGTTATTCGAACATGGGCCTATATCTTTAGGCATGTCTACATTGGGAAACATTCCAATGTAGACGACTTTCTGAATTATGTACATGTTATTAGATAGTTTATGTGCTGAGCATGGGAATGCCTCCCTCAACAATTCGTGATCAAGGTGAAATATATCATGATGTAATAAAGATTGATGCAGGTCACTGCCCACTTCAGTTCCGGCTCATCACATCGTAAAGCATCTCATCCAAATACTATAATTATTTTGACTTCATGCTTTAGGGGGAAGGTGTTATAGGTCAATTTTGGCATCATCACCCAAGAAATGGTCAAACTGGATATCATCCCCAGGACCAATGAAATAGGGTCTATCATCCCCTTATATTTTAGTTGCTATATGCCCTAAGTGAAGAACATTTCATTCATGGCTTCTATTGTGAGATTTCTAAGGTTTGAAGTATATGTTATATGACCTACTGAATCACCAATGCTCACCTGCAAGGGAATAAATTCGTTGTAGTGCCAAATCCTCCATGCAATGGTGCACTGCAGTGCACTTCCCGACACTCAAGGGTGTGTTGGTCACCTGGGAGCAGAATTCTCATTATTCAGATAATCTCCACATGTTCAGTGCCTTCTATAAGAGTCCATATGTGTCAAACTTCGAATCAAAGTGTCCATCTAACACCTTTGAACTTGGAAACATGTCTTGCCTATTATTAGAAAGTCATTCATTGAGAACTACCATTAGTTTTCCTATAAATTGAGAACTCATGCTAGTGCTAGGGAAGGAAAATTTTTGGTAAAGTTATGCTATTCGATTCTCATTTGATAAGAGAGTGAAAGTTCTAAGATGCTGCTAGAATAATGCTGGATGTGATGAGGCTGGAATGAAGCTGTAGCAGGTTAACAACAAATCGATCCATTGGTTGTAATCTTCCCCTTCTACTCTTTAATAAATATTGCTGTTCATTTTCCCATACATATGTCTCTATTTATTGTGCAATGTATTCTTGAATGATGTATGTATTTAAGATCTAATCAATTTGATTTGAGTAATATAAGTAGATATCTATATGTTGTATGTTGTTTTCTGTTCTCTGTTAGTGTTTACAGGAATCGATCTAGCGATTTGAGTTGGATTGAGAGTGACGACAACAATGACATAAGGAGAAGGAGAAGCGAAAGGATCATAAGTAGGCCCCTTTCCATTATGTATATCTGCTTGTTTTAGAGAAAGTGATAGTTATTCTTTCCTCTGTTGTTTTAAGTGATAAACACCACACTTAGGGAATTTGGTTTATCCTTAGATCACAATTCCGCATAACAGGGGCAATCTCTTAATAGGTGCCCATGTTGGTGAAATTTTCGGTATGTAAGTGGTACATGTTCATAATCTACTATTTGTATCCATTCATAGTCATCATGGAGCAAGCTTACCTCACAAGGGAGAGACTTTACAATTTTCATGTATACAAAATCCTTGCATAGGCTGCATGTTTGTTGATCTTTGTCTCCTTCACAATTTTAATGAATTATCCCAGAGAGTTGATGATGTATTGAAGGGTTAGCTTGTCCCAATAGTCCCGAGGTAGGGTGTATATCCTGACCCAAACTGGAGCCCAACTAAAATATTGCTTGTCCAGGTTGAAGCGTTCGACCTAGTTGCGCAGGTATAGACCCGTAGAGTTAAAGAAGTATAGCTCGCCATCCAGGATTCGTTTTTTGTCTTCGATGAAAGTGAAGATCACGTTGAAGAAGCTCTTGGAACATAGCTGTATATCGATACGGCCCTTGGGCTTCCATTTGGAGGAAATACAACCTATAAGGGCTTTTTCTGTAGGCCAGAAACCCATGAACTTTCCTATCAATGCATAGTCCTTCATGTATTAGATTTTTCCATTGATTCGATTAGTCAAGAGCTCAATCTTGGTTCTTGTAGTGGCCTTGGGTATGCATGCGGAGGATGTGACTTTTGCTTCTTCTTCAGCTACTTCTATTAGGGATTTCGCTGCAAGTGATGCCCCACTTGGGTCAGGGAACAGGCCAAAGTTATGCTGAAGATCACTGTCAGCCCCTGCCACCGCTCCATTGGAGGGTGAACCAGAGGAGGGGGGAACCACCATCCCCCCACTGTTTTCTATCATGTGTGAGCCTATATGTGCTTTAGAAGAATGAAATGGCCCCAAGTCTATGGTAGAAGGTCTGCCAGAGGAAACCTACTCAGAAGCCACCAAACCCTAGGTCATGGCGATGGTGTTCCTTCAGCTCTTGCGTTTTCTCTTTTCCCCTAGTGGATTGTCAACCATACCCCTTGGGTTTCATGCAATACATGCATTGATTTTGAAATGAAAGATACTAAATTTAGTAGAAATGAATTCTTAATCAATTCCTTTCGTTTACATTTTTGCCTTTGCTTGCTTCTTTCCTTACTTGGTTACTATTACAAGAATTCTCAGCTGAAGTATTTTCAAGAAGTCTAGCTAGATTTTAGCATGCCAAATGTTGCAATATTCAAAAGACCCTAAAATTATATCAACCTCACATATTAAACACAATTCTATCAATTCAACTACTTGCAAGTTTAAGTGAGATTTATAACGAGAATTTTCATTATGCATCAAATTTACATATTCAAACATGTTTTCATTCAAGCACCCAAACATATGCATATGAATTACGCTATGCAAGTGCCATACATGGATATAATCCATGTTACTCATATGTTGTTATCATTAAGATTCAACTTTCAACCTCTGTTATTTACAATTATTCACACAACAATTCTCATAAGAATAAGCATACACACACTACTTTCATGTGGTAGTTAAAAAAATAATAATTCTTGCACACTTTCCATAAGAATATTCCATGTGACATGGAATTCATGAGGTAACCTTATTGTATTACCCAAAATATAGAAAGTACCCGTTTTTTATTCGCTTACCATTAAAACATTCATATTATTTTGAAAATAAAATATATCAGCCAAGCACAAATTTCAGTTAAGGGAAACTCCTTTCTTAAGAAATTTTCATATCTATGGCACTAATATCAAACTAGTTCACATGGGCCCAATCAAGTCATCCATAACTGATCCTTTATCCACACTTTCACTCTAATGTAATTTTGCAAGACAAACTTCCAAGTTCATTAGGAATCTCATCAGGGTTAACAATCACATGAATAACCATAACCATTTTATTACACATAAATAATCTTCCTAAATTTTTTACCAGGCTTGCAATCCAAATTCCTTTCTCGTAATGACTACGTGGTCCATTTCTCGTGCATTCTCGTGCACACTAGTTGTCTACACACACATCATTTGTTAGTTAATTATTTAATGCATGAGCTATGCCATCTCAATTTTACAACATGTCAATTATATATTTAGATATTTGCAATAACCCCAAACTTTCTCATGCTCATGGTGTCATTTAATTCAATGTACAACTTGATTTTACTAATCCAAAATATTCCTTTACATTTACTTCAACAACATAACTTAGCATACTATCACATGCACACAATTTGATAGTATTTCTTAATCTCTATAGAAACCGTGAGATCCCTAAATATTTCTAGATAGACCAATAGAAACCCTCCCACTTGAATTCATATGTAAGTGGATTACCTTAGATATGCACTATTAGTTAGAAATTCTCAATATACTACTGTGGAATTTTTAGTATATTAGAGAGCTAATGGGGATGCTCTCTCTTTTCTTTTCACCTCACCACCAAAGGTGGGAAACTCCTCAATTTCTCCAAGCATTAGCCAAATCTTGACAGTCTCTACTGTTTCTATGAGGGATTCTTCCTATTGGTTTTCTATTTTTATACCTATCCCTAATGCATTGCTATGTGATTTGTTCATTGATATAGTCTCTTGGTGTTGGTGCTCAAATCGTCCCAATAACTGAGGACATCATAAGACCACATCACTAAGGATCATATATCCTCCCTCTCTAGGTGACAAGGGATGACCTCCCTTTCATGACATGGGGTATTCCCTTGTGATAATCAAATTGAATAGTCGTTATAAAATAGTGTAGATTAAAGAGATTTTCTAATTAAACAAATAAACAGGCCAAATAAAATAATGTTTTTTTGGGAAAAAGAGATGGTAGGTACATAACTCGTGAAAACTTATTAAATCGAAACTTCATTAATGACAAATGAGGTAAATTAATATATATCATAATTCACAGAGGTTAGCGAGAGATAAAAAATAAATTAAAGAAAATAAATAAATTAAAGCACGCTGGTATTAAATACATCTAATTGAACTATGTGGTTTAAATAACATAACATCAAGTATTATTATTATTTAACTTGCATAAAAATTAGAATAATTTAATTTAATAATTTCCAGTAATAAATATTGGAGAAATATTGAATTAAATTTAATGTGTGAAATATTAGACAATATGAACAAGTCAAGTAATGACTAGTAATTTCACATTTTCTAGTGAGGGAAAATAGTGAAAACAAGAATAAAATTAAAAAAGAAATAAAATTTTTATGACATTTGAATTTATGGTACACATAACGCTAAATATCATGTATATGTATTCGTGGAATTAAACTTGCAACCAATAAAATCAATATATGATTCTAAAACCCCATATATCAAGAATTCCAAAGTATTTAAAATTATTTACCGTGTTTAAGGATAATACATAATCAAGTTAAGCCACCATTTTGGAACGATGAACCAATGCACAAAATTGAAATTAAAATAGAACACAATGGAAGAAAATAAAAGAAATGAATTATAATGTTATTAATAAAACCTTAGTGCCACCATTAAAGAAACCATTTGCAACACATACAAGATAGTTGTAATAGTTAAAGTCTTCATCCTCAGAGCTACCATCCTCCAACCTTCCAAAAAGCTCTGGGAAAAATCTTCTGCATCTTCTTTAAATGTCTAGAAGTTCGTTTCATTTAGTTTTCGTAACTTCCAAATGAAATGAAATTAATAATAATTGTTTCATTTAGTTTTCGTAAATTCCAAATGAAATTACATTAATAATAATTATTTTGACTAAATGTAATGCATATTCCATAATTTAAATGAATTCCCTCTCAAATCCTCCATGTTAAAAATCCTTTAAATACTATTTCTTGCATTAAAAGAAAAGATATAAATTATTTCTATAATATAAAATATTATAATAAATTAAATTAAAATAGGCATTTGATGTTGTTTCTCTTTACACCAATATCCCCATTAATGAGGCCATTGATGTCATTAATCACATTACAGATCCAGATACGACCCATTTAGTCGAGATTTTCGTAACCTATACTTTCTTTAGTTTTGATGGGGAATTCTATGAGCAAACATGTGGTGTTTCCATGGGTTCTCCCCTATCACTGATTGTTGCTAATCTATTTATGGAGGAATTTGAATCCAAGGCTCTTTCCTCAACTCTTTTCCAGCCAAAGCTTTGGAAAAGATTTGTAGATGATGCTTGTGTCATCTGGCCTCATGGCAATGAAAAGTTAGATCTCTTTTTCCTTCATCTTAATAGTCAATCTTGCTCCTTAAAATTCACCATGGAATATGAGGTGGATGGTAGCCTTCCTTTCCTCAATGTTCTTATTTCAAGAAAGGATGATGGTTCTTTCTCCTATCAAGTTTTTTGAAAGAAAACTCATATTGAGCAATATCTTCATGCTAGTTCTCATCATTTCCCTAATAAAAAATTAGGCGTCCTCAACACCTTATCCACTAGGCGTTGAGAATATCTGATGAGTCTCACCTTGAAGGAGAAAAGACCCATCTCCTGAATGTATTTTGTAAAAATGGTTATAGTAGGTCGCAGGGCCTTATAGCTTTCCTTAAAGCAGAAAAAGGTCCTTCAGTTAAAAATAAAAAAGAGCCTAGTGAATGGTCTTGTAGTACGCACCTTCCTTTCATTCAGGGAACCAATGATAGGATTTCTAGGATCCTTAAGAAAGATAGGGTTTCTTCACCGTTCAAGCCCCTTAACATGATTCACAGCTCTCTCAAATCAGTTAAAGATCCGATAGACCTTAGGGATGGAAAATGTGTCTACATTATTCCTTGTTCTTGTGGGACACCTTACATTGGTGAAACTGGTCGGTCTATAAATCAAAGGATTTGTGAAGATGCTGCTGACATTAAACATGGAAGATCCCTCTCCTCTGCCTTAGCTGAGCATGCAGAAAGGACTAACCATCATATTTTCATCGACGAGGCTAAGGTCATTGCTAGGATTGACAATTTCCATCATCGTAAGTTAAGGGAGGCCGCAGAGATTGAAAAAGAATCGTTAATCTCAATAAAGATGACGAATGGAATATCAACAAGTGTTGGATCCCTGCCTTATATTCATAATTGTCTTTTGTTTCCGCCCTTCTTCTTTTGCCTTAATTTTTAGGATTGATTTGTGATTTTTTGCTGGTCGTTGATTATCTTTTCAATTTTTCCTTTGACATTGTCCCCTAAAAAAGACCCGTTAATATCAATAGAGATGACAACTGGAATATCAGCAGGTGTTGGATCCCTGCCTTATATTCATAATTGTCTTTTGTTTTCGCCCTTCTTCTTTTGCCTTCGTTTTTTAGGCTTGATCTGTGATTTTTTACTGGTCGTTGATTATCGTTTTCAAATTTTCCTTTGACCTCGTCCCCTAATTTTTTTTTAATAATAATAATAATAGTAAATAAATAAATAAATAAAAATAAAAATAAAATTATCATTATTAATTAATTAATTAATTAATTATATATTTGAAAAACTAGCCATTATTAATTAAATTTAATTTTTAGAGTAAACTAGCCGTTATCCTGACAGCGAGTTTAAACATTTCTACATCTATTTAAACTCAACATCTGGATCTGATCTCTCACCTAGTCCTGATGATGAACCACAGTTGTTGGTTCAAAATGCGCCGACAATGTTCTAATGCATGTGATTATTATCGAAAGAATTCTAAATAACTCACCCTTTCATAATGTTCTCCTCAACATATTATCTCAAGTACATTATTAATGAAATTTAATTTTTTACCTTATGTGAGACCTAGTAAAATTTTTCCCTCTATAAAACATTAGGTTATAAAATATGTATTTAACTTGCACGAATTTTCGAGAAACAAATCCAAAATATTAAATGTATATTAAATTTAATATGGTTTTTCCTAATGTAGATTAGTACTTTTGGAATCCTCTATAATATGATTAAGAGCCTGACGTTTCGGGTGAACACTTACCCATCTTAAGCTTAGATTCTTGCACTTGAAGATGGGTGAAGTGTTCACCCAAAATGTCGGGCTCTTCAATCATATTACACAGGATTCCAGAAGTTCTAATCTACATTATATATCTGAATGTGGAAACGTTAAGGCCTTAATGGTTTTTTCTTTTAAATGTTGAAGACTTGAATTTATGTAAAACCTGCCATGAAATCTCAACGCTCCTCTCCTCCTAAATTGATGCGTGCACTATTTTTTTCATCCAACCATTTGAAATAAATTTTTTGAATTTAAATGAAAAATAATATAAAATCTATATATATTTTCAGTTTCAAATTTAAAATAAAATTCGATTAAAAATTCCAAAATAAAATCCGATTAAAAAATCCAAATTTCAGATTTGATATAGTTTTCAAATAAATTTGTAAGTATGGGTTATAATCATATACAAATGATATGATATATATAAATATAGAATTCCAAATTGAAATAATATATATAACAATTCAATTTTACAAAATATTATATAAAATTGATTTTATATATATCATATATAGAGTAAATAAACATGTGGACTTAATGGTTAAGAGCATGTGTTTCCTCTTAAGAGGTCACATGTTCAAAATCAGAGGGGGCTTTGTTAGACTTAGTAGTCAAATCAGTGCGCGAAGGTGGGTTCCTTGTCCCACAAACAAGAGGGTCTCATACACCAATTTGATGTCTAGCTTGGTAGTAACTTTAAAATTGGATAATAATAATAATATATTTAAATTTTACTTAAAACCTGAAAAATAGTGTTATTCATCATTTGGAAGTTTGGAGGAGAGAGAAACTCGGTTACAGGGAAAATTGATAAAATGTTGACCATTGAAGATTTCGAGTGAGAACTTGGAGAGTCGAGTTATTAATTCAATGTGAGGATCCTAAATTTTAATCAAATGGGATTTTATTTTGGTAAGTGGTTTATTAAATACGTTTTGGGTAGGAAAATATCATGTAAAAAGGGTAAGGAGGTTTAATTTATTTAATAAATTTTGTATTTTAGGTCTTCACTCCTTTTAAATAAAACATGACTCATGTGGAGAGCAAGTGGAGGACGTGAGGTAGGGTAAGTTTATTGATTTGTTTAATTGATCTTTTATTTAATTAATTTTTGTTATTTTGATTTATTTAATTTTAATTTTAATTTTAAATTTTAAATATTTAATTTTTTTCTTTTTCTGGTAGTTCACGAATTCATGTGTCTGCATACATGAACTCAATTATATTTACGCTTTGAAAATCTTGATAGATCTTCTCGAGGGGATTTATCGTCAGCCTTACACGCGAGGCCTAACTCCGTGGGCGTCAAGGAGATTTGATCCTGTGACCTCCCAACCGACAAAGTACTTAACAATAGAGACTCAACCGATTGAACTAACCCTTGGGGCTTTTAATTTATAATTATTTAATGTTTGATTTATTTTTTATTATATATAAAAATTTGTTAATTTTTATAATTATGTTAATTATAATTTGTATTTAATGATTATTATAATGATAATTATAATTTATAGCTAGAATGTCTTTTATGCAAAAATTAATTTAAGATTAAGATTTCCAATTTTCATTAACAATAATTTCTATAAGTTATAATGATTACTATAACAACCAACTTAATGCAGGGTAAACGTGAAGATTCAAGGAGCATTTTTTTATCACGAGAATATGAGAAGAGACACAAGGCGAAACAAACTGAAGGAGCCAATATCTAATTGGGGCCAAATTGGCGACAATATTCAACTCCAACTTGGGATGATGCTCCCATGTGGAGGATCAATAATGTAGACCAAATGCCTTCACATTGGGCATGGAGTTGATTGCTTGATGAATCCCATCCATCCCTTTTCCTCTAGCATTTTATTACTCAGGTGAAACTTCTGGAAGAATCCCATCCATCTCTTTTCCTCTTGTATTTTATTACTCAAGTGAAACTGCTGGAGGACTCCCATCCATTTGAAATGACATGCTTGTTGAAGCTTGGTTTGCGACTCGAGGTACTGCAAGGGCTTGTGATATGTGTGAATGATGGTCTCCTTGCCAATCAAATAGTGCTTCCACTTCTTCATGCTTTGCATCAAGGCATACAAATCCTTGTCATATGTGGGATAGTTCACAACAACTTGGGAGAATGTCTCTGAATGGTAACATACAAGTTTCCTTTGCTGCATCAACACTGCTCCCATGGTGTATCCACTGACATCTGTGTCGATCTCAAAAGGCTATTGGAGTTCAGGTAAGGGAAAAAATGGTGTGATACTGATCTTCTCTTTCAATGTATCAAAGGCTTTATGTTGATTTCCTCCCCATTGAAAGGTCTGCTTCACACTTGTCAATGCATGTAAGAGGGATACAATGATACAGAAGTTGGAAATGAACCTTCTCCAGTATTGTAATGCCTTCAAAAAGCTATGAACCTTTGTAACATTGATGGGTTTAGGCCAGTGTACAATCACATCAATTTTAGAATGAACTATTTTTAATTGTCCTCCTCCGGCAATGTAACCCAAGTAAACCAAATAGGTCTTACCAAATTCAAACTTAGACATTTTGACATACAATTTTTCTTTTTGCAAAAAATCAAGTACCTTTTTAACATGACTCGCATGATCTTCCCATGTCCTACTATAAAAAAGTATGTCATCAAGATACACAAGTACAAAATTACTAAGAAAAGGCATGAAAATATCATTCATCACCCTCATGTATGTGGCTGGAGCATTTCATAGTCTAAATGGCATCACTAGCCATTCAAAAAACCCCTGTTTAGTCTTGAATGCTGTCTTCTATACATCCTGTTCTACAAACCTGAACTAATGATAGCCACTACGCAAGTCCAATTTTGTGAAATAGACAACATTTTCCAATTGATCTAATAAATCATCAATGTGAGGGAGAGGGTACCGATTCTTCAACGTTATTTTGTTGAGTGTTTTGTAGTCCATGCACATCCTCCATGTGCCATCCTTCTTTGGAACCAACACAATAGGTGAATCACATGGAGAAGAAATTGGTATTATGACCCCTTGGTTCAACAATTCTTGCACTTGTTTCTTTATCTCCTCCATATCAGTGGCTGAAAACTTGTACATACCAATTTTGGGTAAAGGAGCATCTTGCTGCAAGTGAATCTCATGTTGGATTTCACATTTTGGAGGCAACCCACTTGGTTCCTGAAAAATCCCATCATATTTAGAAAGAATTTCATACAATTCCTTTTTATGAGTGGGATCACAACCTTGGAAAGCTTCAGATGTCTCTCCATCTTTTGCTCTCACAACCATGAGCATGCACCCTGTTGGAATTCACCAACCTCTTCATCTGACCTGTATTTACAAGATTATAATTGATTTTGGTACAATGAGATCTAACAATGTATTCCACCTCATCTTTAATGAGATGATACTTGTTTTCATGGAGAAAGAAAAAATCTTTCCTGGCATACAAATATGGACTCCCCAATACCATGCCACAGATATCCAAAGGTACAACATCAATATCAACCTCATCTACTAGTTTGGATGCAATAAAAAATATAGCCTTACACTATTTGGCTACATGTAATTTGGCTTTATCATACACCCAACCAAGAGGGTAAGGTTTCAAATGAGGCTTGGTTTCCAATCCTAATTTCTTAACCAAGGATTCAAAAATCAAGTTTACTTGTGAGCCTGGATCAAACAACATTTCCACTTTAGTATGTTTCATTATGACTCTAATGTGGAACAATTCAGTCCTCTTTCATTCATTAACAAGAGAATCATTTGAAGAACTTGTACTTGCATGTAATTCAAATTTTTAATTAGCATGAAGAGAAAGGTTACCTTGTATTCCCACTATTGTGATATGTGTCTCGTCACTAAAATCAAATCCAAGATGTACGGTTTCCACCGCCTTTTGCTTGTTCTTCCCACCGAATCTCTTTGGTTTCAAATCCAGATGCAACTTCCAATAGTGTTCATCATCATGGCCTTCCTTCTTGCAACATGTACAAGATGGCTTTTCTCCTTCCTCCTTGGTTGTAGCTACCTTATTTTCCTTTCCCTTGCCTTTTCCTTTGAACTTGCCATTATGAGATTTAAAAGTTGATTTCTTTAGCTGTTCTTCTTCTTCATTCTTGCCCCTGCTATCAAGGTGAATGGCCTTCACACAAGCCACATCAATAGTAGTAGGCTCAAAAAATAACAAAGAATGCCCGATGTAACTATGTAAAGCACCAATATACTTTGTTACAAAGTTTAGGTTAATCAAGTGGAATGTTCAAATTCAAAGCTTGTTTCCTAAACTCTTCTGTGAAGCTTTGTACATTTTGACCCTTTCCTTGTCTCAAATATTTCCATTCCATTAAAGCCTTTTGTCGATAACCCAAAGGATATCACTGATATTTTAATGAAAAAACAAAATTGGACCAAGAATAAAGGAGATTACCCATGTCTTTGTTGTCTTTCTGCAACTTTCTCTCCCACCAAATGAGAGCGGTGCCCCTCAACCGAAGGGATGCTAATTGGATCTTGGCCCCATCCTCCTCAATCTATTGAATTTGAAAAGAAACCTCGATATGTCTAATCCAATTTTTTAATTTCTCTACATTACATTCTCCATTATATGAGGGAAAATCAAACTTTACATATAGCTTAAAAAATGGCTTCTTAGATGTATTTTTATAGTGCTTGTTAGAATGATGAGAAGAGGAATAAGAAGAACTTTCACTAGTGGATGGAGAGGGAGGAGGCTCTTCTCCTCCACCTCCATGGTGTATTGATGCATGATAATTGGGATCTTTCTTCTCATGCTTGATTGTTTTCTCATATTTTGGAAACAACTTGTCAAATTTCTTTACCATGGTGAAGAAGATCTTGTGATAATTTCACTCTTCTTCTGCTCATGCATCCTCATCTGCCATGTTCCGTCTTTGTGGTGCATGCCCCGCTTCAGGATCAAAGGATTCGAGTTTTACTTCACCTCTTTGGAGATTGTTCCTAGTTAGAATTCACTCATGCAACTTGCATTAATAAGACCTGCTATAATACCAAACTTGATCAAGATATTTTACTTAATTGATGCATACAAAATTGCATATAAAAGAGTGTATAACCAGGTATCTTAAACACATGAAAATAAGCGAAAATCATAAGCAAACATGATATCAACAACACAAGACGATTTGATTATGAAGTTCACCCAATGTGGGCTATGTATTCAGATCCTACTCAATGCGGGGAGGCCACTTTCATTAAATTGGTAGCATAAATAAATTACAAGAAACTTTATATAAATGATACCTTATACCTTTGATTATGGTGATGGCCTGAAAATGAAGACCTCAGCTGGAGAAATGGACTGCATGGTTGGATTCCTCGTGAGACATCATGCAAAAATGACTATAATATTGTCCCATTCTGACACTGACACTTCTGGACCCAAAAGGAATGTTTTCAACATCGACAGAGACTCCCCGTTTAGGGTTCCGACCCCTCTATTTTCTAGTGGTTTTGTCGCTTTGCTCCTCTTCTAGTAGGTTGAATGGAAGTGAAGGAGGTTTAAATATAATGTTATGGGCAGAGCCACCAACGTGAGCCGTTGGCTCTTTGGTGGCATGCTCAATTTGGGTGCGTGAGGCCTGCGTTCAAACCCAACTAGGGCATTGTTTTGGTTGGCGGGCGTGTTAATTCATAACCATGAGCTGTTTGAAATGGTGAAAATGGTATAACTGTTAAAATTTTTTGGGTAACGTTATATGTTTGGAAGGCCTGCCCATTGGCGGGACGACCAGTTAGGTTGGGCAAGTTCAAACCTCGCTGAACCTATATAGTTTATAGCGCCAAATATGTTGGCAGGGTCCCATGTCAGAGTCGCGGGCCCCATCCTATTGATATTTTGAGGTGCTGGGGTGGCATCAGATGTGATCTAGCTCCCAAAATTTGTGGAGGGACTAGAGTACATGAGATCTCCAAGACCCAGAAAGCGATTTAAGAAATTCCATTCTTTTTAAGAGATATTTAATTAATTAATATTTTTAATTAAGGACCCTAAGTATAACTTAGGAAAATTAAAATATTAAAGTTAATTAAATTAAACATGTGATGAAAATGACTTAAGTCACACGGATCAAGCCTCTTATAATCTTAGCCATAGATTCAAGATTAGATCACAGCCATTGATGTTTCAAAGAGAAAAGTATAAGAAGAGGGCATGGGGTCAGTTGGAGAACACACATAGTGGCAGAGCACTGAAACTAAGCTGGAATTCTAGGGCGTGGTCTGCTAATAATTTTAGAAGTGTTTCAGCTACAATGTGGGGCAGTATTGGTGAGAGGGATGGTTTGATCCTAGGCCAAGAGTGCAACGAGGGCAGAGAAGCAGCAGACCAAGGCAGCGAAGAGGCAAAAAGTACATAGCTTAACCAAGAGCCCAACAGGGGCAGCAGGAGGCCAGCAGGGCGGACGCAGGCCCAACCAAGGCAACGCAGGGGCAACATAACCTAGTCTGGGGTGACACAGACCCTTAATGAGTAATGCAGGGGCTGACGCAGAGGGCTCCAGAGAAGTGCTGGGGTTTTTGAAGACTGAAAAGGGCCGAGTTCTGTAAATATCATTTGAGGGTGTGAATCAGTCAGTTTTTTTGTCTCCAGAACAGAGGTATAGCTACAGTTATTTTATTTCTCTCTTGGGTTAACCAATTTGGTGCCCAGATTTGTTGTTCTTAGATTCTTCTTAATAATAAAAACCCTCCAACAGCTAAAATACTGGTTTTCCCGCATTGGGTTTTTCTGGGGACAGTTGTCCAGAAAATCCTTGTGTGTCACTTTGTCATTGTGCATGTTATTCAATTTAGATCTATATGTGTAGGATGTTAATGTGTCTACTTTGATGTTAATGTTGAAGATTTTCAGATTGATAACTTAATGTAAGTAGGAGATTTAAATAAGAAATGTAATAATAGGATTTCTATCTGAGCATATTCAGAAATTTTCACATGTCCCACTTTTAATTATATTATATTATAATGGTTGGGGTGGTAGGGTTGGTGGCCCACCATCCTTATTTTTTTTTTGTATAAGCCAATATGGTTAAAATTTCGGATAATGTTTTTAAGGGTCAATGGGTATATTAACGGGGCAAAAAATTTTCTTGTTCTAGTGGTCGGATTCCGTGCTCTAAGGCTCTGCCAAATTGTTGCCTCGTTAGTGACTATGACTTTACCTAGTTTGAATAGAACTCTGATCAGCTATAACTTGAGCATACGAACTTGGATTTGAGTTCCATTCGCACTGTTGGAATCAAGACAATGAACAGTATAATCTGGTCCTAGTTTCACCTCCATCTGATGAATTTGTTTTTTGAGCTATTTCAAGGCCACTTCTATTTCTAGAGTTACTCTGATCAATGAGAGCCATTCGTAGTATAGGGAAACATATGAATGTTTTCATCTTTCAATGGATAAGAATTAGGTCCAAAAATGGCTACAATTAAAAAGGGTCCAATCCATAATTTCTGGAATTTATGGTGATTCCCTTTTTCGGCATGAAGAAAATCCCAAAGGAGTACCTTTTTATTAACAAAAAAATTAAAATTTTTGAATATTTTATCAAGAGAATGATTACACTCTTCCTCAAGTGCTAACAATGCCAAGACCCTTTGTGGAACGTTAGTAGAATTAAGTTCTTCAACTTGCATGGCAAGGCACATAGAAATCAATTCTAGTTCAATAGGCATAAATTCCTCTTAGCCATAAACTAGATAAAAAGGAGAAGAATTAGCACTAGATTTTAAGATCGTACGATCAACCCAAAGATCATATTTTAACAGATTATATTGGATGCAAGGTTTGTCATTTATGATTTTATTCAATATGCGAATCATATTTCTTTTAGTAGATTTTGCATGCCCATTACCTTGGAGGTAATTGGTGGAAGAAGTAGAATGTATGATTCTATATTTATCACATAATTCAATGAATTTTGCATAAATAAAAGCTAGAACATTATTAGTAACCAAGTCTAAGGGAAAACCAAAATGAAAAAATATAATATTTTCCAGGAATTCAATGACTTGTTCATCTTAGACATTCTTTAGCGGAACAACCTCTGCCCCCTTCATAAAGTAGTCATTGGTAGTAAGGATAAAGATATGTCATGTAGATGAAGAGAAATGTAACCTTCTTTGTTGGATTTTATCAAGATACCGAGGACACCTTTGATTTTGTAAATAAGAAATCAGGTCCTTGTACCGAGGATGATCTGCAACATATATTTGTTGTTCATTAAAAGAAACCAGACAAGGATTCATCATCATTAGTAGGTTCACTTGATTCATGGTACTGAGCCAAGTAAAATGCCAAGTCATGTACTTCTATTGCTTTTGTAGTAATGATTGAAAAATCATGCTCCTAAATATTGGCAAGCCAATGAGCTACTTTTCCATAAAGTAAATTTTATGAGAACAGAAATATGACATCAGGTAATGGGACTCTTACCTACATATGCTTGCCTAATATATAGTGCCTAAATTTTTCAATTTTTTTGAGAAGAGAAAAACCATGCTTTTCAATGAAAGAATAATTAAATTCATCATTATTAGTGTGAAATTTCTTGGAATGTGTACCAAAAAGATCTCACTTAAGTCACAGGTGACAAGTGACCCTAACAATAATTGTGGCTGCCTATACTTCAGATGTACAATAACAATGTGAGAAAAGCCTGCAGAATAATATATGCATGCAATCTAAAATAATAAACAACAAAATAATTCTAATGTAATAACCCAATTATGAAAATTAATTTAAATAAATAAATCATTTATTGATAGCACGTGGTGAAGGATATTTACAAAAGGCTTGCAAATCCCCCTCCACGTGATGGGTCCTTTGATGTCCTTTACGCTTCAGTGATTGATCTTCCTCTCTCAATATATGAAAAACCCAAACAATGTGCATAACTCTAGTGGGAGCTCGAATGCAAAAAGACATTAATGATGACGATTGTAATGATCATGGTGAATAATGAATGGAAAACTCTCTTATTTATAACAAAGTAGTGGGTTAACCTTGAAATTGAGAAATACAATTTTTTATTGACCAATCAAGGTCTAACCATTAGGAATAGTTTATTATATTTTTTGGAGAGGGAAAAGATATTCAAAACGGTCAAATATCTTTATTTAGAAAAATTAACAAATAAAATGATTTATTAATTATTTCGTGAAAATTAAGAAATGTGTGAAATGAAATAATTATTAAATAGTGATTTAACAATTATTCCAAAAATGGAATTAAGAAATAATAAATAAATAGTGATTTATTTAATTATTTCTATGTGATTTAGTCAAATGTGACAAGGAATAGTTATCAAACAATTATTTAATAATTATTCCTAGAGAAAATTAAAAAAATAATGATTTATTCAATTATTCTTATGGGATTTTTAAATTTTAATCATAAATAATTTAATAAAAATGGTTTACTAAATTATTTCCTATGGTGAAAGTGATTTTACTATGGTAAAATTAAACTTACATAGTGTATTTTGATCCACCTAGTTTGAAATGGCCAGGAGATCTTTTTTTGGTGATAACAGATTCCCCCCCAATGTATGAGTGTTAGGAGTAAATCATATGAACGAAATACGTTTTAAGTTACACTTCCACGAGACACCAAAGGGGAGAGAGAGAGAGAGAACTAAAGCAATGCAAGTAAGGACAAAAATGGAGGCGGCTAGACCTACTAAATTGATATAAGTCTCCTTTTATTGTGGAGTACATGATCTTAAGTGAGGCGTGGGAGGCATACCCATACCCGTCGAGATAACTGAGTACAAAGAATAATGGTGAGCCCAACGATGTGGGAATAAGCTACAAAGCACATGATACATGATACATGATATATTGACATCAACGAGCCATAAAATAATACAATGAATCCCATATACAGAAGGCATCTGGAAAAACATAGGCCAGGATTGAATACAAGAACATCTAAGCACATGAGACATAATTCCCCTCAAGCTGACACAGGGAGGGGGAAACACAACCATAGAAGCCCTACTGAACAAGAAAGGGCTACGAAGATATGAATGGATCATCTAAAGGATATATGCATGTTGTGGGTGCTCCAAGTGGCTGAAATCGAACCCATCAAATCTGCGGAACTGCATTTAATCCTGAATCGTAATATAAGGACATACGAGCATGCGGGGGGCTACCTAAAGGGCCATCCCCTCATGATGTTTGGAACATATCACACACACCCAAGAATCACTGGTACAATCTGCTGGATCATTGGACCATCAAGTGTATGATTCTCCATTGTGCATTAATGAGTTGGAGTCGAGAACGTGAGAAGAAACCAAGTCAAAGGGAAATGAGTATTCCCTTTTCTTGATATGAGGCATTGAAAAATGATGAAATATGGAACCAAGGTACACCTCCCTCTAGACCATACTTCTAGAATAAATGTGCTGAATTCGACAGAAGACCCGCCAAGGTTGAGGCAATGAGGAATCCTTAAAAAAAGCACGAGGGATCATAGTAAAGTAACTAGTGGACTTAAATTAGGGATGATGATAGAAGGAAAGAAGATGAGTGCTGGGATTTTGACTTCCCTTGTCAGAGCATAATATGCATGGTTGACCTGACAATGAATGACTCGATTCCAGAGGGGATGGTCAATTAATCAGACATAGGCTTTTCAGAGATGGAACAATACAAATAGAGGCCAAAAGGAGAAAAAAGTGATGAATGTGTTACACCATTTTTTGGTCATCTAACCTATTATCATTAGATGGACCCAAGTACACCATGGAAGACCAGTTTTACCCTAAGTAAAGCTGCTTTCCTATGTTAAAACAGGAAACCCCATGGGGAAACATTAAATAAATCCATATTTGTTTGATTTTTCCTCAAGGAATAATTAGTTAAACAACAATTTAATTAATATTCCTGGTTATATTTAACCCAAAACAAGGAAATTAATTAGATAAATCATTATTTATCTTATTATTTTCTAAGAATAATTATTTAAACCTTATTTAAATAATATTCTTTGTTAAATATGACTAAATCACCCTTGAATAATTAAATAAATCATTATTTATTTGATTTTTACTCAACCACATTCTTAAAATAATTAAATAAATCATTATTTATTTGATTATCTTTCAACCACTTCCTTAAAATGATAAACAAATCATTTATTTATTTATTATTCACAAATAAAGGGATTTGACCCAAGTCAAATACTTTTTCTCTTCAACAAATATAATAAAATATTCCATAAAAGGTGGATCTAGATTTGGTTAATGTTATTTTAATCATGCACCAAGATATAGAATGACCCAATATTTTGTTATAAATAGGAGGGTTTCTCCTACCATTATTCACCTTTTGTTGCCTATTAGATCACTCTGGATCTATACTCTTGGTCACCATTTTTACGCCATTTTGCGCGGGCTCCTTTGAGTTGTTCTTTGTGGATGTACACCAACAAGAGAGAGAAATCTTAGATCTGAAGTGCGAGGACTTCCAAGAACCCATCCAACGCGAGAGAATTGGATACACCTTCTTGTTTTCCTCTCGGGTGCCCCATTAATATAAAATTTCTTTCAAAAATTGTTCTTGTCTTGTCTATTGGTATATGGAGCAAACCCTTGTTTTTTCTGCTTAATGTCTTTCCATGCATAGATTTGGTTTTTTGCAGCTCTTTTATGTCTAACTAACCGCAGATCTGAAGATATTGGCAGCCACTTTTGTTGTTAGGGCTATTAGTTATGCGTAGCTAAAGTGGTCCTTTTTTGTACACTTCGACAAAGGATTCATACTAACAAATGGCGACTCCACACGGGTTTTAAATTACGACCGCTGTCGTTTTTCATATTCCTGCATATCCAGCTACTTCAGACCCTAGGGTTTCTTTTCAGCTGCTTATTTTTCCTATTTTTATGTTGTTTTTCTCACATAAAACCCTAAAACATTAAAATTTCTAACTTCTGTGTGTTTCTGGCCCTATTGCGCAGGTAAGCGACACCAGCCACAACTGAGACGGCAACTTTTCTGAAAATCTGCCGCCGAGACAACCAGAACGGGGGGTCGCACTTTTTGGCCCATAAACTGCGACCTGGACCTCCAGGTCGCACTTTTCTGCCCATTTTCTGCGACCTGCACTGAAAACAGGTCAGAAACTGCGACCTGCCATTTTTTCAGTGATTTTTCTGCAATTTTTCTGGGTTCTGCTGCAGCTTCTGTCAGGGTCTTCCAGCCTCTGTCTCAGCTCGCTTTGACCAAGTTCTGATCTGTTTTTACTCATCTAAGTGGGAACCTAGCCCCCTAGGGCTTTAGTACCCTCCACTTTTTGTGGAAGAGTTTTAGCTATTTCAGCCGTCTGTTTTTCAGAGCTTCAACCTCCTTTTTTCCAGATCTGTTACCTCCCTTTCAGATCCTTTGAAATCAGCTCTTCTACCTCTCAAATCACCTCCTGAAGATTTGTTTGGATCTACTTTTAGGGCCTCCACCTTTCCCCCTCCGTATTTTGCTGATTTCCTTCCTTTTTCCAGCCACCTTGCCTCTGTCTTTTGGCTGTGATCTGCACCTCTTTTCAGCAGCTTTATCCTTTAGATCCCTGTCCCTTTTGACCTTAGATCTATTGGCCTCTTTTCCGTGTGTTTTGCCTAGATTTTTCCCTTTCTTTTTAGATTAGTTTTGAGAGACCCACCTCCTTGGGTTAGATAGATGCACAAGTAGCTATTATTTTTCTGTTATTTCAGCATTATATACTGTTCTCTGTAGGTTTATTTTCAGCTACGCAGCACACTTTTTTCTTGCTCTCAAAACGGAAAGGGTTTAAAAATTAAAATTAACGCACGCCACACACTGACCCTAAGCGAAGAAGCACCTGGTTAACACCGCCTGGCAAAGACTCTAAAATAAATTGTCACTGCACCTTTTCTGCCCTTGACCTTAATTGATTCTGTCCCTTTCTGCCCCTGTCGGTTTCCTTCTTCCTGTCATCATTGCGCCCCCAAGGCACCTTTCCCGGAGACTTCTTGGCCTTCACCCTCAGTTTCCGGTCGATCGACCTGCTCCGACCCGCCGTCGTCGAGCCAGTCCTCCTCCGAGTCTGCACTCCGACTCCTCTCCTGATTCATCGGGTTCCCCTTCTCCTCCTGGTTCTCCCCCTACCACCATGTCTGGTCCAGGGCCTAACGCTAGCGGTTCTCCCGGCCCTAATGCCGGCCCGACTACTAGCGGAACCGCCACAGGAACGACTCCGGCCACCCCATTGCTGCCGTACATTGCAGGCCTCAGCCTCCCCGATTTCAATCAGTTGATCAACGACCCCATCCACCACGATGTTGGTTGGCCTGCCATGCCAACCAAGCTCCCTTCCGACATCCCTAAATTCGAAGGCCAAGCTGGTGAAGATCCAACCAATCATGTCCAATCTTTCCACATGTGGTGTTCCTCCAATTCCATTACCGATGACTCCATCCATCTTCATTTGTTCCAACGCACGCTTACCGGCGAAGCTTCTAAATGGTATGTTGAACAAGCCACCTCTTCCCATACCACCTTTGCGACCCTTGCTCAGGCCTTTTTGTCTTATTTCCAGCTCCCTCTCCGATACGACACTGGCACGGAGCTCTTGACTTCCTTCAAGAAATCCTCTTCAACCCGCCTTTCTGCCCATGTTCAGGAATGGTGAAGAAGACGGAGCTTGTGTCGAGCCCCTCCCTTCGAAGATCGGGTTTATATGGACTGGTTCCTTCGCACCCTTCCGGCCCCCATCAGCAAGGATGTCGCCTCCCATTTTCCTCAAACCGCAGAAGCCGCCCTCCAAATAGCCTTGAAATATGACCTGATCTACACTCAATCTGGTTATGTTTATACCGTTCTTCCTGACCTCCCCAGGCCCGGTGGCGCTAACGCCCCGGGGGCATCTCATTCCGCCGACGGTATCGTTGGAGCCCTTTCCCATCCATACGCTCAACCTCATATGGGCTATGGTCTCCCTCAGGGAGGGGCCAGCTCCTACAGCACTCTCCCCCCTCCCGGTAGCATGTATCCAGGATACGGCATGCCTCCTCCTTTTGCCCAACCTCCTGCTTACCTCAATGTTGCCCAACCTACCCATTACCCTTATCCGCAGCCTGGTGCGCCAGCTCCTCTAGCATATGCGCTTCCTCCTCCCTTGCCTCCTCAAACCCAACACCAGCACCTACAGCCCCCTCCAGGGCAAGTATTTGCACATCAGGGCGTGACTAATCCCCCTTCTTCTCAAAGAAGGCGGAGAAGCAATCCAAACCAATCTGCCCCTGGTACCCGTGGACCCAATCCTGGTGTGGACCCTAACACTGCCAACCAGCAACAAGGCACTCAGCCCAAGCCGGACAGGCCGCTTCACACAAGTAAGCCTTGTTCGTGTTGCGGTGTTTATGGTAATTACACCCACGATTGTCCCCTCTTACCCCAGATGCGGCAGATGTGGGAGTCTCAAGCCACATTGCGCGGACAACACGCCTCCCCTCATGCTCCTCCTAATGTGGCCACTACCCAGCCAGCTGTGTTTACTGATCCTTTCCCTCAGCAAGGATTCGTGACTACCCAACCGCCCGACAGCCAGGTAGCCACCCCCCCTTCCCTTTCTGGTTCCTCTGACTACCAGATCCTTATGATGCACTCCGATCCTAACCCGTCCGTCGATCTTCACCTTCAAACTCGGTCTCGCCAGTACCCCAAGCCTCCTGCTCAGTCTGCCCCCGAGCCTCCTTCTTCAGGTTCTACAGAGCCTCTTTCGACATCCAGTGGCCCCTTACATATCCCTCAACCCAAATTTGAGGTCCATACCAAGATTCCTAAGGGACCACTACGTCGAAATGCTGCTTCCGGTTGAGCTGCTCATTCGTATAATATAGTAGATGATTTGGCGCAATCCCCTGCTGCCATTTCCACACTGGAACTCCTCCAGTCGTGCCCTTCCCAAAAGAAGGCTCTACTATCTACCGTGGGCGCTATAGATCCTGCTGATGACCAAATGATTGTTTTCAACACCCATCAATTAGAACATCCTCCTCTTCCTGCTTCCGTCGCCTTCCAAATCCTAGTCAAAATTCGTAACACTAACGTTTCCCAGTGTATAATTGATGAGGGGACATCCACCTGTGTGATGTCCGCTTCGGTTTGGAAGCAAATCGAATCTCCTGAGTTGGCCCTTTCCACGATCACCCTTCGAGCGTGGGATGGCCACGCCTCCTAGCCCATTGGCCTCTTCTGTAATTGTCCTATCACTCTTGTGGGCAAGACTGTTTGCGTTGACATCGAAGTCATTGACGCCCCTCTAGATTACAAGATTCTCTTGGGGCGGAGCTACACCTATGCTATGTCTGCTGTCCCATCCGCGGTCTTCCGCAAGATGTCTTTTCCACATAACGGGAAGATAGTCACCATTGACCAACTATCGTATCATGAGCCGTCGTCTCAGCCCTCCTCCGAGACGACCATCTCTTCTCAGAACTAACAAGAAACCGTCGATTCTACCAAGGTCTCCGCATTTATGTTACAAGGATTCCTCCCTGCTTGGAACTTTCCCTAACCTTCCCCCCCCTCCTGTCACCGATCCCAGCTCATCGAATGTTTGCATGATGCAGTCATCTCAGGCTGCCCGTAAGTGGCCTGCCTCGGCTAGTCAGCAACCTCCTCCTCGCCCTCCGCAACCCGCTCCTAGCCATTCATCTCAGCCAGCCAGACCTCCTCCTTCTGGCCCTACCCCTACAGCTGGTATCCCTGAACCCCTTTATCCTCCTAGATCGGTTCCTCCTGGCCTTAACCATCTCGAAGCCATCCCTCCTGGTCATTACCCTGCTGGGCAAATCCCTTTCCTAGCTCCCCCTCTCGGAGTATATTTTGTCCCCGTCATGGCCACCCTATCTCTCCCTAACTTGACCTTGGGCATACCAGTCTGGTACCTTGATCCCCCAACCGCCACCCCTCCTGGTCATCCCAAGCCCTATATGGCTTTGACACTAGTCCAACCGGTCCCCCTAGCTTCCTCCGTTGCCACTGTGCCCCCAGCAGCTCCACAGCACCCTTCTCCTATCGTGACGGCTCCCTGGAAGAAAATCAAAGCCCGCAAGGAGGCACCTAAAGACAAGACCACCACGACTGACCCGGCCCCTTCTCCACTCGCAAAGCCTTGTGCCTTATGTGATGTCACCGGTCATGGCACCCATGCTTGTCTCGACTTGCCCCGTATTCAGCCCATGGTTAAAGTCGTTTTCCCCGAGTCTACGGTCCCTGAAGCCTCTATTCCTACTTCGTCCGTAACCAAGAACCCCAAGACTCTCCGCACCAACAAGCCCTGTGCCTTGTGTGGCGTTCA
This sequence comes from Pinus albicaulis, assembly GCA_034641835.2. Lineage (NCBI taxonomy): Eukaryota > Viridiplantae > Streptophyta > Pinopsida > Pinales > Pinaceae > Pinus > Pinus albicaulis. The sequence goes on along the minus strand of CM076574.1, from coordinate 871,391,350 downwards.
TGGCCATTACTCCCACCATTGTCCTCACCTGACGCATTACCGCTCCTCTTTAGAGGTAATCCGAGAGTATGAGGTTGAACAAAATCAATCTGCCTCTCCCATCCTCGCAGCATATCCCCTCAGCCAGCTCCGAGGGACCCCCTCCTCCCATCGACATTCCCCTCGATGTTTAGATGAAGGAGTCTACTATGACCATTCTTTACTCATCCTCCTCTCATGAGACACTTGGAGCCTAGCCCCCCACATTCTCCCCGTTGTGTCCCATGACCACCCCTTGCCTACCCATACACTCAGATCACCCACCCGTGTCTCGATGACCCTCCGCGCCCGAGCCTCACCACTGATAGCCCTCATATACCACCCTATGATTTGTATATGAGTCATAGTCATCCAAGCCCTTGCACCCTCCCGCGGTTGTCGCCTCCGATGACTTCTGTACACTCACGCTGCCCTCATTGCCTCTCCTTCCCTCATTTGTTGTCTTGTCACACCATTCCGCAGGACCCCCCGTCCACACCCTTTATCAGCTACGCCGACGGTGCAAGTCGTTACTCCAGGAATCTAGCCTCGGCAGGTTGGGCCATTTTCACCCCCTTGCATGCCCTTGTTCTTTCTAACGGGATATGAATTGGTTCTGCCACCAAAAATCAGGCCGAATATGATGCAGTGCGTGGTCTCTTAGCAGATTCCCTCTTCCATCGCATCCTCCATCTGCACGTTCGTTTGGATTCCTTACTTCTTGTAATGCAACTAAATGGTGTTTATTGTGTGCATAACTCTTTGCTGTTTAGACGCTATTTACGAGTGAAAATCTTGATACGTGCATTTGAAACCATAACTTTCAACCATGTACCTCGGGAACAGAATCATTATGTGGATAGTATTGCAAACCATGTTCTAGACTGGCATTTATCACACACATTCCATACAAGACAATAACATTAACAACCATAAAAAAACGATGCATATCCATAATATGTGTCGCAAAAAACATGTGTTTAGAGTCCATCTACTCTGATACATATGACATGCCCACAGCATGTTACAAAAAACTCAAAACTGGGGGCACCACTTGCCCCTACATACATCATCGGGGGCACCACATGCCCCACCCCTAATCACTATCTGGAGGCTCTCGGGCCAATGGCTCTGCCCCCTGCAGCATGTAGATCGTGCATAGCCTGACCGGCCATCGCCATGCGCCGCATGACACCTCGCCACTCCGAGGGTAGACCAACACATGGCTCTATGAACTGGTCGTCTAAGTCCTCCCACCCGCGCTCTGATACTTCGGTCAACAACCTTTTGCATATACAGTGGATGTCCTCCAACAGGGTGGCTGCATCCTCATTCTGCGCCGCTCTCGATCCACTCGGACCTGTAGCTCCAGATGCTGCCAGTCGTCCCATATATCCGGCCGGTTTTATCGGTGCTATATCTGCATACCAAAAGTACATGAATCAGTACCATTAATTACTATTCAAAAACTTTAACATGCCCACACAAGAATAGCAATCTGTCACTTACCATCGGGCCCCCAGACTTGACCAGGCGGAAGTGGCAGATCCAGATCTCCACAGTAGCTCATCCCGCTATAGGGATAGTCGTCTATGTACAATGGCATCTGATCCCAATGGGAAAAAAACTCTGGTCAAAACACTCGCCCGACCGCCCCTCCTCCTCCTCTGCACAAAGAGTCGTCCCCTGAACCGGCGCATCCTGGGCTCTCTCAGGCCCTCATCTGGAAGCTGTACACGAGGCCTCAAGGTCAGGATCTTCTCAAAGAAGAAAGCACACAACAAAGTCCCATATGAGCAATCATGGTTCACCTGCCGCCTGCATAGTGACAACTGTCGCTTTAGCGACACCAACATCATTTGGTCCCACCCATAGTAGGTCCCACCCAACACACTTTCCACTATCATCATCTACCCCCCAGTGATTTGATGGAGCGCCTGGTTGCCCAGGATACGCAGCACAGCTGTGGCCACTGCACGGGTTTCTAGCCTCTCTAGATCCCCGATTGGTATTCGAGTCCCCTTGACTTGGAGACCCGG